>CM057458.1:456007500-456475000 GCA_016271365.2 Neoceratodus forsteri
AGTTTGGATCGATTTGGAGAGAGTTTTTAAAGAATTCTTGATTCCCGTAAGCTCAGTTGTAGAACTGGGCTCTGGCAGTGATGAGTCTAGTGGTAATGGCACAGCTGAAGGTGGTTTCTGTTTTAAAAAGTGTGTAGGTGGTGGTTGAGTTGCAGTAGTACGAGATTTCCCCCATTTTCCTGTAAATCAGAGGTCAGAAAGTCAAATCTGTAAAATGTAAGCCTCTCAAACTGGTTTTGCAAGGGAAGAAAATTAGTAGCCTGCAACAGAAGCTCACACAAGACCCATCCTCTCGCTCCAGTGGCTAGCGCTGCCCCCGGAGGCTGCAGTTCCCCATTAGATTTCATCTTGCTGTCACATCCACCTCATGCTGCACTTGCAGACCCTGCTAAAGCGCGGTCATAATGCAGCTGCATTTTTACAATTTTCTTAATATAGCAATAACATCTGGAATCACGAATGATGCGATTTTATAAGCCGGACAGTGTTTTCAGGTTAGTGTCAGTTGCTCTTTAAAGAGGTCAAAGGGTTTCTCCAGGTCAAATTTCTGTGTTACAGATTTCAGCCTTTTCCAATAAACTGAAATAGCTTTCTGCGGTTGATTTCAAACAACATACTTAGGTAAATTTATCAAACAAGGATCCCAGCTTCACGCAAATACCCACATACACTTTCTCAGCCACAGAAAAGTAGAGGCAAAGAAAAGACAGAAAGAGAAAGTAAAGGCAGGGCTACAACAGGGGGAAGCTGTGAGTCTGTTGTAGTGTCCAATTCATTCGGTGCCCAGGAAAAAGATGCGTTTGCACAATCGGACAGGCAAAGACAGACAAGTGGCAGAAAAGGAGAGGACAAAACAGATGCTTGCTTTTATCTCTATATGCATTGCAAGTGGGACAGGGTCTTACCCAACCCTGTCACTCAGACACAGCAATCAGAGGCTACACCTTTTATAGGTGTGATAGAGGGACGGGTAGAGGGGTGGCTATCTACATCAGAGAAGGGATCAAGGCAGTAGAGGATGCTATCATTGGGGGAAAGAGGAGGTACAATCACTGTGGGTTCAGCTCAGACTTATCAGGCAGGAAGATTAGCACAGGGGTGGTTTATAGGACTCTGGGGCAGGGAGATGGGGGAAATTGTTTAACTAGAAAAGGCACACTAAGCCAGAGTTTGTTTCCACATGTGACCTAGGAGCACAAAGAAGTTAGGTGACTTGCTCAGGGTCACACAGTACGTAAGTGGGGGCTGGTGGGATTCCAACTCAGGTCTCCAGGTTTACAGCTCAGTGCTCTTAACTATGTTATATTGCCTCCTAAACAAGATGAGAGAGATATAAGGAACTGAGGTCAGCAAAGTGGAAGGTTGTAATAGTGGGAAATCTTGGCCAGCAGCCAGGAGCACCAGAAGCTGGGCCTTGCTTGATGTCTTGCAGGACTGCATGTTGGTCGAACAGGTCAGGGATCCCACTAGTTCTAGATGTGATACTCACCAACTCAGAAAGAGTAGGGGGAGTATGGGTTGGGGGACTGCTGGGCTCCAGCGACCACAATACCACATGGTGAGAGGAGACCCTGGGCATCTGTAAGCCCTCATCTAAGACTGACATGCCAGACTTCAGGAGGGTGGATTTCAACCATGTGATGGAAACTGTGCTGGACAGGTTAGCTGGAGTAGACAGAATCAGGACTGAAAGAAGGCGGGGGGTTGTAAAAGCGGCAGTTCTCAAGGCAACAAAAGCATGCACGAACAGTTATCAAGAGAAACCAGTACTGTATAAGCGACCAATCTGGTTCTCTGAAAGGGTCAGGGAGGCAGTCAGAGCTAAAAAGGTGGCCTTTATAAGGTACAAAGAAAAGCAGGAGAATGAAGAATGGGACAGTGCCAGGAGAAAACTAAAGAGGCCAAGAGGGCAGTCAGGATCACAAAGGCAGACACAGAGCTGCGTATTGTTGGGGAGGTGCGTCAAGGGAGGGGGAAAAAACAGGTTACTCACCTGTAACAGTAGTTCTAAGAGTGGTATATGTTGTTCATGCACACTTACTGGAATGTCCCTTTCCCCTTTAAGGCTCACCGGAAGTCTTCAAGCTGGCTCCTCCCACCCACCCGTGTGGTACAACCTTCGGCTCCGCCCGATGACGACAGATCTTAGCCCACTGGAAGCCAGGTTTGTGCGTCCACAGCAGGGGAGGTCTGGTGAGTCCATATGGAAGAACAACATATACCACTCCTGGAACTACTGTTACAGGTGAATAACCTGTTTTTTCTAGGATTGTGGATATGTTGTTCATCCACACTTATTGGCAGACTCCTAGCAGTTCTCTGGGAGAAGGGAGGCAAGGTGCACATCCCCACTGATACTCACTTGGAAAATAGAGATTGGAAAACTGAGGCCTCAAAACCATCATCCCGGTCAAGGTCTCAAGGTCGATGTGGTAATGGGTAATGAAGGTGTTTGCCGACTTCCAGGTAGCAGCCAGTCAGATTTCCTGGATAGGGATGTCCCTGGAAGCAGCCACCGATGCAGCAGGATGGCAGGTAGAATGAGCTCTTATCCCTCTATGAGGCTCCATGTCCGCCAATTGATAGCACAGACTTATGCAAGATGTAATCACCTTGCAATAGTCTGTTTTGCTGCTGGTCTGCCAGAAGTGGCTTCAGCGTAGGTGACAAACAGCTGGCAAACCTCTCCCCAAATTTCCGCCATCCTCTCCTTATAATAGGAGTGACCTCGTCTCAGGTCCAAAGTATGGAGCCTGTACTCTGCTTCCGAGGTGCAATTAGGGTAGTATACTGGCAGAGTTAACACCTGGTTAAGGTGAAACTCTGACAGCATCTTTGGAAGGAATTTAAGGTGGGGGCGTAGGACAATATTGTCCCTGTAGAAGACCAGATAAGGTGAGCTCACCTGTCCTTCTGGCAGGCGTGATAGCCACTGGGAAGGCCATCTTCCATGACAAGTGTGACAACGCACACTTATGCATTGGTTCGAATGGCTTGCCCATGAGCTTTGCCAGTACCAGCAGCAGATCCCACAGAGGTGGAGGTTCACACACACTGGAGGGGATATGTGATCCAGGCCTTTGAAAAAAGCACCCAACCACTGTCCCCTGCGCCAATGTCAGCTGACTGGTCCGCATCCGGTAAGCAGAGATGGCTGCCAGGTGCACCCTAAGGGTCGATGACCGGACACCCCCTTTGGAGAGAGACCAAAGGTAGTAGAGAATGTTAGCCACTGGAAAGGACAGAGGGTCCAGGCCCTTGCCCTGACACTAAATGGAAAACCTTTTCCATTTGAAGGCATGACATTTCCTGGTCAATTCCTTTCTGGATGCCTCCACCACAGTGAGGACATCCTTGGAAAGACCAAAAGCATGGAACTCTAGCAGCTCAGGTACCAGGCTGTGAGGTGCAGGGATTGAAGATCCAGATGGTATACCTTCCCTTGATTGAGAGAAATCAGGTCCAGGCATGCTGGAAGCCACTCTGGGGGCCTGTAGCTGAGGTTGAGGAGATCTGGATACCAAAACTAGCGCAGCCAGTCTGAGGCTACCAGAATCACCTTCGCCTTGTCCCTCCTCACTTTGAGAAGCACCTTGTGGATCAAGAGAAATGGAGGGAAGGTGTAGAAGAGCCCTGGGGTCCACAGCCTCGAGAAGGCATCTCCCTGCAGCGAACCCTGCTGAGGGGGGAGGGCATGAAACAGCCTCAGTTTGGTGTTTTCCCTGGAGGCAAACAGGTCCACCATCAGTCTGCCCCAGTGGAAGAAGAGGCTGTAAGCTACCTCTGGATGGAGAGACCACTCATGGGATATCTCACCTAAGTGACAGAGCATCCACCAGATGGTTTGAGGCTCCTGCCACATGAATGGTTAGGAGATCCTCCTCCAGACGGCTGATGAGGGTCCAGATGCGAAGTGCCTCAGTGCAAAGCAGACGGGAGTGCATGCCACCCTGTTTGTTGAGGTAGTACATGGTCATGGTATTGTCCATCTGGACTTGAACCACTTGACCCTGGAGCTGAGGCGTGAAAACTGACAGTGCCAGTCTGACTGCTCTAAGCTCCAACAGGTTGATGTGGGACCAGGATTCCTCGGGGTTCCAGAACCCATAGGACCTTCTGTCCTCCAGGTGGGCTGCACGGCCCATGAGAGAGGCATCAGTCATGAGGACGGCCATTGGCTCTGGGCAGACAAACTGGATCCCTTCTTGCAACCAGTGTGGGGAGGTCCACCACTGAAGAGCACCCCACATCTTCTGGGTTACAGTGATCAGCTGGTCAAAATGACCGTGGCGCTGAGTCCACTGGGCAGCCAGCTCCCACTGGAGGGGGCACATGTGCCACTGCACCCAACGGACCACAGAGGTGCATGCTGCCATGTATCCCAGAAGGTGCAGAAAGTCCAGGGCAGGGCACAATTGCCCAACCAGAAATGATTGGGCAAAGGAGGAGAGAACTTCTGCCCTGTCCGCTGGGAGCCGAGCTCTGGCTTGACGAGTCTTGAGCTCTGCCCCGATGAAGCACATCACCTGAGAAGGCATGACTTCCAAATTGGCTTTGTTGATCAAGAGGCCAAGTTGGGAGCAGGTCTGGAGGGCGAGTCGCTGGACCTCTCCACCTCCCTGCTGGGTCCGGGACCTGCTAAGAGCAATCGTCAGGTAGGGGTAAATTCAGCCCCGGATGGGCTGCCACCACTGCAATGCATTTGGTGAAGACCCATGGGGCCGATGACAGGACGAATGGCATGGCTCAGAACTCGTATAGGGTCCCTTCGGCTCAGAAGCGGTGGAACTGCCAATGAGACGGACAGATTGGGACGTGAAAGAATGCATCCTGCAGATCCAGTGAACAGAACCATATGTTTTGCTCCAAGGATGGTATGATCTGGGACAGAATGACCACCCACAAGGTGCGTGAACGGAGATACTGATTCAGGTCATGCAGGTCTAGAATGGGGCACCAGCTCCCCCCAATCCGCTTGGGCACCAGGAAGTACCTGGAGACAAAGCGTGGGTCTGCTGGAGAATCCACTGCTGGAGCTACTGCCTCCTTGAGGAGGAGCTGAGCAATGTCGTCTCAAAGAGCCAACTAAGTATGGATGGATACTCTTTCCTCCCGATGGGTGCGAGCTCAGCTTGGAGGGTGCTGCTCGAATTCCAGAGGCAGTTCCTGACCGACCACTTCCAAAACCCACCTGTCCGTGGTGATAACGGTCCAGGTGGAAAGAAAGTGGTGGAGCCGGCCCCCCACAGGAGGACCCAGGGCTGGCGTGATGGGAGAGGGGGTGGCAGCCCCCGCCCCACCACTAAGCAGGCTTGAAGGATCCAAGACCTGAACCTCGGCCTCCTTTACGGACCTGGAAGGGCCTGGGCTTGGGCCAGGGGCGCCAAGCTTGAGCCTGCTGCTGCTGTTGCTGCTTTCCTCTTTGAAAGGAGTGTTGCTATGCCACAGGGGAAGAGTGCCACAAAGCCTTCTTCTTCTGCTGTTTCTTGCTCGAAGAACCTTTAGCAGAAGTAGCATCCAAGGTGGCGTTGGACTGCTCAATATGCTGAAGGTGACCAGCCACACCTGGGCTGAAAAGGTCGGTGCCTAGGAAAGGCACATCAGCTAGTTTGTGCTGAGTATCTGCTGGGAAAGAGGACAGTCTCAGCCAAGCCCTGCCACATGAGGCAACTGTGCCTGCCATCGAGCAGGTACAAGAATCCTCAATGTCCATGGCTGTCTGAAGCTGACCTGTTTGACTGTGGCCTGCATGTCCGTGGGGAGGTGTGGGAGGACTTCATCCAAAGACCCCAAGAGGGCATGGGAGAAGTGTGCCATGATGATGGCTGAATTTGCCCGATGAAGTCCTTAAGATGAGGCCACATAGACCTTTCGGGCCGAATGATCCAAGCGTTTGGATTCTTTTTCAGGAGGTTGGTCAGTGTTGGCAGAATGGCCAGTATGCCTGAACACAGAGTTGGTCACCAGGCTCTCGGCCAAAGGGTGCTCTGCGAACCCCACAAGGGACCCCATGGGCACAGCATACTTGCAGGCCACGCGGACAGACGGAGCTGGACAGGAGGCAGGGCACTGCCAAAGTTCTAAGGCCGGGTCAACTGTGGCCTCAACCACAGGAAAGGCCTCCGTCGGGGTATCTCCTTTCTTGAGGATGTCCGTGAGAGGGTACTCCACCTTTTGCAGGATAGGTTCCAGGGGCAACCCCATAGACTCAGAGATAAGGTGAAGAATGCCCTGAAAGGACGAAGGACCTTCCTCTGTCTCCATCCCACCAGCCGATTCGTCATCCCCAGGATGAAAATGTAGGCTGATCTCATCCAAATCCGAGGACTTCAGATACAACGCTTGACCGCCCAGGTCACCTTCGACCTGCCGAGGATTGTCCAGGGTGACAGTGACTGAAAGACACCGGGAAAGCCCAATGTCTGGTCCATCTTCCTTAGAAGAAGCCCCTCCCACAGGCTGCTTGGGCAGTGGTTCCACCACGATTAGTGGAGAGACCAGTTTAGGCTGAAACGAAGGTTTGGCCGGCTCCACGGGCAGGGGAGCTGACTTAATCGGCTCCGAAGGAGTTGGCCTCGGCCTGGGAGGCGAAAGCCAAGTAATGGCCGGGGTAGAAGCCAGGGTCAGCTTGTGCCCAGACAAAATCAGTTGTTGCCACATGAGGCCCTTGTAGCGCCAATGGAGTTTCCGCCGGAGCCTCTCCTCATCTGAGGAGGACGAGGACGACCGATGGCATCGCCTTTTTTTTTTTTTTTTTTTTTTAGCACTTGTGGCTCTTCCTAGGCCTTTCAGTCGAGGGGGTCCTAGACCTTGATCGAGATCGGACAGGTTGATTCAGTCGCTCGGGAGACACCAGCAGGATCAGTGATTTCCCAGGGTGTGGGACCATTTCCTCGACGGGATTCCCAGCGGGCTGGGTCTCCTCGTCGGGGAAAGAAATGACCAGAGTACGATTAAGAGAATAGTCTGCAACAATGGGTCAATCAGGTTGATGATTATTTCAACCTCGTCGATAGACGCTTTGGTTGACTGGCAAGATGGCAAAGCCAAGAAGCCAGCTGCCGAAGAGGCAATTTCGACCAAAGTCGAGACTGCCGGTTCCTGGGACCGAGATCTTTCCCGATCCCAAGAACATTTTCGCCGAGATGAAGATGATCCTGGGTTCTTTTTACACTTATGGGACCAAGAGGAGTGCGTGCCGGAAGGACCCTCTCCCTTAGTTGGGAGAAACTGGCACAACTCTCTGAATGAACCCAGAAAGGTGGAGCCCAGATTGAGCAAAACGAAGAAGCTCAGCGAGGAAGATTCTGCGAGCCGCTTCCTCCTCGAAGACTTGCATGTGTTCCAATTGCTCGGCAGATCCTGTGGCCGTGGGAACTGCCCACTGAGCCTCTTTTGATTTCACCAGAGGATTCCATTTTTATGGCCTCCCCGACTTCAGGTGTGTGAGATGGTCATCGAGGACGTTAGGGTAAAATGCAAAACAAAAATCGGACTTCGAGGTGTTATGGTCAACACCCAAGCAATAGACGCATGCGATGTGGGGATCGGCGCGTGACATTTTCTGGCCGCCAAAACACCGGCAAAATCCGGGGGAAGACTTGTCTTCTATAATCGAAAATAAGCAGTCACTATCACTAATGCGAACTACAGGAATTTTCGGAATAACAGAAGGTTTTGAAGCCAGGGCCTAAAAAATGCAGGAGCATGAAGAAGCAATCTGAATCTTCCAGCAGAAAGGAAGATTTGGCATCATGGGGCGGAGCCGAGGGTTATACCACCCGGGTGGGTTGAAGGAGCCAGCTTGAAGACTTCCAGCGATCCTTAAAAAGGAAAGGGACATGCCAATAAGCGTGGATAAATAACATATCCACGATCCTAGAAATACAGTTCTTCAGATATGTGTGTGTGTGTATATATATGTAACCCCCCTGCAAATGGGGGTTCCCAAAAGACTTCCAGGAGCTTGCTTGAATGCTCCAAGCCTGAATGGTGTTTGGCATTTAAGCCATTTATCAGTGAGTGTTTTTAGAGCCTCTGGTACTGTCTCTTTAAGAGCTGTCTGCTTGCAGACATAATTAGTTTGTATGGGGGGACTGTGTGCTTCTCTGAGTACCACTCGAGCTGCTGCCAATTCACTTCATTTTTGCAGTCACTAGGAGTGCAAAGGGAACCTATCTGAAAGATGTAACTGTTTGCCAGAAATTATTTAGAGTAATAATGAAATTACAGTTTGTCTAACCTGCTTTCTTTGCAGTCAGAACTGTGTCTGCTAGTTCCCATTCTAGTTTTGAACTGCTGAACTGGACCAATCAGTGTGGGGTAAGCTAGCTCTAAAATGGTGCCTTGGACGAATCAGAACTTGGACTCATAATCTGAGCCAGCCACAAGAGGTTTGTATGGGCAGTGACTCTGGGAGATGTAGTTTAGACTTCAGTGCCTTTTGGACCAACAGCAGCAGTCTATTGTGGTGACAGCCAATCCAGTCAAGAACTGGGAGGAACTCAAAGGAAGTGCCCGGTTTTGTCGGTTGGAGTTTCAGTTGAGCTTTGGCAGTGAAGAAGGAAGGAGCCCTGTGCTTTTTCAGTGTGCAGTTTTAGTCAAAAAAAACGTGTGTAAGGCCCAGAGTTCCGGTCTGCAGCTTGTGTAACAGCTTGTTAGGACTGAATCCGTCCTGTGAAAAGAATCAAAGGATCTCTGAAGAGTAGAAACCAGGCTCACCCTGTAGAAGACTGGAGGAATTGCTGAAAATTGCACTCGGTCTGTCAGGAACTGAATCTGCTGTGTGTTCTCCCGGGTATTGTGCAGTAATTGCGATCGGGATACAGATGCAGCCTGCCTGGTATAGTGCTTTCTTATATGGATGTGTGAAGAGGTTTGTGTACCTCAAGTGAGCCCTGCTGACATTGAAGGACCCTATCTTATTTGGAGGTCGTGAGTACTAATTCAGGGTCGCCCCTGTTGAATTGCCACATTAAATCCAAATGGAATTACTGTACTGCTGACTGTTTAATTCTCCTTTTCTCTGTGTGAAAGGGCCCCTACCAGCTGCCACGGTTTGGACTAGCCACTAGGGCTTGGGTACCCAGGACAGTAACTGATAGGGATAGGCCCATGCACAGCCACAGGTAGATTATTAGAGGATAAGCTAATTAACCTGATTTCCCTGTCCTGTTATATCCCCTAAATAAATCAGAGCTGCTTGTTTCAGCAAAGTTATACTGCCTGAGGTATTTGTCTATGTTAAAGTACTGTACTGTGATTGTTGCACTGTATCTCATTTCACAGGAGGTCCCAGTGCCGGAACCAGACCTGGGGGTAAGTGTATACTGTGAAGGTAATTCTGATATATTGTGTGGGCCACTAGTGGGAAGAAAGGTTGCAGTGTCCCAGAGGGCTGTGACCAAGTTAGTTTAACTATTGCAAACCCTGACCTCTGGGTGGAGGCACCCGCCATTGGATCCAGGCCCCTCAACCTGTTAGTGGCAAATCAGGCAGGGTAGTAGCCCTGGGATAGCGCCATCTAGGGGTTACATATACATATATATATATATACACATACACACACACACACACACACACACACACACACACACACACACACATATACATACACATATATACATATACACACACAGTATATGTGTGTGTGAAAAAAAGAAAGACAGGAGAGTGACTTGTCAGACTAATGGAGGAGGGCAGAGTAACAGTGGAGGATGGGCCGAAAGCAACTAACCAACTACTTCTGCTCAGTATTCACTAGGGAGAATAGCAGGCCCTTGCCAAAAAGTGGCATAAGGGCAGCTGATAGAGGGGTCCTGAAAATGAAACTGCAGCAATTTACTGGCAAAAAGAATTGAAAAAGGACTAGCAGCCCTAAAAGTAAACAAAGCCCTGCCACCCGATGGGATGCTTCAGAGTGTGCCAAAGGAACTGGCACTGGTGTTAGCCAATTTCCTGGCTGGGCTATTCAATAGGTCTATGCAGCAATGGGTGGTTTCCAGGGACTGGAGGTTGGCAGACATGGTTCCACTGCACAAGGGAGTGAACAAGGAGCAGCCGGGAAACTATAGACCAGTCAGCCTTACCTCTGTGACAGGGACACTGATGGAGACACTAGGCAAAGAAGAGCAAGTGGAATATCTGGAGAAAAACAGACTTTAGAATAGCAAGCTGCACGGACTCGTGACAGGGAAGTCTTGTCAGACCAACATGATAGTATTCTTTGACCGAGTAACCAAGGTAGTTGATAAGGGCCTTGCTGTATTTACTTTGACTTAAGCAAGGCATTCAACTAGGTGCCATATCAAAGGCCTGCTGAAGAAAATGGGGGATCTGGGAACAGTTAAGGAAATTGTCAGGTGGGGGAGGAGTTGGTTGGAGGGGAGGCAGCAGAGTTGTGCTGAATGGGGTCAGATCAGAGGAAGAGAGGTCACTAGTGGAGTACCACAGGGATCTGTTCTGGGCCCAGTCCTCTTCAATATCTTCATCAGGGACATGGGAGAGAGTGTCCAGGGCAAGTTGCGTCTATCTGCAGAGGACACCAAACTCTATGGTAGGGTTAACAATGTGGAGGGAATAAGGGAGTTGCAGAGAGACCTGCAGAGGCCAGAAAATTGGTCCAAAGTCTCGCAACTGAAATTCAATGTTAAAAAGTGCAAACTTGTGCACTTAGGGAACAAAAATCCAGAACAGAGTACTGGATTTGGGGGGAGGGGGGGGGTTAAGCTGCACACAACATCAGAAGAAAGGTCCTATGAGTCATATTTAGTGACTCCCTTACACATACCACCCAAAATAATAAGGCCTTTGGCAAGGCTAACAGGATGCTGGGGGTGCATCAGGAGATGGTTGGACAGTAGATGGCAACTGCTGTACTGTGCCCACCTAAAACAGGACAAGGACAGGCTAGAGAAGGTAGAACATAGGATGACCAAGATAATTCAGGGCCAATAAGGCACAGCCTATAAGAATCAGCTAAAGGCACTGCACATGTATTTACTTGAAACCAGAGGAGAAAGTAGTACTATATCTATTTTTTACATGCCCAAAACCCACAGGCTCTTGGTGCCTTAAAAAACATACACAGATACAGATCCAGCAGCACAATAAATTCAGTTTTGCAGTACAATAATGCCACAGGAACACTGGTTAGGTGTCAGTAGGACAAGCCTTTAAGAAAAGATGCTTTAACCCCTACTTAAAACTACTAACTGAGAGATAGCTCGTCGGCATACCTCTCAGCTGCCAAGGCCGCAAATCAGGGGGAACTACCCTTTAAAAATCAGGGACAAATGCTCAAAATCAGGGACACCATTTATCACGCCATGTAGTGTTCACATCTTTCAAATGCGTGAAATTAAAGGTTATTGAACACTAGAAACATAGAAACACAGAATTTGACAGCAGATAAGGACCGCTTGGTCCACCTAGTCTGTCCATTTCCCTACCCAACGGATAAGCAGCAGATCGTAGTTAAACAGCCTACTTCCTCCTACTTCCTCCTACCCCCCCCACTAGAATTGCCTTATGATTGTCCCATGCATTCTTGTATTCCCCCACAGTTTTTGAATCTACGACCTCAGCAGGAAGGCTGTTCTATGTATCCACAACCCTCTCTGTGAAGAAATACTTCCTCACATTACCTCTGAGCTGTCCCCCCTCTATCTTCAAATTGTGCCCCCTTGTTTTTGCACATCTTTTTCTGAAAGATGCTACCTTCTTGGATTTTGTTGATTCCCTTGAGGTATTTGAAAGTTTCTATCATGTCCCCCCCTTTCCTCCTTTCCTCAAGGCTATACATCTTTAGTTCCTTTAGTCTTTCTTCATATGTCTTCTGATGCAGACCCTGCATCATTTTGGTTGCCCTCCTCTGGACAGCCTCCACCCTGTCTATGTCTGTCTTTGCGGAGATGAGGTCTCCAGAGCTGTACACAGTACTCCAGATGTGGTCTTACCGTCTGTACAGAGGGCCAACAACTTCCTGTTTTCTACTGGTGATGCCTCTCCCTATGCATCCCAGTATCCCCCCAGCCCTCCTACTGCCTTCTCACATTGCTGGTCCACCTTCAGGTCATCTGATATGACTACCCCCAGGTCCCTTTCCATTATTGTTGTCGTCAGTATCTCACCCCCCATTGTGTACTCTTCTCCTGGGTTTTTGTTTCCCAGGTGCATTACTTTGCACTTCTTTGCATTGAATCTAAGCTGCTATACATTTGACCATTCCTCCAGCCTTGCCAAGTTCCTTTTCATCCTTTCCACCCCACCTTGTATATCAACTCTGTTGCAGATCTTTGTGTCATCTGCAAAGAGACATACTTTCCCTTCCAGTCCCTCTGCAATGTCACTTATAAAGACATTAAAAAGGACCAGCCCCAGTATTGAACCCTGCGGTACCCTACTAGTAACCCTCCTTTCTTCACTGTGGACTCCATTTACTATTACCCGCTGTGTCCTGTTGTCCAACCAGTGTTTTACCCAGGCTACCACCCTGGGACCCACTCCCAGGCTGGCTAATTTGTTTTCTAATCTTTTGTGCGGGACTGTGTCAAATGCCTTGCTAAAGTCTAGGTAGGCCATGTCCACAGCCCCTCCCTGGTCTACTGCTTTGGTCACCAAGTCAGAGAAATCAATTAGATTTGTCTGACATAACCTTCCCACTGTGAATCCATGCTGCCTTGGGTCCTGTGCCCCTCTGGCCTCTAGGTACTCAACAATTCTTTCCTTCAGAAGAGATTCCATCATTTTCCCTACCACTGAGATCAAACTGACAGGTCTGTAGTTTCCTGCCTCTGTCTTGCTCCCACTTTTGTGAAAGGGAATCACATCTGCCCTCCTCCAGTCCTCAGGTACCACCCATCCTCCATGAGTTATTAAAAGGGTAGTCAGTGGTGTTACTAGTTCTTCCCTTAGTTCTTTTAGAATTCTGGTGTGAATCCCATCAGGCCCCATTGCTTTATCCACCTTCAGTTTTAAGCGTTCTTTCAGAACCCTTTCTTCTGTGAAAGGACTAAAATCAACCCCCCTATCCAGAGTGCTTCTATTAACCAGATTAGGTATTTCCCCCCTGTTTTTCCATTGGGAATACTGAGCAGAAGTATTTGTCCAGTATCCCTGCTTTTTTACTGTTGCTCTCTGCCCAACCATCTTCCATTTTGTTCAGCCTCAGTATCCCTGCCTTAGTCTTTCTTTGCTCCCTAATGTACCTATAAAAGGTTTTATCCCCCTTCTTAACCAAGTTGGCCTTCTTTTCCTTAGTTTGGGCCTTTGCTATTCTGACTGCCTTACCCACTTCCTTCTGCTTTAACTGGTACAGTTCTCTGTCCTGTTACTTCTGTGTTTCCTTATACTTACTAAATGCTATCTTTTTCTCCCTTACCTTCCGCGCCACTTCTTTTGAGAACCATAGTGTTTTTTTCTTTTGTTTTGATTTGTTTATTTGCTTCACATAAAGGCTTGTTGCCTCTGTGATGGCAGTCTTGGTGTTTCCCCATTGTTGCTCCACCCCATATTCTTGCCTGTTTGCTACTGCTTTTCTAAGGCACTCTCCCATTTTGACAAAATCAGCCCTCTGGAAGTCCAGTACCTTCACTTTTGTGTGGCTTGACTCTGCAGTTACGTTTATCATGAACCACACTGGTGGTCACTTGTTCCCAGATGGCTACCCACTTCAAGATCAGAGATCCTCTCTCCATCCCCATTTGAGAGTACCAAGTCTAAGATTGCTCTCTCTCGAGTGGGTTCCAAAACTAGCTGTCTGAGGCATGCCCCCTGTAGGGCATCAAGAATGGCTCTGCTCTTGGATGTGGCTGCAGCAAAGGTGCTCCAGTCAACATCTGGCATATTCAGGTCCCCCATCAGCAATATCTCCCCCTTCTCTGCCATCCCAAGGATGCCTTCTATAATTTCCTCCCCCTGAGACGGGGGTCTGTATACAACCTCTGTGCAGATTGTGGAGCCATTTCCAGTCTCCAGGGTGACCTACAGTGCCTCCTCTCCTCCCTGTTTACCCTTTAGTTCTGTTGCTTTTATCCCTTCCCTTACATAGAGAGCGACTCCTCCTCCTCCTCTTCTTCCCTCCCTGTCCCTTCTGTAGATTGTGTACCCTGGTAGCTTAACATCCCAGTCATGGTTCTCTGTGTACCATGTTTCTGTGACTGCCACAATATCCAGGCATCCCTCTTCCATCAAGGCCACCATTTCAGGGAGCTTTTTACCTACACTATGGGCATTGGTGCTCATTACCCTCCATTTGTTTATGGCTTTATTTATTTTTGCCCCATCCCTGTCCCTACTGCCTTTGTCTTTTTCTCCATTTACCCCTGCCCTTCTCCCCATCGACTGCTCTATCTTGGTATTTACCTCACTAATTACCCTGATTTTTTTTTGGGGGGGGCTAGGATTTCTCTTCTCCTCTTCAGTGCCTCCCCCCTTCGCTAGTTTAAATGCTTGCCACTGAAGCATTTAAACCTATCACCTAGGATCCTGGTTCCCATCCAGGATAGATGCAGACCATCGCACCTGTATAGGCCTGCATCCCTCCAGGTGGAGCCCCAGTCCCCAATGAAGTCAAATCCTGAGCTCTGCACCAGCTTTTCAACCAGTCATTGAATCCCATGGTGCGGGTGCCCTAGCCTCATCCATGCCATGGGCCAGGTAGCACTTCTGAGAAAGTTACCGTGTGCTACTTGTCTAAGGCCCTCCCCAACTTCATAAGCAGCCTGTTGCACTGCTCTGATCCTATTCTCAGCCAGGTCATTCATCCCTAGGTGGATAATGACATCCAGCTCCCTCCCTTGCCGCTGCTCACGATCCTGAGAATTAGTTCCTGTCCCTCAAGCCTTGGTACCAGGCAGGCACCTTACATCCCTCCCTCCCTCCCCCCCACTTCTACCCCCCTAACAACCAGTCTCCCACCAGGGTTGTTTCCTTCCTTTGGGGTCCTGGGCCACCCTCCTGTGGGTCTTCATTGCGAAGGTTCCCCGCATCCTCCTTGGTCTCCACTGCGGGTGCCTCCATAGAGGAACCATGCTTCCCCAGAGTGGCGAATGAACTGTGGAGAAGCACAACTGGAGGGATGAGTCTCTGTTCCACCACCCTCACCCTCCCTGAGCCCACCATGGTCCAACCACTCCTCTTTCTTGGCAACCTCTGAGGTAGTGGCAGTGGCCTGGGTGGTCCCTGGGTGGGGGAGCAGGTTTCCTGAATCCTTGCCAGGTCAGCATTGAGATGAACAACCTCCTCCCTCAGACCAGAGAGGTGCCTGCAAATAGGGCAGCAACGCAGTCTCCAGAATGCCTCCCGGGAGACCGCTGCTTCACAGCCAGTGCATTGCACCACTCCCCACGTGTTTGTGTCCCTTCCAGTTACAGATGCTTTCTTGTTTTTTGTTCTTGTTTTAGTGTGTGTAAGCTTGTGAGCGTCTCTATCCCCTATTCAGTGTGCTGTGCCTTTAAGGATATGAACAGATGCATGTTAGCAGTTTTGAGGAAGTGATGTCAGAGCCCCTGCTATTAAGGAAGTTGTGTGCTTGGGGTGGGTGGTGTGAGGGAAAGGATGGGTGGGAGTAAACCTATGCTGTCCAGAAACAATCACCTACAACTCTTACACTCCACCCCGGGGAGTGCCTTCCTTCCTTTCAAACACCTATTTCACAAAGGCTAAGTAACAGGTCTAGTCACAACTGACTGCAAATATCTCCCAGCTACAGTTCATCCCTGGCAAATTAAAGTTAAAACTAAGAAAAGTCCACCCAAAAAACGGAATCAAAACTAGTTACTTACACAGGTCCAAAAAGTAGTAATTCAGTTCAGTGTAGTCTAGAAAATAACTTCCTTAATTCAAGGAAGCTGTGGCTGCTTTCTCACTCTCCCTGTCTTCAATGTGAGAAGGAGACTGCAACACCTCAGACAAAAAAACCTTTTCAGCAAAAAAGAAATAAATAAAATAGGGGCAAACAGTAATTTTGCTTAACTAATGATAAAAAGTCACAAAAATGTAAGCACCACCAGTAATAATTCCACAGAAGATATACCCTGTAAGAAACACTTTGCTACAGAGAATAAAGCAGTAACAGAATATATACCTTGCAAAAGACAATTTGAATCAGAAGATTATAGCAGTAATCTGTTAGCACACACCTGTAGGCACACCTTGTAATAATGCAGCAGAAGGTATACCCAGCAACAGCAATTTGAATCGGAGAAAAATAAAGCAATAAAATGTTAGCAACAACAGTAACAATCCCTGTGAGTACAAAATAAAAACAACACACAGTAAATCTGCCTAGCCAAAAGTCTTAATCCTTTCCCTTACTCTGGTAAGGTTCTTTGTTCTGCCCTTTCAAGCAAGCTAGAAGGAAAAAGCTCAGGCGAAGCTAGGTGCCTTGGCCAGCAAACCTAGCCTTCCACCACTACATTAAGAATACAGCATAGAGCTTGATAGTTTTACTTTTAAAACTTTATTTTGGGCTATTTACAGAGTAATATTAAATATATTTAAATACATATTACAACAAACAGTATTGTACATGCTATCTAGTCTATGCACTTAACTAAAATTGAAAACCTACACACATTTTACTTATCATTGTACCCTATACTAAGAATGAAAACCATGCTACCATAGTTTATACTAAAAACAAACACACAATATTTTATCTCATCTATACTAAAAAAGAAACATCCACACACTATTTTACATGATATCTACTCTATATCATATACATGCTGTTGTATACTAAAAACGAAAATCATGCTATCTACTTTACACTACAAATTAAAACCTATGTACCTATACAACAAAAAGTTGGTTTGGAAAAGAGTCATTTGTCTTTGCTGCAAGGTGCTCTCAGTTGTAAAGCATAGTTGTTTTCCCTGCAGCCTCTAAGACTCCCTTCGTATGATTTGCCTCATAGTGTCCCTCTGTTCATTTTTATAGCGATAACAGAGTTCAAAGTATTTACATTCAATGATTGTCTTAGCTCAGTCTTCACTTTTCACACCATACTGAGGGCCCACTCTGGCTCAGCATTGGAGTGAGGGAGGCATAAGATTGTCTCCAGACACCTGAATAGGGCCAGATCGTCACCACTGGTGCATAGCTGGGAGATCATCATGCCCCAATACATTAGAGGAGAACTGTTCATTTCAAAGGCCTCGGTAGATCCAGTTTCTGCAGACTGGTATGTCCCAAACTCATCCCAAAGCTGGTCACACTCAGAGTGCGTACTGCATACGCCAAGTTCCTCGGCAAGGTTCACCACAAAGCTTCCACTTACATGTAGTTTTAGTGCTGGGTTCAGCAACGTGGAAACCTGTTTCAGGACACTGCATTTCAGTGGGAGCTTTGTTAACATTTTTTGCAGCAAAGCACAGTAAAATGATTTGGCCTTTTTATAAATACTTAATTCCACTGATGTCTCTACCATGTCATCATTGCTTGCAATTAATTCTTGCACTTCAGGGCCAACATGTACATCTTTTAATGCAAGAAAGTTTGCCTTGCTCTTTGGGTCCAAAAGACCTGCTTAGTACAAGGCAACTGCAGCCTGAGGTTGCAAAACCCTGCTAGCATACAACTGTACAACTTTGGTGATGTCACCCTGCCAAGTCAACAGCTGGCTCTCTCTGCTCTGCAGTTTCTTATTAAAATTGCACAGTGGCTCAAGGGCATATTTTAGAAAAAGGAAGATCATTTGAACTTCTTGGTTGCCCAGGCGGTCACATATTAGTTTTACTTTGGCACCTCTGGGTTAAACAGACCTAAAATAAGACAACAGAGTGGACAAATATCAGTTATTGTTGTAGAGAAATCGGTCAGAGTGCTGGGGGATTAAAGTCTTAATCTTGAGCTATGGTGTGGTGAGCCATTGAACTATGGGAAGTCTATACCAATTGGACTTGTATGCCTGCATATTCGTACTGGCTGGACTTATCGCTGTATCTTATTTTATAATTATTTGGATTTGGGGCAACTGTAAATGTTCATTGCAGGGTGAGCTACCTGGGGTACTTGCTACTCCAGCTGGGCTTGGGACGGGTGCCACTGGTTTTAGGCCTGCCAAAGGGTGAGTGTGAAGCAATCGGTGCCTCCTAGGCCTACTGGGGACTAGTGGGTGGTCTCACCTCTAGGGGCCGTAGTCCTGATCTCGGCTGGGGGTTGATGTTCTCCTATATGGTAGCTATTTCCCACGGTGAATTTTATATCGGATTTTTATTTCTGTATGCTGGAAAGGCTATTATATTGAATCTGGATAAAAGGGACTGATCTCTTTATAGGACTCACGGAATTTAACTGGATTATTAGTATAAGTAATTTTATTTTTCTGGTAATTGTTTAAGTTGATTCACTGTAATGAGTAAGGTCTGATGCACTACATTTGTGCAGCTGTTGATTTGTGTATTGGATATTGTTGTAGTGAGATATTCAATTTGAGTATTTTAATTGTTTGGATATTTATTGTATATTAAGATGTGCTGGGAGGGCTCCAAGACTGTCAGGCACCATTCCCCCACTCTGCTTCGGGACCTCCGCCATTTTCATTGCCCCCTTTGTTAGCTGATGTCTATAATAGATGTCGTGCATTGGGGATAGTGAGAAGGCGTTTGAAGGGCGGATGGATTGGGCAGAGTGGGAGAATGGAAACAGGTGGACAGATAGAGGTAGTGGGGACTAGGAGACGCCCAGGGCAAAATGGAATCAGGAGAAGGTTTTTCCCTGCCTGATTTCCATACCCAAGGGCTCTGCAAATTGTGGGCAGGTACTGCGACCCTTCTTGAAAACCCATCCAACCCAGGTGGTGGTGTGTAATGCCAGGTCAATTAGAAACAAGACCGCCATTATAGTGGATCTTGTTGCAACATCTGACCTAGCATGCATCACCGAGACCTGGCTAGATGAGAATGCAGGCCCTATATTGGCATCTGCTGCTCTGGCTAGGTTCTCGGTGATGCACCGCCCGAGTCTGGATCGTATGGGCGGGGAGTAGCCATCTTTTTTAGAACAGAGTTGGGTCTTGTGGATGTTCCAGTGGGCTGCACTCGATCCTTTGAGTGTATCCTGGGAGCAGGTGTAGGGTTCAGGATTCTCCTCATTTACCATCCACCCGGTGAGGGTGGAGAATTCCTGAAGGAGTTTGCAGACTTCATCGTCGACGTGGTACTGGAGTTGCCCGGGTGGTTAATACTGAGTGACTTCAACACCTGGGTCGATGATGAACTCTCGCATTTTGGGAATAATCTCCTCCAACATATATCTACGTTGGGCCTTACACAGGTGGTTACCTCTGCTACCCATATAGGGGGCCACTCATTGGACCTAGTGTTTCTACTGAAGTTGGAGGTCACGCATCTAGGGGTGGAACCAAATGTGTGGATGGACCATCATACCATAAGATTCAGTTTTGGGGCACCCCCAAATAGGCCTGCCTCTACAGAGATGGTCCGGTATCGCCCTTTACAGGGAATTACCCCACAAGGCCTATTGGCAGTACAGGACCTATTGAGTATTTCAAGTGAGTGTATGGGTCCAGGGGATCTCGTTCTTGCCTATAATAAGGCAGTGGATGAGGCCCTGGATCCAATTGCTCCTGTTCATGTTCGCCCACTCACTCAGCGCCAGAGGACCCCATGGTTTGATGAGTCCTTGAAGGAGCCGAAGAGAGTGGGGAGAAGGTTAGAGAGGGCTTGGGGAAATCCAGCCTGGATGTTGACAAGCTTATACTGATGGATCACTATGGGACCTATCAATCAGCAATCACCTGTAAGAAGGCAGAATTCCTGTCCAGGGAGATTGCTGCTGCATGGAACCGACCAGCTCAACTCTTTCAGACTGTCAGATTGTGCAATCCACTCTGTCTGCAATCTGGAAGAGATTTCTTACAAATGAAGTGTGATGAGCTTGCTCGGTTCTTTGCAGATAAGATTACCAGTATTAGAGTGGGCATTGGCACAGCTCCCTCTTTAAGAGATTGCGGTGATCGGCAGGAGGAAATGAACACCTGTGCTGCCTGGTCTGACTTCAGTAGGCCGGAATTCATGGATGTTGTGAGGATTGTTCAGACTGTATGACCAACCAGCTGTTGTTTGGATCCAGGCCCTACGCCACTATTAGTAGATTGCATAGATGTTATCTGCCCGATCCTTGCTGAAATAGTCTGGAAATCTTTGGAGCAGGTTTTTTTTTCCTGATCCCCTAAAGGAGGCAGTCATAAGACCACTCCTTAAAAAACCTTCATTGAACCCAGACTGTTTAGCTAACTACAGACCTATCTCTAACCTGCCCTTTGTGGGTAAGGTTATTGAAAAGGTGGTTCCATTACAGCTAGACAACCATCTTACAAATCACAATATCTATGATACTTTCCAGTCGGGGTTTAGGAAAAGACATAGCACTGAGACTGCTCTCATCTGGGTTTTAAATTACCTCCTAATTGCAAGAGATCGAAAGGCTCATACTATCTTAGTCCTTCTTGATCTCTCTGCAGCATTTGATACTGTGGACCATGGTGTGTTGTTGGAGCGCCTGCGGCTTTTTTGTGGACTGTCTGATACAGTTTTACATTTGTTTCAATCTTTTCTCACAGGCCGGATACAGAGGGTTGTCACTGGAATTTATTCCTCTGATGTCATCTCTCTGTCCCGTGGGGTGCCGCAGGGCTCCGTTTTGGTGCCCATGTTGTTTGCAGTTTATATGCTGCCATTAGGAGACATCATTAGGTGATACAGTCTGGGTTTTCACTGCTATGCAGATGATACCCAGCTGTATTTGTCCTTTACTCCCGGACAGGATGATACAGTCTCTTTGCTTAACAGCTGTCTATCCGAAATCAAAGACTGGATGAGTGCCAGCTGGCTGAGGTTAAATCCGGATAAGACCAAGGTGTTTGTTGTGAACCCGGGTCGCCTTGAGGTGGGTCATATGGCTGGCGTTTCATCTGGCCTTTGGCTTGATGGTGTCCAGCTCTTGACCTCAGACCAGGTAAGTAATCTGGGCGTTATTAATGACGGCGGTCTGACCCTGAAATCTCAGGTGTCAGCCGTCATCAAGTCCTCTTTTTACCATCTTAGGAATGTTGCCCGGGTGAAACACCTGCTTCCTCTGGTTGATCTTCCTACCTTGGTCCACGCCTTTGTGACCACCCACCTTGATTACTGCAATGCCCTGTACCTAGGGCTACCGGGGGTTGATATCCGCCACTTGCAGCTATTGTAGAATGCAGTGGCCTGGCTTTTGACTGGGACATCTAGAAATAGTCATATTACACCTGTGCTGCGTGGGCTGCACTGGCTGCCGGTTCAGTGGCGGATCACCGTCAAGGTCGGATTACTGACCTATAAAGCCCTACACGAACAGGAACCACAGTATCTGCAAGATCTCCTTACTCCCTACTGCCCCTCTCGTTCACTCCAATCCGCCGGCGAGGGATTGCTAGAGATTCCCAGGGTTCATTTGAAGACATCTGCGGCACGTGCATTCTCCTACACTGCCCCTGCCCTGTGGAATTCTCTACCTCATTGGATACGAGGCTGCCTGACCATCGAGAGCTTTAAATCAGAGCTCAAAACTTATTTGTTTCTTAAAGCTTATGGAGAATAATTTTACTACTATTGTTTTAATGTACATTGTTTTAAATGTTGTTCTATTTGTACAGCACTTTCGTTTTTTGAAAAGCGCTTAAAAATAAAATTTACTTACTCATTCATTTAACAACTTTACTCAAACTGAGCCATCTTGTGGGTACATGTTTAATGATTTTTAATAGGTCAATAACAACAAAGAGAGCAAACTCTTTCAGCTGCTGTTGCCGTAATGAGCTGAAAGAGAAATGGCAATAAATGTCAGAAATTAGTTCCTCAACAGGCGAGGACAAGGCCTTGACCCCTGATTTGGAGCACAGGTCCAGCAGATGGCACAAGCATCCCATATTTATGAGATTTGGGTTCACCTGCTTTAATCTTGAAAAACACAGAATTGTGTTTTCCAATCATTGCTGCAGCATTGTCAGATGAAAATGCCACCAGGTTTGTTACAGGGATGTCCAGCTGTTCCAGAGTTTTCATCATGCAGTCAAATACTGCTTGTCCAGTCCCAGAAGTGCATGCTGGCATGTCAAGAAACTATATGACATTTTTTCCCTGTCAAATGTCATAGCAACCTGCAAGGATGACCAGAGGTTTCTCATCCCCCATGTCTGTGCTTTGGTCAACATACAGGCAAAATGGCACTCGATGGCAAAGGGAAGCTGCAGTCTCCTGGTAGCTGGGACCAAGCACATCTCTGGCAATACAGGTGGATTCGGTTGAACCACAGCTCATCTTCTTGACCACGTCTGGATCTGTGCAGTGTTTCTTCATAAATTTCAGGAGGTAGTCTGCACAAGAAAATGACAGGTTGTGCTCCGCCAACATGTTCGCAAATGTCACCTATTTCTCCAAAACTTCTGAGGTAGTCTGTGCTTGGAAGAACTGGGTCAGCTTCTTCCCTTCTGCGTGCTTCCTACTCTGGAGATGCTTCTGTGAAGATTTGTGTCTCTGTACATCATTTCATCCTCCACGGCTGATGCTGATGTCACATCCACAGGACTTGCAGAATGCATACAGTGGCCCTTTCTTGCTCTGTGCGATCCACTCAAAGGAAGTCTTCCAGGAACTTTGGAACACCGAATTCCTCTTCTTGGCTGGTGTGGAGTTACCACTGTAGTCTTCTTGCATTTGAAGCATCTGTTCGCAGTCCATCTTCTATTGAGGACGGCAATCAAGAAAAAAATGTAACACTGACTTCAGGCTAGATGGATGGGTGGTCCATGACATTTCTTTGGCATAGGCAGAGAGGTAGAGCAGCATCAGTTCTAGATTGCTGGATAACACCTTCAGTGTCCACCCTTTGAGATGCAATAGCAGTAGTTAATGAGTCCAAATCAAGCTTAAGCTGTCCCCATTATTTATTTATTTATTTTTTTTAACATATGTCCTACAAATTCTACCAGGTGCACATAATGAGCTGCTAATGCATAATTATCTGTATGCATGTTTTCCATCTGGCCTACAACACATTCTCTCAGGTACACAAAGAGCTGCTAATGAGTCATTAGTTAGCTAAATCACACTTCTATAAAAATCTTCCTGCCAGATCTAACTTAATGGTTTGGGTCATGAACCACATTTTTGTAAAAGTCCTCCTGCCAAGTCTGAAACTAGTTTAAGCAGGCTATTTTAAAAGTCCTCCTACCAGGTCTGAAACCTCTAGACCTTGTCAACCACAGCACAGCATAAGGCAGACAAAACAAGCAATATACATTTGTATTTTAACCAGTGCCCACAGGTGAGGGCTTTGTCATAGTGGCGCTGCTTTTAACCAGCGCTCCCCTACCCAGTTCACAATCACGGGGCCTGAGTGAGAGTGCCCTCTTCTACTCTAGGCCTGGCCAACACATTACATTTGAAAAGAGATGCTGTACTGCAGAGTCAACAGGCTTAAATAAATATATATAGTGTGGGTGCGTGTATACACACACACACACACACACACACGCGCGCGCGCACCCTCTCTCTCTCTCTCTCCTTTCAGCCTGATGACATCTCTTTTTAGATGTAGTATGTGGAAACAGTTAAATATAAGAAAATCAAAGAGTCTGTATTTTTGTCTATTGCTACTAAGTAGCTGGATGGTGTTGTGACAACTTCACCCAGACAGTAGCAATAGACAGCAATACAGGCATTTTCCCTTCCGATTTTTTTTTTGTCCAGTAAAAATTATTTATTTTTTTTTTTTATAAATAGGATCCATATTACATTAAATAAAGAAACATGCCCAGTTTGACAGTGACAGTGCAAAATTAAAAAAAATATTTGTATTTATCTAGTTTTTGTTGACCGGGTAAGTGCACTAGACAAATCCTGCCTATTTTCAGGCACGACCCGGGGGAAGGGGATACAGATGAAGGCCAACTGACCTTGAACTAGATTAAGCTGTTGGTGGTATTTTTAGTGAATGAGGGGAAATTTGGCCAGGACACCGGGGACATTCCCCTACTCTTTTCGATAAGGGCCATGGGATCTTTAACATCCACCTGAACTACCCCCAATCAAGGCAGATGGGACCTCGGTTTAACATCTCATCTGAAAGATGAATAAAAGGAAAGTTACTAGTTTAGAGGATAGATACAAATTTAAGCTATAGTATCCCCAAGCTGATCCCCAGCCAGTCCAGTCACTTTTACTGTCAATGTGACAAAGTTCTCCTTGGAATGGCAACAATTTTCTATGATTGTGCTTCATGTCAGTAGATGCACAGTGATGCTATTATATACAGAATTTGTGTTCCCAGGTTTGAGATTACTCTGTTGCAAGGACAACAGCTTCAAATGTATATTTTTGTCTGGCTATTGCACTGACATAGTTATGGATTACCTAGCTCCAATTATTAAAATCATTGTGCAGAGAGAGATCAGTATCAAAGAAAATGAATAATAAAAGTACCAGATACAGTAATGTACCACAGCAGCTGCAGAAAGTGAGAGAGACGAAGCTCAGAACATTAGCAACATCCTCAAAGAGCTGCAGGTTTGCTTCACAGAATTAATTAGATTAGAACAGCAGAATAGACAAAAATATGCATTTTAAGTTTTATTCTCACTCAGTGTCAGTGGCTCAGGTAGCACACTCACCTCTGAGGCCAGGAGATCAAAGGGCTGTGGGTTCAGTTCCCACATCTGGCACTTGGGTTAATATCCCAATACTGACACTGCAGTGCAGCATGAGGGTGGGGTGCTGCGCTCCTGAGGTGCCGTCTTTCAGAAGAGATGTTAAATCAAGGTCCCATCTGCCTGGATTGGTGGTAGTTCAGGTGGATGTTTAAGATCCCATGGCACTTTTTGAAAAGAGTAGGGGAATTTTTTATTGACAAAATATAAAAGCATGATACAACCAAACAGTAATATGGCACGTGAAAGCATAAAAAACAGGCAAGAAACGAAAATATGTATTACATCATACATGTAAACAAAAAGTAAACATTACAGAGTGTTTCTACCTGGAATCAAAGAAAAGAACAACATAAATGAAAAATGAACATCATACACCCAATAAAACAGTTGGGAAAGAGCTGCAACCCCCCCGCCAAAAAAAAAGAAACAAACACCCCCTCCCCATCCCCACATATAGACATTTTAGGAGAAATGTTTAGTGAAATCATATCAAAACAAACAAAGCAGCATTGCATCATGCAAATCCAGAAAAAAAGAAAATTAAAATCAAGAACATAAAAAGTATTAAGTCACACAGTAGCGCCAACCCTAAAGAAAACAGAACCCAACCCTCTTCTCCTTCCTACTGACCGAGTGAGGGGAATCATAACAGAATAACAGCAAAAACAAAAAAAAAATACAAACAGTGTGTAGTCACACAAACCAATATACAAAACAGAGAACAAGAGAAATCCAAAAAAATGCAAAACGGTGTGATAAAGTAACAGAAAGGAGAACAAAAGCAACAAAGCAACCACTCCAAAGGAGGCTCAAGTCTAAACAAAGCACAATAAAGGACACAAGAACTGAAAAACTGCAACATAGACTAAAGTATGGGCCCAAAACAAAACTACCACCCCAAACCAAACCAAAACACAGACAAGATCAAGCAGCAGAAAGCCACTGACACAAAGCCCAGTAGAGCCAGTATGTATCACAGGGCAGAGAAGCACACTCCCTATCTTGAATAGAGTGGGGCTCTGCAAAAATCTGATCCACATTATGAGGGCTCGTATAAGATTTCTGTTGCAACAACTGAGCACAACGGGCCTGCCATATAAGAAACCTATAGAGGGAAAAGACAAGGCAGAGTGTACTAGGATAATAATGAGAAAGGGAGGCAGGAAACAGCCCATACACAAGAATGTCATACAAAAATCGACGTAAGATGTTTTCCTTCCATTTATGGAGCCAGAAAGTCCAAAAATCCTTATTAAAACGACAATCCAAAAAATTAAAAAAAATAAATGACTCATGGTTTCCAGTACCCCTGGACAAGTATCCAGAAAACAAATACGCTCCTCCAAAGACTTGTGCAGGTGATTACCACACCCCCTCAATCTCCCATGGCACGACAACCAAGTAACATCCCATAACTTTGCAGGAAGTCTAGGGTCAGTAAGCTGGCGAACAATCACAGCATTATCCAATTCAGTACCAAGAGCATTCAACAGTCTAGGGGTATCTGAAAAATAGGAACGCAAGACAATTTGATACAATTGCTTCCTAGACTGAGATCGCAGAACCTGAGGGGTCAAGTGCCATTGCCGGATTTTAAGAAAAGAAGGAGGGAATACCAAAAGTCCTAAAGTTCCGAGGGACTCAAGGAGAACCAAGCCATTTCACACATAAAGGAGTCACCCAGGCACCCAAAATAGAAACCCAAGGGGAGGTGGCAACAGAAAAAGAAATAAAACTTAAGAAACAGGCAATGAAAAAAAAAACACAGGATTCAACATCTGTACGCGTCCCTGACAATAATCATGATATAAAAAAAACCCGCCCGACAGGATTTAAACAAGAACCCCAAAAACCTTGAGAAAAAAAAACAAAACACTATTGACTTTAGCTTCCAAAACAAAAGGAAGAGGGAAAACAGTAGCCACATATAAAAATAAAGGAAGAACTACAGTCTTCAAAAGCAAAACATATTTCTTCCTGGAAACAGACCGATCCTTCCAAGAGGTAACAAGCTGGAGACCTTTATCAATAGCCAAATTCCAATTATACAGAGAATCATCAGGACTGCCAAAATACAGACCCAAAATTTGAAGAGGATCAAAAACAACAGGAATCACAGCCACAGAAGTAGTAGTAGAGGAGGGCACAGAGCAGGAAAAGATCTTAGCCATAATTTGATGAAAATTCAATTGAGAATCGGAAAGAGAACTAAAGTCAGAAAATAGATGTGTGAAACCCGAAGCAGAAAGACAGGACGTGGTACAAAGACATAAATCATCAGTGTGCGCAAAAACAGTAGGTACAGAATGACCACCTGGAAGGAATAAGGGAAGGATAGCAGGACAGGAGCTCAACTTACGTAACAAATGGTCAATCTGGAACAAATACAAAAGGGAACTTAAAGGACAACCCTGCCACACTCCCCGCTTACTCAAAAATGCAGCACCAGGAGAATGGTTGACATGTGGGGTGATCCAGGCAGTGTTATATAAAAGCTTAAGGCAAGAGACAAAACCAGAAGGAATATGGTAGTGTGCCAAAACAGAAAACAAAAAGGAATGCTCCACCCGATCAAAAGCCTTTTCTTGATCCAAAGAAAACACTACGGCCCTACTTACATCAGTACAAGAATACATCACATTCTTAAGATGAGACAAAGCATGTAGCATGGAACGACCCGGGATAGCACAAGTCTGAGCTGTGGAAATGACAACGTCCGCTATGGGCAGGAGCCGCCCCAAAAGAGTGACAGCCAGAATCTTATAATCCACATTAAAGAGGCTCAAAGGTCTCCAGTTCCGTATATCAGAACGGTCACCTTTTTTATAAATCAAAAGCAAAATAGCATCCAAAAAATGTCGAGGGACTGAAAATGAAGCCAAGATGTCATTAAAAGCAATAGTCAGAGCTGGGGCAAAAAAATCAATGAAAGAGTGGTAAAGCTCAGCCGTCAAACCATCCAACCCCGGAGAAGTACGCTGTTTTTGTTTCTTAATAGCAGTCATCGTTTCCAAAACAGAAATGGGACACACAAGAGCAAGAAGCAGGTCCTCAGAAACCTCAGGAATGACCAAATCAGAAAGATACTCAGCTGGATCCAAAACAGACAAGACAGTACCAAACATCCCTTCCACATGGGATTGTACAATGTGCTTCAAAAACGGAAGAGAAGTATGGTGCACTCCTCTAAGGGGATCAACCAGGCTGTCAATAATCATGGAAGAGATCCTATTGGAACAACTCCTATAAGGAACAAATGCAGCCTTAGAAGTCTGCGTGCTGCAATGAGCTTCAACCTTCAAAGAGAGGGCATGATTATACTGATATTGTTCCATAACAGATTTCAAAGTCTGAATTTGGCTGGAGAGATCAAGATGGAATTTAGAAGCCCTAGAATAAGTATCCAAAAGCTGCTGACGGAGTTGGGAATACCGAAAATAAGTAGAGCGGGACCGAGATCCAGCAGATTTGATAAAAAAACGGTGGTCAGTTTTAGTATCCTCCCACCAGAGGATAGAAGAATAAGCATCCAGTACAGAAACTCTAGCTCATAACAAATCCAGACAACCCTGAGAGATAAGAGAATCAGTCAACAAGGAACTATTCAACTTCCAACATATACAATAAGCAAACGGATAAGGTCCAGCACTAGGAGAGCAAAGCAACTGCCAAATGATCAGACGTCTCACAGGGAATTACAAAAGCCTGGGAGGCCAATACATTCCTGGAAACGAAGAAAAAAAAAAAATCAATCTGTGTTGCAAGAGCTCCCTTATAAAAAGTTTGTGCACCCTGCTGGTGAACAGCGGTATAAGCATCCACCAAATGGGCCGAAAGAAGGATTTTAGACAAGGTAGCAGCATCACTAAAAAGCTTGGGGGGCATTACTAGGTCCGTCAGAAACAGAAAGACCACAATTGAAATCACCCCTAAAGTAAACTTGTCGAGTGGTAAATAAATAAGGTTGGATAGCAAGAAACAAAGCTGACTGCGCCGCAATACTCTGCGGCGCATAAGTATTAATCAAACGAAAAGGAACAAAATTAAAAGAACCATCAATAAGGAGAACCCTCCCCGGAAACACATCGAGAACTCTGGAAATCTTAAACTGATGGCCAAAAAACAAAATGCCCACCCAATCACAGAGATCCTCCCCATGCAACCAAAAGGAGGGCCCCACAGTCCATCGATGTCTCACCTGTGCAACCTCAAACCTAGATTTAAGCCTGGTATCCTGAACAAAATAAACATCCTGTTTTAAGGAAAGCAAGAAACCAACAGTAGAAAGTGGTTTACGGAAAGATTTCATACTGCACACATTCAAAGTGCAGCATCGCAGAACAGGCTGCTGAGGCATGGGCTATAAAGGTCAAAAGAGATGCAGAGAACTGCAGTGGGCATCAGGGGCAGGAAAAAAGAAACAATCTGACCAAAACAGAAAGCCCAGAAAAAAGGAACCCTCAAAATCACCTATGAGGAAACTGCGTTCTCTGCATCTTTTCCAACAGAGAAGTTTCTCTACCACATTCAGAAGAAAGGTCCATATGAGAGGAAGAGGCACGAGAAGAATCAGAGTCCTCTTCCTCACCTTCAGTATTCCCCCATTGTCTTTTAGCTAGCAACTGGAACTTATTTTGAGTAATAACAGTAGTAGCAGGGGCATGAGACTCACACTTACGCTTACCCTTCCCACTTTTTAGTAGAAGGATAGTAACAAAGGGCAGATCAGTTTGGGGGAGAGGCATAACATCCATCAAAACCGGGACCGGAGAATGGTTAGCAGCAACCACAGGAGAAGCCTGGGCAGACTCCAGAACCGTAGTAACAGTCCGAGAAAGAGGGGGCTCCTGGGGGGGAGAAACTGAGGGACACACAAGGTCCGGACCAGTAGTAGGCACTGGGTCAGTAGGCACCAGAGAGAGAGCTCCTGCTGCCGCTTCTGGGCCTGTAACTGGAAATCAGAGATAATGGTAGAATGGTCCCGGGGGACCCTACCAACCCTATTATGTTCAGCCCAAGGACATTGGGGGTAGTTATGACTGCGACCCTCACACAGGTTACAAAACTGAGCATTAGGACAACCCAAGCTAACATGGCCATAAGCAAGACACAAGATGCATCTATGTTGATCAGAAGTGTAACTCAGGTGAGTCCAAGAGCCACACTTATAACAGGTACGAGGCTGGCCAGGGTAGAAACATATACCCCTATCCTGACCAGTGTAAAGCTACCACGAATATGCAGAACCCCCTGCTCAGTTTGCTTAAGCTGAACTTTAATCTTCCAGCCACCTGTTCACACTAAATCTTCATCAAAAATAGGGCGGGGAGAATCTAACAGATCACATCCCTGATGAAGCCAAAACTGCACATCATGGATATTTACCCCTTCACTACGAAATAATAAACTAGGTACTTTCACCAAAGGTTTAGTAAGGGGTATGATTAAGAAAGAGGCCCAAATCGGAGTGTTCTTAACCAGTTCATACGGAGTCCAAAATGTTTCCAGAGCCTGAACAGTCTTGAAACCAACATCATACACAGTTTCCCCTTTGATATGAATGAAGGCAAACAATGCTGAAGGGCTAATTCCCAGAGAGTCTCTAAGCATACCTTGGAGAACAGTACGGCGTGTGGGGGCCGCAGAAGAATCACCCAGGAACTTCAGTCGAACCACATTTTTCTGCTGAGTGGTTTCCCCAACAGATTTAAACAAATCAGACATTTTGAAAGAAGGAGTGAAGTCCTCAGGGACAGGAGCAGAAGGAGAAGACTGGTGAGCAGGAGAAGCATAGTGTTCTGTCAGTACCTGTGATTGGACCACAACGTCCAAAGAGTCAGCGGTGTTCTCAGTAACAAGTAGTGGAACAGAAAGATCTGTCTCAGGTTCCACAGGGGGAGAAGATCGAGTAGAAACCAAAGCTGGAGCAGTAGGAAAAACATCCGCAGGCATTCCAATAATAGCAGCAGCAGAAACAGGACCAGGTGAAGTCCAGGGCTTCCCATCCGAAGATCTCTGCCAGCCAGCAGCATGCAGAGTAGCATCTGGAGACCAAGTAGCACTCAATTCAACAGCGGTTCTCGAGGTAGGTCAAAGGTGCAAATGGGAGGGCGGGGGAAAAGGCAAATCAGCAGGGATGGTTTCAGAGGCTTGTTGAAGTGGTGTCTGAGGAGCAGAAGACAGAATAATCAGCGTCAGACAAAGTGTCTTGTGTAGAAGCATCATCACGAATCAACTGCAGAATGAACTGTTTATTCTGAGAGAACATCTGTCGCAACATAGCATCAGGAATCACAGCAGCTTCATGGCTGTTCCATTTAGCATAAGTCTCCATGTCAGATAAACCAGAAGGAACAGTAGAATCCTTAACAGCAGAAGCAGAAGGAAACACACCATCAATGTGAACCTGAGAAGCCTCAGAAGCAGGAACACAAACAGGCTCAGACACCAAGATAGGATCCAAAGGCAGAGCAGAGTCTCCACCACCACCTCCCACAGCAGGAACATCGGCCATCTTGGAGTCACAGACAGAAGGGTCCCCCCTGCTCACAGGAAGCAGCGTAGGGAAATTTTTTATTGGACAAAACTGCAAAGCAAAATAGGGAAAATTATACAGGAAAAACAAGCAAACAAAATACAAAAAACTAAAACCACTAGGATAAACAAGAGAAAACATACATGGTACCAAAATTCCGCATGAAGGAAACAAAAATACAAAAGAACAGAAAGAAGTAATAGCTCAAAATATAGCAAAGCATTACACCAAAAGTAAAACAAAAAACACATAAGGTCCAGAAACAGCCATCTAATCCCATTCCCCCTCCCTATTGAACTAGAAAACGAAGGCCAAAAATAAAGGGGCAAAAGAATTTTCCTGAACAAATAATCAATAGTTCATAAAAAAGGAAGACCCCAACCCTTCCACCAAGAACGGAAGGAGGAGTCAGAAAGAACAAGTCTGTCCTTGTGAAACACTCTGTGAATTTCCTGTTCAAGTTTAAGTTTCATACCCAATAAAGACAGCTGTTTCTGTTATAACACAAACTTACATCTAGTTTGCCAGATAATCCATTTAATTAGAGCAAAAAATGGGTGAGTTGTCCCCACATGAAAACCACCCCAACATTGCATATCATACTGCCCATAAATCAAAGTATTATAATCCATGTTCTGCAATTGTGGTACACACCAAGAGGATGCCAACAAGGGCCCCAGAAACCAATAATATAGGGACAGTGAAAAAATAAATGTGCCATCGTTTCCACCTCCAACCCACAACCCTCCCTCAGACAAGATCTATCCTGTATACATTTATGAAAATGGTTTCCGTGAAGATTTAATCTGGAATGGCAACAGAGCCAAACTAAGTCCCATACTTTAGGAGGGATCCTGGGATCAGTCAGCTGATGAAGAACATCAGAAAGGACCACCGTGTCCTGTAAAACAAGACGGGGGTAGTAAAACAAACATAATGCAAAAGGGATCAGTATTCTGCCTTCCTAGTATTGTCCAAAAGATCATGAGAGGTAATACGCCAGAGTTTTAATTTCTTACATACCTCCAAAAGATAAAGCGATAAATCAGATGGAATATTTCGAAACACACCCAATGACTGAGTAACCCATCTGTTCCAAAAATATTGGCATCGGTCCTGGAACAGGGGCACCCAAGGGAATGGTTTTTGCATTAAAATGGGCACAAGATTGGCATAGAGAAACATGGTAAAAAGAAAAAGCACAGGGTTTACCATATTCAGACCACCCTCACTAATAGGCCGGTAAGTACTGTGTCTTTTAATAGGGTTAAGCCGGCTCCCCCAGAGTAACTGAAAGGTCACACTGTACATTTTTACTTCCAACTTTACTGGCAAAGGGTAAAGATGGCTCACATTCAAGAATAAAGGCAAAATAAAAGTTTTCTACATATAAACTCTTCTTTTTTGTCATGGGGTAACCCTTCCATCTATCCACGTTTTCAGCTGCCTGAGATAAGGCAAGGTCCCAATTCAAAAAAGCCGAATCAGGGGCACCAAACCAAAACCCCAAAATTTTAATAGGGGGATCAGATACAGGGACACCTCCGATCTCATGCAGAACAACACCAGGAACATAAATACCCAAAACCTTACTCTTGTCTATTAATTCTAGAGCCAGAGATCACAGAAAAAGAATCCACTACCCTCATAGCATGAACACCTGAGACTGGATCAACAACTAAAATGGTGGTGTCATCAGCGTATGCAAAGGCAACCGGAAACGAACTACCCCCTATTCCCACCATAGGCGAAATGTCTTGTACAACATTCAACTTCCTCAATAAAGGGTCCAAAGAAAAAACAGAGAAGCGGGCTCAATGGGCACCCTTGATGAACTCCTCTCTGAATCAAAACTGACCTCCCCAATCTACCATTCACCAGGGTCAGAGAAGAGGCATATTGATAAATAATCTGTAACCAATTAACAAAAACAAGAGGGATACCATAATATTCTAGCACCTGGAACAGAAAGATATGAGGCACTTCTTCAAAGGCCTTAGCCTGATCTAGCAAAATCAGATACCCTGAGGACCCAGGCCCATCAAAAACCTCACGTAGCAGCTTAGCCACATCTCCCATACCCCTCTGGGGAATAGCACAGGTCTGCCCAGGGGAGATAATATCCTGAGCCTCCCAAGATAGACGGTTACACAAAATTTTACACAAAATTTTCCAATCTACATTCAGAAGACTAATAGGACGCCAGTTTCGAAGGTCAACTTTGTCTCCCTTTTTATACAAAAAAAATCAAAAGACAGTCAGCAAGTGCTGTAGGAAATGCGACAGTACCAGACAAAACATCTTTAAAAATGAGAACCAAAAATTTACTTATAAGGCCTACCGCTTTTTTATAGAATTCTCCAGGTATACAATCAGGACCAGGAGAAGACCCATTATGTAATGTACCAATCACTGCTACAACCTCCTGCTGAGATATAGGTTAAATCAATTTTTGCTTATCAGCCTCTAATAATTCAGGCACATCCAACTGACTTAGAAAGTTAGCAATACCAGCCAAAGGGGGAGAATTATCGCTATAGGAAGTTTCCACAAAGTCAGTAACAATGCCTTCAATTCCTTCCCCAGTGTCCACAAGCATACCAGAATCAGTTTTTAATGCTTCCATATACTTAGACCCAACCAGTCTAGCACAACAGTCATAAGGATTCACAGTCTGTGATTTACCTTGCATACCAAATTTTTGCTCCAAAAAGACAGAATGGGCCCTATCATATTGAAACTGACACATTTCCACCTTAACAGCTTGAATGTCCTCAGCAAGGTCTTCCCCAGTTTCAACTGACCGAGATAAATGCCGCTGAAGCTTATCTAGGAAATACAAATAAGTAAGATATCTATTATTTGCGGCTGTTTTGGACAAAGAACCGCATAAAGTTTTCAAGTCTCATTTGGTATCCTGCCACCAAAACAGGGAATCATCATATAATTCATATACAGAAAATCTGGCATCCAATTCCTCCTTAATGGTAGCCCAGGCAGCCTCATCTGATAATAAGGTGGAATTCATCCTCCAAACAGGATTAGGGCCAGGTTTATTTAAAGTACATCCCACAACTGTTATAATTAATTAATCTGTGGTCAGAGGTTTCAACTGGAAAAACTGAAAAAGACCGTACCGGGACCCAATGAGAGGTAAACCAGAAGTCAATTCGTGTTGACAAATGACCTCTAGAATATGTATGCTCTGGTAACCTGGAAAAACCCGCTGCACAATCTTTAAGCCTAGCTTGAATATACATTTTGTTCAAAAAGTTAGAATCAGAGTATAGCTTTTGCGTCCTGCCAGTTTTACCTGAAAAAAAGAGAGGATACAATTAAAGTCTCCCCCCAAAAACACAGATCTGGTGGTATATAAATAAGGCTGTATTTTCTGTAGTAAAGCAATCCTCTGAAACTTAGTCTGAAAATTATAAACATTAATAAAACTCATATCACGAGTCCCAAGTCTAGCATCTAAAATACATGCCCTCCCAGGAACCAAATCAATAATGCGAGAAACATGAAAATCAGGATTCAAGATTAGAAATCCCACCCCTGAACATGGATCCTCACCCAAGGACCAAAAAGAAGAACCCCCACAACCAATCTTTAGATGCCTGGTAGGTTTCCTGGTTGGTATGCAGGCGAGTATCCTGCACCAGGCAAACATCCAGTCGATGACCTGCAAGGTTAGAAAAAGTGGTTAATCTTTTTTTCCGATTTTTAATACTATTAACGTTCAGGGATCCCCCAGATAGGCACCACTCCATGGTCAAATGTCAGAAGCAACCAGGACTTCAGATACCACAGATGTTGTAGTTTTAGCAGTAGAGCGCTTTGACTTTTTCTTCTTCTTAACTCCGCCTTTCTTAGAAACCAGGGGCATATCAGTGTCAGTCACATACTCAGATTGAGAAGAAATCAAGGAGGAGGAATCTGAATCTGCCTCCTCATCCTCCCATTGTTTTTGCTTAGTGAGAGGGAGAAATCGATTGGACTCACTAAAGCCTGTATCACTCCCTGCACAAATACTCTTACTCAGTTTCTGAGAAGCTCTGCGTGTCAGCCGTTTAGATTTCTGCAATTCCCATTCATCAGTCAAGGGGGGGGGGCATCAGAGAAATAGGGAGTGAAGAAGGGCCTGGCAGCACATTAGAGGTACAGGGCAATACATTAGATTCAGGAGGAGATGATGCCCCAGGGGTTTCCACAGGTGCCTGGATAACTCCATCAGAAAGCCAAACTCCTTTAAAAGGGCAGTCATTAGATACAGAAGAAGGGACCACCGACCCCTCAGGGGAAGGTACGGGGGGGGGAAACCAGGCCAGAAGACAGGGGTGGACATGGGCGAGTAGAAAGGTCAGGACCAGACTGTTCCTCAGGCTGTGAAGGATCAACCTCAACATTATCAACAGAAACCGGTCCTTCCGTATTGTGAGAGGCCCAGGCACAATCCTTGAAAGTGTGGGTGAGATCATCACAAAGGTTACACACCACAGGGGTCTGACATGCAAAGCTACATGACCAATACCTCCACAAAGGGAGCACTTCATTTTGTCACAGGCATTGCTCACGATGCCCGTGACCCACAAACAGGATCGAGGTCGACCTGCATAAAAATAAAGCCCCTATCTCGCCCAAGATAGAAACAGCTAGGCAGGTGCTGGATACTGCCCTGTCTTGAGGCAATTTTACTCGAATCCACCATCCCCCAGTCCAAATATCTTCAGAATCCATAATAGGATCAGGGAGACCCAGAACAGAGCATTTCGTCTGCAACCAGAACAAAATATCTGAGATAGCCACCCCCTCATTTTTAAATAACACAGTAATAGTCCTGAAAGCTGGTTTAGTCAGAGGAACAACAACAAAAGCCTTCCACTCAGGATTATTACGAACCCCCTGGTAACACTCCCAAAACAACTCCAGGCCACCAGCAGTCTTAAAACTGGTATCAAAGTTGGGGTCACCGGAGGTGTGTATCGAGGCATAAATTTCATGAGCTGAAAAGCCCATACTATCCTTCAAGAGGGTACGACCCACATAGACACGGTCAGGATATACATCTAGACCCCCTTTAAATTTGATACGTACTGCATTTCTACGTTTAGCAGAAACAGGGGGTTCATGAAAAAGGCCCGCATAAGATCTATGAGAAAAGCCCTGGCCAGAGTCATCCTGAGGCCCAGGACCCCCTGAGGGAGGATGAGAGGGAGGAGGAGCTAGATGATCAGGAGTAGGCTCAGGAGAAATGTGCACAGAATCTGGTATTGAATGTACAGGGGGGTTACTATGCACAGTGGAAGCTACTGCAGGAGAAACAGGCAAAGACTGTAATTTGGCAGCAGGAAATAAAACTGGGGAATCACAAAAGTCTAAAGATGAAGGGAGTTCCAAAGGGTCAGCTGAAGTAACGCTTGGCCTAGTAGGCGACACCCAAGGGCGACTAGGACCAGGCTTAACCCACCCAGCAGCCTGCAAGGCCTCAGCCACCGTGTGACCAGTCACTAAAACACTCTGGTCATAATCAGGACCATCCTGAAAAACAGCATCCCCTGTTTCAGTGGGCAATGGTTGAGGAACAGAAACCTCGGGTGAATTCCGTGACTCCTGCCCATTAAACTCAAGGTCCTGTTGAACACCCCAATTCCACAACAGTACATGAAGTCACAGTAGAAAAATGTTTTGGTACTTTCCTGTGAGCTGGAAGGAGTAGCAGTCGGTCAGACGTAAAGGTAAGCAGCTTGTGCAGGAGGCGATCCAGATCAGGGCTGTAGCTGCACTGCAGGAGATAAACTGGAACATGTTTCAGGAGAAAGAGCCTTCAGAGGTAGTGACCCAGTCCCTAAAGATATGCCACTCGCAGGGCTATGCACCTCAGCTTGGGACTCGCGGCGCTCCTCCTCCACCAAAAGCGCCCACAGAAAAATCGCTCCTTCTTAGAAACGGGGGACCAGATTGCAAGTCCATCGGGTGAACCAAAAGGTTAGGCAACTTAGGAAAAGCACTAGAAACACTAGAAGACAGAGAGTCATGTACCATAAAAACGGACGAATCCTGAGTTAGGCAGGGTTAAATCCACAGCAGGTATCTTTAAATCCACTTCCATCTTCTCAGAGACAGAAGAAGCCTCATAGAGATTAGATACAGAGGAAGAGGCAAGCTCCCCTGCACCCACAGCCAGCTCAAGACCACCTCCACCACCACAGTCCATAGGAGCCGCCATCTTGGTCCCACAGGAAAATGGGTCCCCCGCCGCTTACAGGAAGCAGAGTAGGGGAATTTCCTCGGTGCCCTGGCCAAATTTTCCTTATTCACTAAAAATGCCACCAACAGCCTAATCTGGTTCAATTTCAGTTGCTTACCATCTGTATCCCCCCTCCCCCCCAGTCACCCCTGAAAAAGGGACTTCTAGGCCCAGTGGGCTTACCGGGTCAACATAATTCAACAAACAAACTCAGATTTATAGGCAAGGCAGTAGGAGAAAAATAGGACAGCATTACCACCCCAGTTTGTCTTGCCATGCCATCTCTTTTTTGGTTCTCTTACTCAGGTATATGTAGGTTCTGACCTCCCCCCCAATTTGAAGTGACTGAACTGTATTTTAAATTTCACTCTACAGAAATTTGCTTTCCCCAGAATGGAGCAGGACAGAACCTACATATAAATGACTCAGACACTTCTGTTCTGACTGGCCCACCCAGAGTGTGGACAGAAGAGAACACAGAACCAACTACATACAAAAACTTAAGGAAAACCTTTCTGTATGCTGTATTAATATTTTTACAACGTGGGCAGGTCATTCATCAAATCACCGCCTCAATTTGTCTTGCCATGCCATCTCTTTTTAGGTTCTCTTACTCAGTTATATGTAGGTTCTGACTTCTCCTTCCCCCCCCCCCAATTTTGTGACTGAACTGTATTTTAAATTTCACTATACAAAAATTAGCTTTCCCCAAAGTGGAGCAGGACAGAACCTACATATAAGTTACTAAGTGATGACATTTCAATATCCTCATTCTAACTCCCAGGGAAGGAAACATGACAGGTATCTGCACTTTGATACCCCCACATGTGTTGCTGCATTAAAAAAGGGCACTTTACAGTTATTTATTAACAATTCATCTCCTTAGCATAGCCATATATATAATTATTAGTTAGTTCTTCACACTCCATGTAACCCCCTTGCAAATGGGGGTTCCTAAAAGCTTCCCTGGAGCTTGGGTAAATGTTCCGTGCCTGGTTGGAGTTCGGCGTTAAAGCCGTTTAAACAAGAAGCCAGTGAGCGCTTTAAAAGGCCTCCGTATACTGTCTCTTTAAGGGCTGCTTTGGTTTGCAGTCATGACTGATCAGGAAGGGGGTTTGAGTGTTGCTATGCTCGAATCCCGCCCGGGCTGCAGAGTAAACGCTCCCTTTCTGCCATCGCTAGTGGTGCTAAGGGAGCTCTGAAAGAGGATGTGAATGTTTGCTTAAAATATCGTAAAATAATAATAGCAGTGTAGTTGTTCTAACCCGTTTCCTCTTGCAGTAAAAACTGTTTCGATTGCCTCCTCCATTTTGGTCCAGAACTATTGAATTGGACCAATCAGTACCTTGGGACCCCCCAGAGTCTGCTGACCAATAGGGGAACTGTTTGTATTTGAGAGCGGTATTATGGGCTATGGCGCTTTTTCGCACCACTGAGAGCTGAAGGAAGTGACTGGCAGGTTCAGCCAGCCAATCGAATCGGGTAGCGCCCGAACTGAGAGGAGTGCCCCAGGCTGTCAGGGGCAGATGCATTGTGGCTGAGGTGAGGAGAGGAGCTGTGTGCTTCTGCGCTGTGGAAGTGTTCGCGCGGGAAGTGCGTGAAGGCCTGAAGTGGCCGTTTTTGCCTGTGAGAGGAGACGGATTAAACCCGCCGGTGTGCGGTCAGAGGAGGCTGTGTCCTGCACATCTACCCACCAGGCTCGACCTGTTTGGAGGACTGGAGAATCTGCTAAATCACGCTCGGTCCGCAGGAGGAGTGAATAAAGCTGCCATTTGCAGTGCTTCAGTGACTGTGAAATCTGAGAGCCCAGCAGCAGCTGCCTGGTGTTGTACCCTCTGCTATTGCTGTTGGAGCTACATAAATGTGTGAGGAGGCTCATGGAGTTCAGGCTCAGCCCTGCTGGTGTTGAAGGACTCTGTCTGGTCTGGAGGTTGTGAGTACTGAATCAGGGTAGCTCCTGTTAAATGTGCAACAGAGGTTCCAAATGGCATTGCTATACTGCTGACTGCTTAATTAAACTTTTCTCTTCTCTGTGAAGGCCCCCACCAGCTGCCACGCTTTGGACTAGCCTGGGCTTGGGACCCAGGACAGTAAATCGTAGGGTTAGCCTGTGCACAGAGCCCTCAGGTACATAGAAATAGTGTAAGCCAATCAACCTGATTTTCCCCCTTTCCCTTGTTATCTGCCCTTTTAATAAATCAGATTGCTGTGTTATAACTACACCCTGGCTGGTTTGTACTATTCTGATGAGTTGCTGTATGGTGACTGTAATATGACTGTACCTTACTTTACAGGGGGTCCCCGGAGTGAGTTGGAATATATTATCCGTGGGGTAAGTGTACTGGTGGAAAGAATTGTTGGCACCCAGTGTGAGTCACTAGTGGGACGGAAGGGGGGTTGCAGTAGCCCAGAGGGCTGTAACCGAGGTAGTCTTAATTGTACTAACCCCGACCTCTGGGTGGAGGCACCCGACAATCGGGATCTGGGCCCCTCACCCTGCCTCCATGGGGGCAGACAGGGGTAGTAGCCCCTATGGGTAACGCCTCTGGGGGTTTGCACTGGAGGCACCACTGGGATTTGCGCCCCTAGTGGCTCAAGTGAGGAAATACATCAGAGATGGAAAATGGAAGGGGATATGTTGGAAAAATTAAACTGGGACCCATCAAACCAAGGTACACAGATTGATGGGTTGGGTGAAGTCAAGAGCTAGACTCCCAGAAGACTGTATTATTGTTAGATGTGCCCCTGGGTACCTCAACTGTTGATATTGTCTCTGTTGCTCGAGCGAGTAAAGTGTTTTGGGTAAGGTTGATGAAAGGGCGATGGCTGATCTGCTTGACCAGACACTGCAGGTGTTACTCCTATGCAGTGTGGCCATCGACCCTGAGAAGGTACCTCCTGTGATTTACCTGGAGGGTGCGTCCCAGGGGTGGAGGCTAATTCATATCCGAAGTAGGTCAGTCACCCCTGGGGGGTCTCCCCAGATGAACAGTTTTAAAGACAAACTGCTTAAATTGTTAGCTGTGGAGGGGAGGACTACCCAGGAGTTGTTACAAGCCTTGGATTTGTCCAGTGATACTACCCCACGGGGTTCCCCGGGCACCTCCCCTTGCCCGCCCAAAAGTTCCGTGTTGGCTTCTTTGCCCTTGGCAGTCCCATCCATACAGCTTGATTCCTACCGTAAGTTAAAACTTTTCTCTGGCATGGTACCAGTGCCTTCCGGGGAGGATGACCTGGAGGCGTGGATGGACTATGCCACCCCTTTAGTCCAGGAGTGGCAATGCTCCAAGGGGGAGAAAGGGAAGAGGCTGATGGAGAGTTTGCGGGGTCCTGCCTTAGAAGCCATTAGGTTCTTCTGGGCCACCCGTCCGGAAGCCACTGCTGCAGAGTATCTCTCTGCTTTAGAAGGGGTTTTTCTGAGTACAGAGACTGGTGAAGATTTACTATGGAAATTCAGGTCTGCTAAGCAGTGGAGAAATGAAAAACTGTCCGCTTTTGTTACTAGAGTGGAGCGGGCATTGCAGAAGGCTTGTAGAAAAGCGGGAATCACTGCTACAGCCCTGAATCAGGTTCGGTTAGAACATATTTTAAAGTCTGCCAGATTCTCTAGTGTAACGCTGCTGAAACTCAAGTTGCATGATTGGCGGGCCACCCCGCCTGAATATTGTCAATTGATGAGGGAAATTCAAGAAGTGGAGACTGATGAAGAGGGGTGGGAACCCTGTGTGGGGGCAGTGAACCCTAGTGGGACCTCTGAGTCTAACACCCCTGAGGAGACTGGCTCACCTGGAGGGTCCGAGGGGTCCCCAGATTTTCCAGGTACTGTGGGGATGCAAGCTGTTTCCTCTGACCCCTACATGGAGGGTGAGTTGAGGGCTGAGATCAGGAATTTACGGAACTGGTGAGGGACTTAAGCAGTCTACTGTGTACCTACTCGGCCGGGCCCCTGAGTCATGTAGAGCCCCGAACCCTAGCCCTAGAGAGCTTTCTCACTCCCCTCAGGGCCCCCCTCAGAATAGTGATCCCTGGGACCCCAAGTTTTGTTACCACTGTGGGGAAGATGGGCATTTCCAGCCTGAGTGCCAGAGGCCGGAGAATTTAAGGAAAGTTAACAGCAGACTGATTGCCCGACACCGCCAGGCCCAGTCTCGGGCCCCCAAGAAAAGTTTTGTGACTCAGGCCCATGCCCGCCAGGCTACTAATGCTGCTACCCCCAACTGGTCTGATGTGGTCGGGCCATCTATGGAGACCCGGGTGCAGGTAAATGGAATTCCCACTCGAGCTGTACTGGACAGTGGCTCCCAGGTGACCATCATGTTTCAGGACTGGTACCAAGCACACTTATCTGAGGTGCCCCTGCAGCTTCTAACTGGTCTACATGTATGGGGGTTGAGCGACAAGGTCTATCCGTATTTGGGGTACATCCGTGTCTGGTTATCGTTCCCTGCAACTGTGAATGGAATAGATGAGCAAGTGGAAACCTTAGTTTTAGTTTGCCCACCCACTGGACTGTACGATGGGGTGCCCTTGTTGATTGGGACAAATGCACACATGTTTGGATGATTGGCCTAATTGTGCTCAGAGAAGCGAGCATTCCAAACTGGGTGAGCTTTGAGTGTACCTGCTGTGATTCAAAAGGTCAGGGCCACTCAGGAGAAGGGTAGTCTGGAGGAACCTGAAGGCCCTGTGGGGGTGGTGGGGAAAAAGGATTCGGCCCCCGTGGTACTTGCCCCAAATGCACAATGTGTTCTGCATGGAGAGGTACGACTAAAAACAGATGTCAAGAACAAGTTGTTGATGCTGGATGCGCCTGTGGAGGGAGGATTACCTGAGGGGTTGTTGCTCAGACCCAGCATTCTGCCGGCTAGAGCCCATGTTTACGTTAAGAGGGTGATGGTTCAAGTGCACAATGCGTCTGATAGAGAGATTCGGATAAGAAGAGGGTGTACCCTGGCTAGCGTTCATTGTGTGGGTACTGCTGTACTACCAAATAGAAAGAGCTCTCGGATGGGTGATAGAGTTGCTCCTGATCTGTTTGACTTTGGTGACTCCCCGCTGCCTACCGACTGGAAGCGAAGGGTCAGTGAGAGGCTTGCCAAGAGGGACCAGGTTTTTTTCCCTGAAGGAGTGGGATGTAGGATGTGTACAAGGGGCTGAGCATCACATTTGATTGCACGACGAAAGACCTTTCCGAGAGAGAGATCCCGACGTCTGGCTCCCGCTGACATAGATGATGTACGGCAGCATCTGCAAGAAATGTTGGCTGCTGGCGGAATTCAAGAGTCTAGGAGCCCCTATGCCTCCCCCATCGTAGTAGTAAGGAAAAAGAATGGGGCAGTTCGGATGTGTGTAGACTATCGCACTTTGAATAGGCGGACCATTCCGGATCAATATACCATGCCACGCAGACAAGATGCCTTGGATTGTTTGAATGGTAGTAAGTGGTTCTCTGTGTTGGATCTTCGGAGTGGATACTACCAGATCCCGATGGCCCCAGACGACTGGGAGAAGACTGCTTTCATTTGCCCTTTAGGTTTCTATGAGTTTGTTCAGATGCCTCAAGGAATCTCGGGTGCCCCAGCCACTTTTCAGCGCTTGATGGAACGAGCTGTGGGGGACATGAACCTACTCGAGTGTTTGGTCTATTTAGATGACGTTATAGTGTTTGGCCGATCATTGGAAGAACATGAGCAACGATTATTCAAAGTCCTGGATCGGTTGGATGATTTCGGCCTTAAGTTGTCTATCGACAAGTGTCAATTCTTCCAGACTTCCGTGAAATATGTGGGCCATATAGTGTCCACTGAAGGCATAGAGACTGACCCTGGCAAGGTGGAAGCATTGGCCACTTGGCCTCAACCCAGGAATTTGAAAGAGCTGCAACAATTCCTGGGGTTTTGTGGATACTATAGGTGGTTTGTCAGAGACTATTCACGAGTGATTCGCCCCCTCCTTAATCTCACTCAGGGGTATCCGCCTACTCACAAAAAGTGTAAGAAGGGTGTGTACACTGACCTGGAAAAGAAGTATTTTCGGCCAAATGATATGTTCGGGATCAATGGACTGCTGAGTGTGAGGAAGCTTTTCATGACATCATATATCAACTTACCCACGCCCAGTACTGGCCTATGTTGACTCAGTCAAGCCCTACACCTTCATACTGATACCAGTCTACAAGGATTGGGGCTGTGTTATACCAGGGGCACTCGAATGGGCTGAGATCTGTAGCATTTGCCAGTAGAAGTCTGACGCCTTCAGAGAAAAATTACCCCGTGCACAAACTAGAGTTTTTGGCTCTAAAGTGGGCCATTGTTGATCAGTTTCATGACTATTTGTATGGTGCCAAGATATTAGTAAAGACTGATAACAACCCTCTGACCTATGTACAGACCTCTGCCAAATTGTATGCTACTGGGTATAGGTGGTTCTCTGCCTTGGCCACCTACGATTACGCTGTAGAATACCGGGTGGGCCTAAACCATATAGATGCGGATGCTCTCTCTTGGAGGCCTGCGTCCCAGACTGAATGGGTCCGGTTGTCTGAACCTGACATAAGAGCCCTCTGCCAGAAATTCGACAAAGAAGAACAGGCATCTCCTGATACGGTGGACTGTGTGGAAGATTGTCTGGGGCCACGGGAAAACTGTATACCTGCTGCTTACTGTCATTTCTCTGCCTTGGACACCAGCTCCCTGCCGCAACTCAACAATGATGATCTCAAACAGGCTCAATCCTGTGATCCTATGATAAGAACGCCCGTAGAGGTTTTGCGGGCCAGAAGGGATGTATCCAAACTACGCTCCACTGACATATGGACTACTTTGTTGTATAAAGAAGGGCCCAAATTAAAGCTGATCAACCAACAACTATATAGAGAGACTGTGAATAAGGAGGGCCGGGTACACCGACAACAACTGGTGCTGCCAGCGGTTTTCAGAGAGCTAGTCCTCAGGTCATTGCATAATCAAATGGGGCACCTGGGCATAGATCGAACACTTGACCTGGTACGGGCTCGATTCTATTGGCCGAAGATGAGTGCGGACGTGGAACAGTATGTCAAGACCTGTGGTCGTTGTTTGCAAAGAAAAGCGTTACCCCGGAGAGCTGCTCCCCTGGTCAACATTACTACTAGTGCTCCTATGGAACTGGACTGTATTGATTTTCTGAGTTTAGAGCCTGATCTGAAAAGTGTCAGCAACATATTGGTGGTCACTGATCATTTTACCCGCTACGCACAGGCTTTCCCGACCAAGGATCAGAGAGCAACCACAGTGGCTAAGATACTTGTTGAGAACTTTTTCGTCCATTATGGGGACACGCAGCGGATTCATTCCGACCAGGGAAGGGACTTTGAGAGTCGTTTGATTAAAGAGATGCTATCTTTGTGGGGGGTACGAAAATCACAAACCACCCCCTATCATCCGCAGGGAGACCCTCAGCCTGAAAGGTTTAATCGTACATTGCTTGACATGCTGGGCACCTTACAATCAAAAGATAAATCGAGATGGAGCCAACAGATCAGCACTTTAGTTCACGCTACAATTGCACGAAAAGTGATGCCACAGGGTTTTCCCCCTATCGACTGATGTTTGGGAGAGAGGCTAGATTGCCAGTTGATGTGTGTTTTGGGGTTTCCCCCGATGGGGTGTGAGCAGAAAACCATCTACAGTACGTACAGAGATTAAAGGCCCAATTAAACCATGCCTACCAACTGGCCCAGACCATGGCTGCTAAACGAAATCTGGCTAACAAGGAGAGATATGACAAAAAAGTGAAAACAGTAGAGTTGAGAGAAGGGGATAGAGTGCTGTTGAGAAATCTGGGACTGCATGGCAAACATAAGATTGCCGACAGATGGCATCACCTCCCTCATATTGTTGTGGGACAGCTGGCAGACCTACCTGTATATAAAGTGTGGCCTGAAAACATATCGAAAGATGTGAAAACCACACACAGAAATCATTTGCTGCTGACTGGGCAGATCTTGATTGAAGCTGAACCTTCCACTGCCACTCCTTCCCGACCTGTGACTAGATCTGTTGCTAAGAGAAGAACTAAGCCTGTGGAGCCTTCAACAAGTCCACCAAGGGAGCCTTGTCCCACCCCTCCTGCAGAAGGAGATGATCAACACTCAGTGTCGGAAGATAGCGAAGGTGATATTGAATACTATCCCTCTTACGAACTGAGTCAATTGTTTCGGGGCAATCCCCTTGTTGACTCGGGAACTGAAATTGGCTCATCTGTACTGATTGAGCCCTCTACTTTGTCCCCAGAGGCAATGCCTCCAGAAGACAAATGGGGTAGCAGACAAGCTAAAGGGGCTGAGTCCTTAGGCCTGGCTGAACTGTCTGGCCTGGCTGAATTATCTGACTTTTCAGAAGAAGAGAGTGGGCCGGGGGAACAAGCCAGGGATATGCCCGAATCGGATGAATATTTTGAATGCCCTGATGGTTCCCCTCTAGTGCCTAAACCGCCCCCAGATGAGCCCAGTGGGGTGGGTTCAGGGATAGAAAGTCAAGCCCCTAATAGTATTATGAGACTGAACCGGTTTCCCTCGAGGAGATTCCCGTTGCTAATGTCACTGATACTGAAGTGGAGTCGGGGCCTGGTTTAGGATCCCCCGAGACCCCTAGACGATCCAGCCGACAACTACGGCCAGTAATAAAGTTGAGCTATGAATCGCTTGGTCAGCCAGTGGACCTGCCCTTAAATGTGGTTCACAAGGGGGTATATGTGTCTCCACGTTCCCTGCCTAAGTTAGCCTTGGGGGATAACTCCAGATTGTTAGTATTGCCCTTTGAGTGTGGTGCTCCTGTTTCAGGTGACTCACCAGTGACTAGAAAGGAGGGGTTCCCCCAGTCCCGGTGCCATAAGCAGGAATTAGTAACCTGATTTCAAAAAAAAAAAGGGAACCAGAGTTATTTGTGTATGAACCATAATGTAATATTTCTGTATGTAATTCAAAATATGATATAGTGTTAATTGGGATGTTCACCTAAATGGCCTCAGGGGTAGTTGCTTGACGCGGACGCCAAGCTTTTCCAGGCCAGGGAGGGTGTAATCCCCTTGCAAATGGGGGTTCCTAAAAGCTTCCCTGGAACTTGGGTAAATGTTCCGTGCCTGGTTGGAGTTTGGCGTTAAAGCCATTTAAATGGGAAGCCAGTGAGCGCTTTAAAAGGCCTCCATATACTGTCTCTTTAAGGGCTGCTTTGGTTTGCAGTCATGATTGATCAGGAAGGGGGTTTGAGTGTTGCTATGCTCGAATCCCGCCCGGTCTGCAGAGTAAACGCTCCCTTTCTGCCATCGCTAGTGGTGCTAAGGGAGCTCTGAAAGAGGATGTGAATGTTTGCTTAAAATATCGTAAAATAATAATAGCAGTGTAGTTGTTCTAACCTGTTTTCTCTTGCAGTAAAAACTGTTTCGATTGCCTCCTCCATTTTGGTCCAGAACTATTGAATTGGACCAATCAGTACCTTGGGACCCCTCAGAGTCTGTTGACCAATAGGGGAACTGTTTGCATTTGAGAGAGGTATTATGGGCTATGGCACTTTTTCACACCACTGAGAGCTGAAGGAAGTGACTGGCAGGTTCAGCCAGCCAATCGAATCGGGTAGCGCCCGAACTGAGAGGAGTGCCCCAGGCTGTCAGGGGCAGATGCGTTGTGGCTGAGGTGAGGAGAGGAGCTGTGTGCTTCTGCGCTATGGAAGTGTTCACGCGGGAAGCGCGTGAAGGCCTGAAGTGGCCGTTTTTGCCCGTGAGAGGAGTCGGATTAAACCCGCCGGCGTGCGGTCAGAGGAGGCTGTGTCCTGCACATCTACCCACCAGGCTCGACCTGTTTGGAGGACTGGAGAATCTGCTAACTCGCTCGGTCCGCGGGAGGAGTGAATAAAGCTGCCATTTGCAGTGCTTCAGTGACTGTGAAATCTGGAGAGCCTAGCAGCAGCTGCCTGGTGTTGTACCCCTCTGCTATTGCTGTTGGAGCTTGCCATATAAATGTGTGGGAGGCTCGTGGAGTTCAGGCTCAGCCCTGCTGGTGTTGAAGGACTCTGTCTGGTCTGGAGGTTGTGAGTACTGAATCAGGGTAGCTCCTGTTAAATGTGCAACAGAGGTTCCAAATGGCATTGCTATACTGCAGACTGCTTAATTAAACTTTTCTTTCTTCTCTGTGAAGGCCCCTACCAGCTGCCACGTTTTGGACTAGCCGTTAGGGCTTGGGTACCCAGGTACAGTAAATCGTAGGGTTAGGCCTGTGCACAGAGCCCTAGGTATATAGAAATAGTGTAAGCCAATCAACCTGATTTTCCCCCTTTCCCTTGTTATCTGCCCTTTTAATAAATCAGATTGCTGTGTTATAACTACACCCTGGCTGATTTGTACTCTTCTGATGAATTGCTGTATGGTGACTGTAATGTAACTGTACCTTACTTTACAGGGGGTCCCCGGAGTTAGTTGGAATATATTATCCGTGGGGTAAGTGTACTGGTGGAAAGAATTGTTGGCACCCAGTGTGAGTCACTAGTGGGACGGAAGGGGGGTTGCAGTAGCCCAGAGGGCTATAACCGAGGTAGTCTTAATTGTACTAACCCCGACCTCTGGGTGGAGGCACCCGACAATGGATCTGGGCCCCTCACCCTGCCTCTATGGGGGAAGACAGGGGTAGTAGCCCTAAGGGTAGCGCCCCCTGGGGGATACACTCCATTTTTGTGTTTAACACTTAACTGTCCCAGACAGAAGAGAACACAGACAGAAGATCTCTCTGGCCAAGAGACCAATAGTCCTTCCTATCCCCCTGTTTACACACAGTGACTGGCACTGGTCTAATACCGACAGTCAGACAGACTTGTCTGACTTGACACTGTGGCAACCAGACAACAATATGGTGGCATCATTTTTACATACCTTGTTGTAAAGGGAGGCACTGATGTGGTGGTAGTCTCTCTGCTGGCAGAGTTTAGATGGACAATGGCACTGGCACACTGGGTCAGTCAGGTCGTCGTCCTTCTGCTGTGCTATTTGCTGCTCTGCTCCCTTTCTCTGTGCTGCTCAGTGATCTCCCTCTCCAAGCAAGGCTCCTGCTGGCAGTTGGTATTTTACTAGGTGTTGGTAATGACGGTACCTGCTGCCGGCACTGCTGCTGCTTAGTTCTTTTGTTTTATTGAAATAATGATTTACAGCAGCAGCAGCTAGTAAGCAGGCAGAACAGAAGAAAACCGGGCTGGTTGGCGGCGGCAGCGATTCGATCAGTGGTGGGCGGCACAGCGTTACTTCAACTTGCACTTGTCCCTTCTCCCTGATGCTCCTAGGCAGCTCTGTCTCACCAATAGCGGCGATTCAAGCAAATTCTTCCCCGGCGCTCTGGAACTCTTCTCGGCTCGGTTGTGTGAGTTCAGAGCGCTGGAGGTCCTGTTTTATGTTCCACATTCGGACCTGAGTGGGGACACAAATAATCAGGTCCGTGTGTGGGCGTGGGTGCTAAAACAGCACTGGAGTCCTACAATTGGCTAAAAGGGGAGTCTACGTCAGTGCCTGATATGCAAGACACTGCTGCATCTAGAATATGTGGACGTGGGGATTTCTCGGAGAGAGAGGCAAATGGTGAGCATGGCGATGGTGACATGGACCGCATGGGCGAAGAGAAAAATTGTGCAAATGGCCGGTCAGTTCTGGACAGTGAGACAAACGGCAAAAAAACGGGATTTCCTGCAAAATCTGGGACAGTTGAAGAGTATGCCCGTCGGTGCAGCGGTCAGGCTATCGCTCACAACACCAGCAACCATAGTTCAGGAATGAGCTTGAGATGCTGGGGGCTGGCCAAGAGGTGGAAGGAGGATCGAGCATTCTAGAGGATGCTGTCCTCCATGATAGTGGCACCTGGGTGACCACAGGCAGCAATGCAGCTGGAGATTGTGTTGGGAGGGGGGACATCGTGGACACCAGCATGGGGCTACTCACATGGTGTGCATGCACACACCTTGGTGTCACTGCACGCGACATCCCAGGAGGGAGAAACCCAGGAAAAAATGTGACCCTAGCACCTCTGCGATGAAGCCAGCCCCAGTACATCTGGGTCCCCATACCTCTCAAGCACAGGTCCTGCCAGACACAACCAGATGTAGGGGGGTGCTACCCCACACCGACCCCACCTGGGGGGGCACAGCCAAGGCTCCATGGAAGTAGGTGGCCATGACTGGGGGTAGCAGGGGGATTGGGAGATGTCTAGAAGTCCCGCAAAGTGGAGAGGTTGGGGAATGCAGGGGGCATAAACATAGAAACATAGAATTTGATGGCAGATAAGGACCACTTGGCCCATCTAGTCTGCCCATTTCCCTACCTAATGGATAAGCTACAATAAGTAGAGTTCTCATGGCAGGGGACTCCAGAGAACTGGAGCTGCCACCTCATTAGTACAGTCCTCGGACTGCTTCAAGTGTGATCTAGAACCCTTCAGTAGGCCCACCTCTGATAAACAGAGGAGGTGGTCAGAAGCATATGGCCACAGGAGCCCTTTTAATATCCTGGGTCCAGATAGTGCTTTGATACAGAACTTCAAGTTTCAGAAAAGAATTAACAAGGTGGACTGTGAGGAGCTATTGACTATGAACAGAGATGCTAGGACAAGGGGTTACGAGTGAAGGTCAATGTGGGAAGGTTAAAAAGGATGTGAGGAAGTATTGTTTATGGAAAGAGTGATCGAGCCATGGAATACATTGCCGGGAGAGGGGCCAAAATCATAAATGGCTTCAAACACAGCTCAGACAGAGTTAAGGGTATATTAGCTACTCAGCAGCAAGTTGGAGGCAGAAACAAGGATAACTAAAGGGAGAATAGTGTAAGCGAAGACTCCCATAGAGACAATAGATCCTGGGGTATGACTGGGTAATATAGGCAGATTGGAAGGACCACCGGTCTTTTTTTGCCATCACTGTCTATGTTTTATACACACACACACACACACACACACACACACACACACACACACACACACACACACACACACACACACACACACACAGCACACACATCACACATGTAAACAAACTTCATTCACCAACTGCAAGAAGTTTAACTGAAGATACTGCTAATGTTTTCTCGCTGTTAATCATTAACTTAGAATACAAAACAATTTAATTAGATCTAACTTGTAAACACCACAGAGAACACAATTGGATTCACAACCCACCTTTCCAAATACAATTCAGTAAAAATGCCTCATTTACTTGAAATTCTCCTATGTGTTTTAACTCATTCAGGCTTAGATACGCCTATAGGTGGCATCTGAAAGCATAGCCACTCAGGCCAATAACGCCTGTAGACGTACTCAGCTGACTTTCACTCAGGCCAGGAAACGTCTGAGGAAGTCAGCAGTTTTTACCTAAATATTAAACAAACCGAATTTCTTAGCATTGATTGCATAGCACCGTTAGAAAGGTAATTGTGTGCAGAACAATTTTGTCGCTGATACATTGTGTCTACCATGTATACTTTAGGAGTTATTCTCATTTGTTTAAAGTATGGAAAGGATGAGAAGGGACTTGGCAAGGTTGGAGGAATGGTCTGAAGTATGGCAGCTTGGATTCAATGGAAAGAAGTGCAAAGTAATGCACCTGGGAAACAAAAACCCAGGGGAAGATTACACAATGGTGGGGGGTAGTAACAACAACAAAATGGAAAGAGACCTAGGGTAATCATATCAGATGACCTTAAGGTTGGCAAGCAAAGCGAGAAGGCGGTAGGGAGGGCTGGGGGTATACTAGGATGCATAGGGAGAGGTATCAGCAGCAGAAAACAGGAAGTTGTTATCCCTCTGTACAGACAGTTGGTGAGACTCTATCTGGAGTACTGCGTCCAGTTCTGGAGACCCCATCTCCGCAAGGACATAGACAGGATGGAGGCAGTTCAGAGGAGGGCAACTAAAATGGTGCAGAGTCTGCAAGAGAAGCCACACGAGGAGAGACTAGAGGAGCTTAATATGTATACCCTTGAGGAAAGAAGGGAGAGGGGGGACATGATAGAAACTTTTAAGTACCTCAGCAGAATCAACAAAGTCCAAGAGGGTAGCATCTTTTAGAAAAAGATGTGTAAGAACAAGGGGACACAATTTGAAGATAGACGGGAGACGGCTCAGGGGCAATGTGAGGAAGTATTTCTTCACAGAGAGGGTGGTGGACGCATGGAACAGCTTCCTGAGGAGGTTGCGGGGTCTAAAACTGTGGGAGAATTCAAGAATGCATGGGACAGACATAAGGTAATTTTTGTGGGGGGGGTAGAAAGAAATAGGCTGTTGGTTAAATAGGATCTGCAGCTTATCCTGTAGGTGGGGAAATGGGCAGACTAGCTGGGCCAAGCAGTCCTTATCTGCCGTCAAAGTCTATGTTTCTATGTTTCAGGCAGTTTACAGTACATTTCAGAGGTTGTCCACCTTCCTGGGTCTGTGTGGTGGCTGCTTGTGTTTGTCTGCCGCTTAGTTTTTGTGGATTTACATGGTTTTCTGCTTGGAGTAAGTACACCATTCTTGCTCATTACATCCGTGAAAGTCTCCTGGACTGGATTTCTGCAAATCGCCACCACCAGGTATCTGCATTTTCACTTTAAAATGAACTTTTTGGAATCTATCCCAAGCAAAACATAAGTCAATCAACCAAGTCTGACAAGCTCAGTGACTCTGGGTCCTGCTTGAATCCACATTTTCACCCAACCTTCTCCTAAAGGATCTGTGTGTGGGCTTTTCAACAACCTCTTTGAATGACAAAGGAAGCATACAAATAAAAGGATTTCACATCCTGCATATGTGCAGGCACAGTTCATCCCTTTATCACCTTCAGGAATTGTAACACATTCTGTGACTCTGGACCTCAGCAGTTGATCATTTCTTTTGGCTTTTGACAACCACCAGGTATCAACATTTTTAACTGAAATCAACTTTTAATGTACATGTCTCTAAGGGCTATCTATCCAACAACCAAAGCTGACCTTCATAAAACATCTAATACTGCTGCTACTACTTATGTCAGGAAACATACACCCTAACGCTGGCCCTCCCTCGTGAGTTGGTGCCAAACAACAAGTCAGACTGGGACACTCTCCTGGCCAAGTATCAACTTCTGTAGCCTCCTCAATAAACTCGACTCCCTCACAGCCTGGACAGCACATCACAACCCTGATATTCTGTCCATAACTGAGACATGGATTTCCCCAAAGATCCCGGACTCAGCAATATCGATCCCAGGGTATACAGTCTTCAGGCAAGACAGGCTGTCCAAGAGAGGTGGAGGCTATGCCCTTTTCCTAAAAGAATCTCTTAAGGGTCATGTTTTCAGTGTGCCTCTCCCAGAGAATGACATCCAGGTCCTTGCCGTGAAGATACTGCTTGGAGCACAAAACAAAAACCAGACAGTGGCATCAATCTATATTCCCTCAAGCTGACCAACCAAGGGCTAAACCCCACACTAGACTTCATACGCATTTAATCAAAACGCAGAAACAATCCTGCTTGGTGACTTCAATGTGAACTGGTCCTCCCTCAGTGCAAACAAATATAAGGATGCACTGACTGCTGTTAACTTCTCGCAAATGGTCCAATCATCCACAAGGGTGAACTACAGAACAGGTACTACCACCCTTCTGGACTGGATTCTCACGAACCACCCGGATCACATCACAAAAATAGTAGTTCTCTCCGACAGTTTAAGCGACCACTCCCCAATCCTTTGCTCCTGGTCGAACAAATACACTAAGCCTCCTCCCAAAACTATTAACAGGAGACTTATTCCTGGTCATCTTGGGTCTCTAAAAGCCCTCCTACGAAACCATGATTGGTCTCTGATAGACACAGCCTCCAACATTGACTCTGCTCTTGAATATTTTATCCACAGCTTTAACAGTGCCTGTGATGTCCATGCCCCATTTAAAAACGCAAGATTAAAGGCGTCAACAACCCTTGGATTAACTCTGATCTTCTGGAACAACTGAGGTCCCGGGATCATCTCTGGCATCTGGCCAACTTGACTGGCACCCAGGCTTACAAAGCTGCAATAAATGCCTGTACTACAGCAATTCAAAATGAAAAGGCAAGACACTACAGAAGCGCACTCACTAACTCATGAAAAGACAGGAAGAAGTTTTGGGCAAATCTGTCTGAAGTTACAGGGCATATCCCCAAAGTACCACCCTCCACGTTCAATGTAAATGGCAGCCTCACTCTAGACCAGGTCACCAGGGCTAACGCTTTTAATGCAGCATTCACCGATCTTAGTCATGTGCCTCCTCCAACCTTCTTTGACCCCCCCACCGGACTCTCCAGGCTTGGACAAAGCAAAAAAAACAGGGCCATCCACCTTTCTACTTTAAAACTATTTTGGAGGCCCTAGCCAAAAAACAACTGCTCAAAGTGCTTGGGAGTTCCAGATTCAGTGGTGACTCCCTAGACCTGAAGCTCCTTGTCCTCACCATTGACGAAGTCCTGACCCCGCTCACCAAAATCATCAACTGATCCCTAATGCTTTCTCAGTCCCCCCAAATATAGAAATCCGCTGTTGTGATGCCAATTCACAAAAGTGGGGATAAGACCCTAACCTCTAACTACAGACCCATCTCCATTCTTCCCCCTCTCTCGAAAGCATTGGAGAGAATAGTTGCCAATCAATTTACAGAATACCTTGCTAACCACTGTGATGCTTGGCCAGCTGGTTAGGATTGTTGTAGGATATTTGTAATATAGAAATGTGGTGGGTGATTGTCTCACATAAGACATCATGTGCTCATGGGTGACCCCACCAGGTTTCAGTGAAGCAGGAACCATTTAATTAACTGACTTACTTCAGAATGGCATTTTATTACATTTTTATGATATGCCTAGGCTCTTTGAAGTGGAAACGAAATGCAACTTTATGAGTCTGCCAGGGGATGAGTCTAATAAACTTTTATGACCTCTTAAGAGGAAGAACATGTTATACCACCATGGTGCTAAAAGTTATAAAACCCTTTGATATGCCTTGGAAATAGGAACTGCTCAAGATCAAAGAGAAAATGTTTAATTAATGAGTCATATTTAGGAACTGGAATTTTTGCTGATGTCACCTCATTTAATATACCTCCTGATAGGACATCCTGTTTGTAATTTTTTTATATTCTAAAAGGAGGAGCTAGATGACTCACAGAGGGGGTGTGGAGAGAGACAGTTTAAACTACTACTGGTGTCTGATCTTTTTGTCATACCATCTTGGGACTCTAGTTAGACACAGCTGTCATGTAACTATAAGCACTATAGAGATAATACATTAGATAGAAAAAGTTTAAATGTAGTATGGTAGGAGTTTTTGTTTTGTACTTTTCCTTGTTTTCTTTTAAGTGATTGTATGCTCTTTGATATATTGTTCTGTGTTTACATTTTTCATATTTTTATCATCGTTAGTAAAATCTTTATTTTGAAAGACTGCCTGGGTCTGTCCGTTCCTTTTTCCCTGTGACATATAGAGGGCTAAGACTGACAAAAAACTATTCAAAAGCTTGATGGTGTTACTAAACTGGGAAAAGGTACGAATATACCTAAGGTCTTTTATAGAGTTTTAAAAGATTCATTTTGGATACCTGGTTAGGTGCCCTTAGGCGAAATATATATTGCATCCCTAGAAGAGAATATTATCTGAGCCTGTACATTTGGGTATGCTAGCATAAGGTTCACAGTTTGAATCCCCCCAGAACTTGAGACTAAAGATGATTCGGACCCACAAGTAGACAGGAGGGTTACCCTGTCTGTTACCTGTTTACACTCTTGTGCTCTGAGGTTGGCACTGTGGGAGCAGAGGGCATGACTTGCTGAGTGCGTTTGTGACAACCACAACCTGCAATGGCAGAAGCAGCATGGTTTTCAAAAAGGACATAGTACCACCACAGCTCTCCTTGAATTCACCAGTTACATCCATAATGCTCTGGATCAGGGACATCTTGTCAGCACCACCTTCATCAATTTGGCAAAGGCAATAGACACTGTCAACCACTCCCTGCTATTTGAACAATTATCTTGCCTTGGCCTCTCAGACGACACTGCACGTTGGTTCCAAAGCTACCTTAGTGACCAAACCCAACAGGTCAGAATTGGCGAGTCCCTCTCACCCTCCCATCCGATTTGCTCTGGAGTTCCCCAAGGGTCCATCTTGGGTCCCTTGCTTTTCAGTATTTTTCTGAACAATCTCCCTGCATCATGCTCTAATAGACTCCTGTTACATGCAGACGATGCAGTTATTTTCATCTCCCATCCTGACCCCTCCCTCCTACAATTGCAACTGCAAACAAGCTTTACGCAAGTGGAGACATGGTTTAAATCTCAAAAACTCATACTAAATCACAAAAAAACTAAAACGATGTTTCATGGCATCCATAACAAACATACAAACAAATGTCTATCACAAACAGTGAAGGGACGTTGCTCGAACATGTTCAATTGTTTAAATACCTGGAGGTTACCCTCGACAGCACCTTGTCTTACTCTGAACACATTGAGAGCCTTCCCAAGATTGTGAACACCCACATAGGACTTCTCTTTAGACATAGGAGCTGCCTCACCAATGAAGCCCTAAGCGTTGCCATTCAGAGCTCTGTTATATCAATAATCGACTACGGGCTTGTGATCTACAGCGCTGCCATTGACAACGCACTTCGACAAACAGCCATTGCCCTTAACAAGGCATGTGATCTACTGACCTCTGCTCCATGCCTCTCACATACCATGTGATATCTACAAGCAAGCAAACTGGCTCCAACTCCCTGGCAGACTCAAGTACCAGACCTGTATGCTAGCAAAAAAAGATTACCTTAAAATCTCCTATTCTCAAGGGTTCAATCCTTACTGGCCCCCCACCTAACCAGAAGCTCAGAATATCTTACTTTTTCTGTTCCATGCTGCAGCACTACCAATGGACAATGCTCCTTTACATACAGAGCCTCATCCTGGTACAACTCACTTCCACCTGCTGTTACCAACGACACTACCTTGGGCACTTTCAAGTGCAACCTGCGTCAGCACCTTGTCACAATGGCCTCCTGTGAATGTTTCTCCTAACTAAACTTACTCTCCTTCCCTCTAATTCCCCCCTCCAAGTCCCTCCCACCTTTCCCCCCCAACTATCTCCTCCTTTTTTATTTCCCCACTATTATCTACATCCTCTCCACACATCTACCATCCCTCCTAGCAGTTTCTAATTTATTCTAGTGAACCATTTTACAACTTTTTTTACTATACATATGGTCTTGAATATACAAATTACTGTAACTTAACATACATACTGTGAATCACTGTATGTATTACAGTAATTCCATATGAAAGCTTTAATGTACCCGACAAAGCCTATGGCTGCTTGAAACTACTGTACTTGTTGTTGTCCTCACTATGTTCTGTATTGTTTCCCCGACTTGGAACCTTTGTAAAAAGAGCCTTGGCTCAAAGGAGTCTTCTGAAATAATAATAAATAAATAAATATATAAATAAAGTGCCTAGGTATGGTGAAGTAGCTTGCAATGTACTGATATTAAATCAGATAAGAACATGAGTTACAAAATGGAGAAGAGTAACATACATTTCTGAGATTATTGTTATTGGGCAGTAATAGTGCAAATGATCAGGATATTAATAAACTATATACATATAGTTATATATTTACACAATGTACACATTTACACAATGTCATGTGAAGTCAAGGTACTGAAGCATTAGAATAGGGATAGGACAGGTAGCTATTAGGTCAGGAAGATTGGCGTGGAGGGTAGGTGGGAAGAAAGTTCAGTGACCTATCAAGGATATTATCTGCAGTTACAGATAGGCAGGGGAAAAGATACTTCTTTGAAGAGTTGTTTAAATTAAAGGAGGGACATACTGGACAGTAAGCCGTGTGGGAGGTTATTCCATTTTGAGGGGCCCCAAATGAGAAGGATTTCCTACTGATGGCTAGGCGAGGCTTCGCTAGACATAGCATTGGATAATGGGAGGAACAGAGAGGCCTGGTGATGTGTTTCAACATGAGCAAGTTTGAGAGGCTGGGGGAGGAGGGGAGGTGTAGGAGTTTGTAAGTTGTACATAGTAGGGGGAAATCCAGTTTAGCTTCAAAGGAAGGCCAGCCTAGAGTACTAAGCACTTCACAGTGGTGGGTTCGGGCAGGTGCAGTTGCAGCAAATTGGGCTATGCTGTGGTATGTTTGTCTAAGTCTACCTAAGATTGAGAGTTTGGCTGTAGAGAGTAGCGGCACTTCCATATAGGAGGCCCGGGAGTAGGGTTGCAGAGGCTATGGTTCTGCGGGATTGTGGTGTGAGGTAGGGGGTTGTACGATATAAGAGACCAAGCTTCTGGTGTGTCAATTTAACATATTCTACATGTGTTTCAAAAGATAGGTGCTCATCGAGGAAACGCCAAGGTATTTACAGGAGCTTACACCTTCAAGCGTGACATCAGTCAAGGTCTTAACCACAAGAGGAGGATGGGTAGATAGGTCAAAGGAGGTGTGGTGGAACAGCATGTCACAACCCCACTCAGCAGGTCAGCCCTCTACTCCCAAAGTGCCACTCTCCGAGCGCAGTCTTGTGAACACTTAACAGAAACAGGGTAACCCTACTGTCTGTTTTGAGGGTCCGAATCAACCTTTGGTCTCAGTTCTGGAGGGATTCAAACTGTGAACCTCTTGCTAGCATACCCAATGCACAGGCTCAGATAATTCTGTTTTCGGGGGGCCAGATAGCTCTGCCTACGGGCACCTAACCAGGTGTACAAAATGAACCCTTAAAAACTCTAATAAAGACCTCAGATTACTCTTACCTTTTTCCAGTTTGGTATCACCATTCAAGCTTATGCACAGTGTCTGCTTTAACCATATATACGTCACTTGTTAAAGAAAAGAAATTCAAAGACAGACCAAGTAGGCTCTAAAAATAGAGTTTTACTAAAATAGATAAAAAAATATGTAAAACATAAAATGCAGAACTATATATCACAAGAACCATACAATCTTTTAAAAGAACAAGGTTTTAACAGTGCAATTCCTACTACAGTATATTTTGTCTCTCTCTACCTGTATACCTGCTTAAAGTGCTCAAAGATGTTTCTTTGTCAGAGTGTAGATAAAAGTGTCTCAGAAGGAAAACAGAATACTGTTTAAAAAACTGTGTTTGCCAACCCCTTTGTGTGAGATCACCTAGCTCCACCTCTGTTTATTAAAAATCATACACCCAGGAAGTTTTATCATTTTAGAAGGAAAGTTAATTAAGGTTACATCAGCAGAAACTCCTTTCCCCATGGAGGCGTGGAAAGGATGAGAAGGGACTTGGCAGGGTTGGAGGAATGGTCAGAAGTATGGCAGCTTGGATTCAATGCAAAGACATGCAAAATAATGTACCTGGGAAAAAAAACCCAGGGGAAGATTACACAATTGAGGTAGTAACAACAACAAAAATGGAAAGGGACCTGGGGATAATCATATCAGATGACCTTAAGGTTGGCAAGCAATGTGAGATGGCAGTATGGAGGGCTGGGGGGGATACTGGGATGTATAGGGACAGGCATCACCAGCAGAAAACAGGAAGTTGTTATCCCTCTGTACAGACAGTTGGTGAGACCCCATCTGGAGTACTGCGTCCAGCTCTGGAGACCCCTTCTCCGCAAGAACATAGACAGGATGGAGGCAGTTCAGAAGAGAGCAACTAAAATGGTGCAGGGTCTGCAAGAGCAGCCATACGAGCAGAGACTAATGGAGCTTAATATGTATACCCTTGAGGAAAGGTGGGGGCATGATAGAAATGTTTAAGTACCTCAGTGGAATCAACAAAGTCCAAGAGGGTAGCATCTTTCAGAAAAAGAGACGTGCAAGAACAAGGGGACACAATTTGAAGATAGAGGGGGGGACAGCTCAGGGGCAAGGTGAGGAAGTATTTTTTCACAGAGAGGGTGGTGGACACATGGAACAGCCTTCTTGAGGAGGCTGTGGGGTCTAAAACTGTGGGAGAATTCAAAAATGCATGGGACAGACATAAGGCAATTTTAGTTGGGGGTAGGACAAAATGGGCCATTGGTTAAATAGGATCTGTAGCTTATCCTTTAGATAGGGAAATGGGCAGACTAGGTGGGCCAAGGAGTCCTTATCTGCCGTCAAAGTCTACATTTCTATGTTCATTTGACTTCCCCAATCAAGTCTGTAAATTTCCTTTCATCTATGAGCAGTATCCCCCTCACACAGACATCAAAGCATTTATGATTTCGCACCAGTGAGCTAAACCTGGTTTCCTCCTCGAAACGTCATAAAATGAATACTGATTTCCCTCTTAGCAGTTAAAGCTATATGTAACTTAGAAAAACAGGAGATTCTTGATTAAGGCCTGTTCTAGTCTGTAATTAGCTTCTGGCCTTCCAGGTAACACCTTGTATCTAAAACCTGTGTGTGTGTGTGTGTGTGTGTGTGTGTGTGTGTGTGTGTGTGATCTCACATGCTGTCTCAGGATCTCTCATGAGACAGTCCACAACACATTTTTATATTACAAAAAAAAATCATAGTGTACTCAGAACTGGCTGTCCACGTGTCACAATCCTCCCCACCTAGACTGAATTTGGGGGCTCCATCCCCGGCATGGGATGAGCTTCCCAAATCAGTTCACTCTTCATAGACGCGAGACAGACCATCTGAGTTCTGGTTCCTGGCTCCAGCTCTATGTACGATCATCATATCATACCCTTGCAAAGCAAAACTCCATCTTAGCAATCTACCATTGTTCTTTCCCATCTGCATCAGCCAAACCAGGGGGTTGTGGTCAGTCTGCACCACAAAATGCTGCCCATATAAGTATGGCTCCAGCTTCTTTAGGGCCCACACTATGGCAAGACAGTATTTTTCCACAGTGGAGTATACCTGCTCCCTGGGAAGTAACTTCCTACTCAGGTGCACTACTGGGTGATCTGTCCCTTGGCTGAATGTCTGACTCAGTACCGCCCCAATACCCGTGTCTGAGGCGTCAGTCTGAAGTATAAAGGGTTTGCTATAGTCAGGACTTGTCAAAACAGGAGCATTGCATAGTGCCTCCTTTAGTCTGGAAAAGGCTTCCTCACAGGCTGGGCCCCAGGTAATTTTCTTGGGCATACTTTTCTTTACCTAGTCAGATAGGGGAGCAGCCAGGGCACTGTAATTGGGTACAAATTTCCTGTAGTACTCTGCTGTCCCGTGAAAACTCCTGAGCTGCTTCTGTGTTTCTGGTCTGGGCCACGCCCAGATTACCTCTATTTTTATTTGGTTAGGACGGAGCTGTCCCCGGCCTACCACATGCCCAAGGTATGCACTTCTCCCTTGGCCACCTGGCACTTCCCAGCTTTGACATTTCTGCCAGGACACTAGTGGCTACAACACTAGGCCAGTATAACACCAGGAGTGGGTACAGGCCTACCCATCACCGCCTCCCCTATCGCCCCAAAAATAGTGTTTGCAAATTACAGTTCGCTGCCTTAAAAAGAATCCTGCTTCTTTTACTATTGTGCTCAGGCAATGTGAAACTCAACCCAGGACCATTAGACACCCTTGCTTCTCCATCAGACCTGGCAGGTATCAAAGAAATGTTTTTTATGCATCTTAATGCCTGTAGTTTGCTCAAAAAGTTCACCCTTATCCAGGCTTGGGTGAGCCACACCCTACCTGATGTCCAAGTGATCACTGAGACCTGGCTTAGGCCAGCCACCCCAGACAATGAAATCAATATCCCAAATTATTTACTCTTCTGAGCGGATAGGCAATCAAGAGGAGGTGGGGTGGCAATTTATGTAAAGGACAACTACTCAGCCGCATGCATAGACGCATCATCCTCCCCCAAAGAATTTGAGTGCTTGACCCTAAAGATCGAATTTTCTCCTTCCAGTGCACTCTGTGTAATAGGCTGCTACAGGCCCGCTTCAGCTGGGCCTCATCTCCGGTCTCACCTCAGTTCCGTACTGGAGCTCAGTTCCTTGGAAACCATTATTCTTGGCAACCTGAACTACGATTGGCTATCAAGTTCATCAGCTCCTTTGAAATCCTTTTGTGACACTCTAGGGCTGGTGCAACTCATTGGCGAGCCTACTCGCCCAAATAAAAAGAACCTTAACAACAGCTCCCTCTTAGATGTCATTTTGGTTAGCAAGCCACACCTGTTCTCTCATGTCGGAACATTTTTCTCAGACATTAGCGACCATTGTATAATCGCCACCATTAGATCCGTGCACAACCCACAGTTTGTGGCAAAGCTCTCTATCAAGAGGTGCAAACACAACTTTGATTTGTTTGCTTACATCCATGACTTGAAACATTCACCGCAATGGCAGGAATTCTTCCTAGCCAAAACGGTTAACAGGGCGTATACTATTTTTTACGATATTTTAAGTGAGGCTTTAAATAAGCATGCACCCTTGGTTAAGGTGCGGGTCAGAAGCAGCACCTACCATTGGTTCTCACCTCAGCTCAAAGCTTCCCTGTTAGAAAGGGATACTTTATGGAAAACAGCCCGAAGAAGCAGAAGACTCGGATTGGTGTCTTTTTATGAGAGCATGTAACAAGTGCACCAAGTTGGTCAGAGCAGCCAAGGTCACCTACTATCGTTTGGAGCTAGCCTCTGCCTCAAGAAATCCTTCAAAGCTCTGGAAAACATTAAGAGACATGTCTGGACATGCACCTGGTAATTCCATTCCAGCAAAAATTAAGTCCGGTGGCAGCGTTATCACTAACCGATCGGAGATATTGGAAGCCCTCAATAACCATTTTGCAATGGCAGGGCTAGCATTTGATACTTCTCCTGCCAATGACCTCCGCACAGCTCAGGGCCCACCAACCCACAAGTCCCCCTCTACTGAGGAGGCCTTCTCCCTCCTGCCTGTCTCTCAAAGAGGTGGAAGACCTACTGCTGCAACTGGACACCAGAAATGGAGCAGGCTCCGACTTCATAGAGCCATACTATCTGAAATGTGCCTACCACGTACTTGCGGTGCCAATCACCCACCTATTCAACATGTCACTCTCCCAGGGTAGCCTCCCCCCTCAATGGAAAATAGTCCATGTCATCCCTCTATTAAAAGCAGGTGACCCCTGCGATCTAAATAATTACAGACTGATCTCCCTCCTCCACATCCTGACTAAATTACTAGAAAAAATAGTGTGTGGCCAGCTAGGGGTATACTTAGAATCCAGAAGCCTATTAAACCCGGTTCAGTCTGGATTCAGAGCAAAGCATAGCACCACAACAGCCCTAGCTAAGGTGACCAATGATTGGCTCCTAGACCTTGACAACAAGAAGCATGCCTGTGCTGTTTTCTTGGATCTTAGTAAGACATTCAACACAGTTGATCAGAGCCTGCTTCTTTCCTCCCTAAGCACCTTAGGCCTGGAACATAAGTCTATGTGCTGGTTTGCAGACTACCTCGGAGAACAGAAACCGCAGGTTAAAGCTAAAGGTGATTTTTCTCCATTAACACCTATGCTGAGGGACGTGCCCCAGGGCTCTATCCTTGGTCCCCTCCTCTTTGCAGTCTACATTAACAACATCAATGACCCCATCAAAAAAGCCAACATCCACTTATTCGCGGATGACACTGTACTGTACTTGAGTCGTCCCACGCCAGAAGCAGCCTGTGAATACCTCCAAGCTGAATTTAACCTTCTACAATACCAGCTTATAAACAAAAAGCTTTTGCTCAATGTGAAAAAGACAAAAGCCATGCTCTTCTCCCCCTCCTTGCATGCAGCAATTCCTGCTGGGGGGAGCTATCCCACAAATTACCACTGTTCTTGGAGAAACACTAGAGTATGTAGCTAAATTCAAATATCTAGGAGTTTGGCTTGATCATAAACTTTCCTTCGCCGACCATCTCGAAGAACTAGAAACTAAGGCAAAGATTAGGACTATTCTACAGAATTAACCACCTGCTCACAAAGCAGGCCAAGATTCAACTGGTTCAAGCTACATTCCTATCTTTAATAGATTACGTGGACCTGCTCTACAGCCACTGCACTGGCTAAGTTGGACACCCTCTACCACAGAGCTATCAGGTTCATTACTGGCCTTCCACACACCACTGCTCCCTGTACTCATTGTTAGGCTGGACTTCCCTTCACTATAGAAGGAATAGAAACGCCGCCCTATGGGCCTTCAGAGCAGTGACCAACAAGCTCCCCTCATATGTCTCAGATTGTATTCCCTGGAGTGTGTGTTAGGCACCTACGCTCTAAGGAGCTATTCCCTAATTGCCCTCCAAGTTCCACGGGTCAAAACTCGTTTTGGCAAAGCTGCTCTAAGCTTCTCATTACCCACACTGTGGAACTGTTTACAAAGGAACTTGAAGCTGAGCTGCCCTGTTAGCCTGAATATCTTCAAGGTGCTCTACGATCGCTACATCAAAGCACCTTGCAAATGTTTTCCTCACCGCTAGCCCACTAATTCAGCAACTCCCCCTTTCCATCCGGACGCTCGCCATGTTTCTACCCCTGGCTCTCACTGTTTCCCTATTAACTCTTCTTGCTGCACTCACCCTTCCCTGTCCACTCCAGCCTGGCTAAAGTCCCACCCCATCCGTAGTACTGTCCCAATTATCTACCCCTCCTCCGTCATTATCATAATAAACAAGTACACGACAGCCAGCGTCACTTTCTGTGGTTTTAACTCAATTTTTCCCCAGTCGTCGGTAATATATCCCTCCTCTCTACCTCTCTAACCTGCCACCCCATACACAGCCCCTTTCCCCTATAGGTGTAGTTGCTGGCTGCATCACTCAAAAGATCTCTGCTTATAACCCCTGTATGCCTATGGTTAACTGTACATCTGCTGACTTCTTCAATTGCAAAATAATGCCTTTTTTTTTATTTCAACCTTGTACTGTGCTGTATACACTGTATATACTTTTTCTTCCTTGTATATTATTGCTTTTTGTATACCTGCTTCTGTACTGTACTTTGATGTATTCATGACCAGGTCCACCTTGCAAATGAGCCTTGCTCAATGGTGCCCGCCTGGATAAATAAAGATTTTGATTGACTGACAGTGAGCCGGCCCTCTGTATCCTGCCCAGCACTTCCCTAAGGTGGGATAGGCGTTCCTCCCAGCTGGTACTAAAGATGGCAATGTCATCCAGGTACGCTATGGCGTACTCCTCAGCACCATTTAACACCTTGTTCACCAACCTTTGGAAAGTTGCCGGGGCGTTCTTCATTCCAAAAGGCATTATTTTAAATTCAAATAAGCCTATCTGAGTGATGAAGGCCGACCTCTCCCTAGCTCTGTCCGTCAACTTACCTGCCAATACTCCTTGGTCAGGTCAATCGTCGTAAGGTAGGTCGCCCCTCCCAACTTGTCCGGGAGTTTGTCTGTCTGGGGCATCGGGTGGGCGTCGGACTTCGTGACTGCATTCAGTCCACGATAGTCCACATAGAAATGAGTAGAGCCATCTGGCTTAGGCACAAGGACTACGGGTGAGGCCCAGGGGCTGTGGGATCTCTGGATTACCCCTAAATCCAGCACCTCCTCCACTTCCCTCCTACTGTCCTTTTGGACAGCCTCTGACACCCGATATGCTGTCCGCCGTATGGGCGTCTGTGTCCCTGTCTCCACATCGTCTGTCGCTAAGGGGGTTAGTCCAGGCTTGGCACTAAACAATGGGGCAAAGTCTACTAAAACCTCCCTTACTTTCTGGATCTGGTCTGGGGCCAGCTGGGGAGACAATTGTACTGCTTCCACAGAGGACTCCCGCTTACTTTCTTCCAGAAAATCCAGAAGGGGGTCTCCTTCGTCCATCCCCTCCCCAGGACTACACACTGTAAACACCATGTCAACCCTATTTGCATATGGCTTCATCATGTTTACATGGTACATCCTTTCTGTCCTTCTTCGGTCAGGTAACTCTATAATGTAGTTCACGTCATTTACCTTCCTAACCACTTTGTACGGTCCTGCCCACTCAGCCTGCAGCTTGTCTTTCTGGACCAGAATAAGGACCATGACTTCCTGACCCACCATGTACGAGTGAGCTCTGGCTCTGCGGTCATGCCACACTTTTTGTTTCTGTTGGGCAGCTGCCAGGTTGCTCTGGGCTGTCCCCATAAGCTCCTTCAGCCTCTCCCTAAACCCAAGAATGTAATCCACAATGGGAGTTCCCTGGGTGGCGTGCTTGCCTTCCCAGTCCTCCCGGATCAAGTCTAGGGTCCCCCGTACCCGGTGTCCATATAAGAGTTCAAAGGGAGAAAATCCTGTCGACTCTTGGGGCACCTCCCTGTATGCAAACAACAGGTGGGGAAGGTATTTCTCCCAGTCCCTCCCAAGCTGTTCAGCAACTGCCCAGAGCATCGACTTTAGGGTACCATTGAATCTTTCCACAAGCCCATTGACTTGTGGGTGATACGGTGTTGTGCATCTCTGCACCACCTCACACTTCTCCCATAAACATTTCATCAGGTCTGACATGAAGGAACTCCCTTGATCAGCGATAACCTCCTGCAGAAACCCAACATGGTAGAAAATACCAAGTAAGGCATCTGCCACTTTATAGAAACATAGAATTTGCCGGCAGATGAGGACTGCTTGGCCCACCTAGTCTGCCCATTTTCCTACCTAACAGATAAGCTGCAGATCCCAGTTAACCAACAGCTTACTTCCTCCTACCCCCCACTAGGACTGCCTTATGTCTGTCCCATGCATTCTTGAATTCCCCCACTGTTCTTGACTCCACGACCTCCTCAGGGAGGCTGTTCCATGCATCCACAACCCTCTCCATGAAAAAATACTTCCTCACATTACCTCTGAGCCATCCCCCCTCTATCTTCAAATTGTCTGTCCTCAGTGAGGATAGGGCAACTGCCTCTGGGTACCGAGTGGCATAATCTACCACAGTCAGGATGAATTTCTTCCCTGAGGAGCTGGGGGTATTTAAAGCCCCCATAATATCCATTCCCACCCTCTGGAATGGCTCCTCCACCATGGGCAATGGAATCAGGACAGCTTGGGTTTTCTTTCCCGCCTTCCCTATTTCTTGGCACTGGTGACAAGACCTGCAATACTCCTTCACCTGCTGGGTGAAGTTAGGCCAACAGAAATTCTGGGCCAACCGCTGCATAGTACGCATGATTCCCAGATGACCAGACAAGGGAATATCATGTGCAATCTTGAGCAACTGCTCACAATACCCCTGGGGAATGACAAGCTGCCTGCCTAGCATCCCTCCCTCTGTCTGTACTGCCCGAGTATACATCAGTCAATTTTCCCAATAAACCTTATGTCTGCCATCACCTCCCTGTGCGCCACCCGAGTCTGCCCAAGCCCTCAGCTTCTCTAAACTAGGGTCACTTCTCTGAGCAGCTGTGAACCTCTCACACATTCCCAAGGCATGGGACAGGGCCCCTTCAGTCGCTAAACTAGGGTCCCTAGCACTAGCGTCAGGGCGCTCAGGTTCACTGGCAATTCCAACCCTCTGACAGTGGGTCACCCCTCCCACCTTGGAGTAACCCTCTGTAGCTGTGTGGTTATTTGCTACTGGGGAAATTTCTACCCTCTTTTCGTTAGTCTCCCCATCTGGAGACACAGGCTGGGGAACCAGCCTCTCAGTGGTTTCCACAATGGTTTCTCTGGGGTTCAGGGAACTACAATTTTCCCTTGCCGCTTGACTACGGGTAACTGTACACACCATCCCGTTTTAGACTGTTGCCCAGGATAACATCCACTGCTAAGATTTTGGCTACAGCCACCTGTTGCACAGTTCCCCCTGTTTCACCCCAGTCCAGGAGAACGCTAGTGAGGGGCAATGTTTTCGCCTCACCAGTAAAGTCCTGTACAGTGATATATTTATTGGGTATAAGCTGACCAGGCTCTACTAGATCCCCTTTTACCAAGGTCAAGGATGCCCCTGTGTCCCTTAACCCTTGCATCTGTACACCATTCACCATGAGTGGGTGCATGTGTTCCCCCATGTTCACAGGCATGCTTCCAGGGACACAGAAACAACTCACTTCTTTTCTAGGACCATTCTGCGCATTATTGCTCATTCTTTTGAGACGCTGTCTGGTAATATGCCCAGTTTCTTTACATAACTAACATTCACTTCTCTTTTCAGAGAAATCTTTTCCCTGAAACCTAGGGCTAACTGGTTTCGGTGGAGGCAGTGAGGGTTTTAGCTGCCCTGAAGGCACGCTTTTCCCTTTCTGTGCTGCCATGCCCGCCCCATTCGCTCTCAGAGCAGGTCTGCTCTTGGCATAGCGGTCCGAGAGTTCAGCAGCCTCTTGCACTGTTTTGGGATCTCAGTCCTCCAGCCAGGTTTTTAGCTCTGCTGGGCATGCCCAATAAAAACTGTTCTAACAGAATCACATTTTCAATTTTATCAACAGAGTTTGCCTCAATTCCTTCCCACCAACGTTTTAAAAACGGACGTTGTTTCGTGGCTAGCTAGCTTTAAGTTTGCTGTAATCATCACTGTCCTCATTGTCCATTTGACCCAATGCATCCCGAGCTTTCCCGGTAAGTAGCGGGGATAGCTGGAAGCTCCAGGACTCTCTAGAAATTTTAGCCTGGATACAAAGTTTTTCAAAAGAATTTAAAAAGGCATCCATATCCTCCCCCTCTTTAAATTCGGCTATTAATTTGAAATTCAATTTGTAACCCAGTCCTGTAGTCCCAGTTAAACCCAAGCCACTTACCTGCTCTGGTGCCACTGGTTGGAGTCGTAGCTTCTCCAGTTCGTGTTGCCTCTGGCACTCCTGCTCTTCACGGTCAGCGTGTTACTGTTCTTTCTCTGCCTCTCGGTGTTCTCACTCTCTCTTCTCCTCTGCAGCTCGCTGGCGCTCACAGTCTGCCTCCCGCTGTTCCCGCTCTGCCTCTCGTCTCTCTCATTCTCTCTTCTCCTGGAACTCCAGCTCCATCCTGCGCAACTCAATTTGCAGCCCGAGTACTTCTGGATCCAGGATACTGGTGACCTTTCCCTGCTGCTGTGGCCCTTCACTGGCACTGGCCCTGTTGCCCTCCTCATCGAATCTGGACACTGCACTGGCCGCTAGCCCTGCCACACTCAAGGTTTGGTCCTTTTCAGTCACGGTCTGCGACTCAGTGCTCTGGGTATCTGCTCCCATCAGGGCATCCACTAGGTTCTGTTTGCTGGCTTTCGCCTCGAACGGGACTCCTCTGTCCCCGCACAACTGCCTTAAGTAGTCTACACTGTGCCTACTGTAGTTGGAAGCCATCTTCCCCAACTACTGCTACTCTGACTTGCACTTTAGGAAAAAAAAATAAAATGGGTAGGAACTTGATTGTACGCCAAGTGATATAGTTCTGTCTCTTTTTTATAATAAAACTCTGCCTTTTTCTTTCTTTGCAAGTGAGCTGACAGTCTCAAGCTGACACACTGAACAATAAAAGCTTATAATACCAACATTTTTTCGCACCGCTGCCAACCAATTTGTCACAAACCCACTCAGCAGGTCAGCCCTCTACTCCCAAAGTGCCAACCTCTGAGCGCAGTCTTGTGAACAGTTAACAGAAACAGGGTAACCCTCCTGTGTATTTTGTGGGTTCAAATCAACCTTTGGTCTCAGTTCTGGAGGGATTCAAACTGTGAACCTCTTGCTAGCACACCCAATGCACAGGTTCAGATAATTCTGTCTTCGGGGGGCCAGATATCTTTGCCTATGGGCACCTAACCAGGTGTACAAAATGAACCCTTAAAAACTCTAATAAAGACCTCAGATTACTTTTACCTTTTTCCAGTTTGGTATCACCATTCAAGCTTATGCACAGTGTCTGCTTTAACCATATACACTTCACTTGTTAAAGAAAAGAAATTCAAAGACAGACCAAGTAGGCTCCAAAAATAGAGTTTTACTAAAATAGATAAAAAAATGTAAAACATAAAATACGGAACTATATATCACAAAAAACATACAATCTTTTAAAAGAACAAGGTTTTAACAGTGCAGTTCCTACTACAGTACTTAGATTGTGTCTCTCTCTACCTGTATACGTGCTTAAAGTGCTCAAAGATGTTTCTTTGTCAGAGTGTAGATAAAAGTGTCTCAGAAGGAAAGCAGAATACTGTTTAAAAAACTGTCTTCACCAACCCCTTTGCTTGAGGTCACCTAGCTCCTCCTCTGTTTATTAAAAATCATACACCCAGGAAGTTTCATCATTTTAGAAGAAAAGTTAATTAAGGTTACATCAGCAGAAACTCCTTTCCCCATGTGACTTCCCCAATCAAGTCTGTAAAGTTCCTTTCATCTATGAGCAGTATCCCCTCTCACACAGACATCAAAGCATTTATGATTTCGCACCAGTGTGCTACACCTGGTTTCTTCCTCAAAATGTCATAAAATGGATACTGATTTCCCTCTTAGCAGTTAAAGCTATATTTAACTTAGAAAAACAGAAGATTCTTGATTAAGGCCTGTTCTAGTCTATAATTAGCTTCTGGCCTTCCAGGTAACACCTTGTATCTAAAAGATGTGTGTGTGATCTCACATGTCTCAGCATCTCTCATAAGAGACAGTCCATAACACATTTTTATATTACAAAAAAAAAAAAAATCATAGTGTACTCAGAACTGGCTGTCCACGTGTCACACATAGTTTTAGTATTTTTATTTTTTTTTTTAATGTTAAGCACCAGTAAGTTATTTTTAAACCATGCCTCCAGCAACTGGACGTCCTTTTCCAGGTTGGAGTTGAAGGAGGAGATATCTTTGGAACATCTGTAAAGTATAACCCCACAGCTAGCAGTGGAACCAATGAACCAGAGGAGTGGCTATCTCTGCAAAGCAGTGTGCAAAAAGATGGAGATTAGTGCCCAAGAGGTGGATAAGCAGAAAAGGGGCAAAATTCAGCAGAAGGGCAGACAGCAAGGAGAACCAGGGATAAATGACAACCAAGGAAGGGGCTGGAGTAGAACTGTGAAACAGTCTAGAGGTCAAATCATGGAAAGCCATGTGTGCAAATGCCAGGAGCCTTAGCAACAAGATGGAAGATCTGGAGGCTGTCATGGTGCAGTCAGACCTGGACATTGTGCCATCACTGAAACCTGGTGTAATGATAACACGACTGGGAGATGGCCATACCTGGCTACAACATATTCAGAAGAGACAGAGCAGGCAGGAAGGGAGGAGGAGTGCTGTATGTGAAAAATGACATAAGGCCACAGAGATCCAGGAGGGACAAAATGGAGGAGATACTGTGGGTTAAGCTGGAAAGGAAAATGGGGACAGCCATCCACACAGGTGTGGTCTATAGACCACCAGCCAGGAGGAAGAAACAGATAGGGAGCTGATGCTAGCCATCCAAAGGATGGCAGACAAGAATGAGGTAGTACTGGTTGGAGACTTCAATATTCCAGACGTGGACTGGAGCATCCCAGCAGCAGCATCAACTAGGAGCAGATTTATCCTGGACTCCCTTCAAGGTGCCTTCCTCAAGCAACTGGTCATGGAACCAACTAGGCAGAAGGCAATACTGGACCTTGTGCTCACAAACAGGGACAGTGTGATGGGGGTAACAGTGGGGGAGCACCTGGGAAACAGTGACCACCAGTCATTGTGGTTTGAAATCACAGAAAGAGCAGAACCAAACCACACAAAAACACGTATCCTGGATTTTAGGGGGGCAGACTTTGGGAAAATGGGGAGATACTTGAAAGAGGCATTAAGGGGAATGGGACAGGAATCAGGGGTTGAGGAACAGTGGGCAGTATTTAAAATGGGTATTACAAGAACAACAGAATTATGCATTAAGCAGGTTAGCAAGAGGAAAAGGAAGAGGAGACCATTATGGTTTTCCAAAGAGGTAGCAAAGAAAGTGAAAGCCAAAAAGATTGCATTCAGGCAATAAAAAAGACACAGACAGAAGGGATAGGGAGAAGTACCAGGAGAAGCAAAGGGAGGCAGGGAGGTCAGTAAGGGAAGCCAAAGCTCAGACAGAAGAACACATTGCAAAATCAGTGGGTAGAGGGACAAAACCTTTACAGGTACATAAGTGAAAAAAAGAAAGACAAAGGGAGGGATAGTGAGACTGAAGGGGAGGATGGGGGCCCGTGGAGGATGACAACAGTAAAGCTGACATATTGAACAGGTATTTCTGCTCAGTCTTTACTGAGGAAGAGAGGTAATGGGTCTGAAGGAGTACAAGGGGTGAGAATGGTGCAGAAATGGACACAAGTCCCTTTACACAAGAAAGGGTCCTGAAGGAACTGGAAGTAATGAGTTGATAAAGCAATGGGGCCAGATGGGGTGCACCCCAGAGTCCTTAAAGAACTAAGAGAGGTGGTGGCTGAACCTCTGGCTATCCTGTTTAGCCGATCACTGGAAACAGGGGAGGTACCCAAAGACTGGAGGACAGCAGATGTAGTCCCCTTATACAAAAGTGGGAACAAAGAGGAAGCAGGGAACTACAGACCAGTCAGCCTCAACTCGGTAGTGGGGAAGATCATGGAAGCACTACTGAAGGAGAGATTGGTGGAACTTCTGGTTGTCAATAGACTACAGGACCCAAGGCAGCATGGTTTCACCAGGGGGAGGTCATGTCAGACCAACCTCATTGAATTTTTTGACTGGGTGACTAGGGAGGTGGATCAGGGGAGGGCAGTGGACATGGCCTATCTGGACTTCAGCAAGGCCTTTGACACTGTGCCACATAGAAGACTATTACACAAACTGGGAATATGGGTGTGGGCAGGACAGTAGTGTGGTGGGTAGGTAACTGGCTGGGTGGCAGGACACAGAGGGTGGTGGTAAATGGCTGTCACTCCACAGAGGGAAGAGTGACCAGTGGGGTACCACAGGGATCAGTGCTGGGACGGTCCTATTCAACATCTTCATCAGTGATATTCGCGGGACCTAGAAGGCAGAATTTCACTGTTTGCTGATGACACAAAGCTCTGTAACAGAGTAGACACACCAGAGGGTGTAGACAGAATGAGAAGGGACCTGCAGAAACTTGAAGAATGGTCAGGGTTTGGCAGTTGAAATTCAATGCAAAGAAGTGCAAGATAATGCATATGGGCACAAAACCCTGGCACAATATATCAGTTGGGGGTGAGGATATAGCATGCACAAGCAGGAAAGGGATCTTGGGGTTATCATCTCTGATGACCTCAAGGTGGGAAACAGTGTGACAAGGCAGCAGGTAAAGCAAATAGGATGCTGGGATGTATAGGCAGGGCATCACCAGCAGGAAAGGAGGTCATAATTCCGCTATACAAGACACTAGTGAGGCCCCACCTGAGTACAGTGTACAGTTCTGGAGACCATACCTACGTGAGGACATAGACAGGTAGAGAAGGTTCAGAGGAGGGCAACAAAGATGGTGCATGGATTGCATCACAAGTCCTATGAAGACAGGTTGAAGGAACTGAACATGTACTCCCTGGAGGAGAGGAGGGAGAGAGGGGATATGATAGAGACATACAAGTATCTTACAGGGAGGAACAGGGTGCAGGAAAACACTATTTTTAAGCGAAAAAGATGTTCCAGGACTAGAGGGCATGGGATGAAGTTGGAGGGAGGACGATTCAGAGGAAACATGAGAAAGAATTTTCTTCACAGAACGGGTGGTGGACAAGTGGAACACCCTGCCAGAGGAAGTGGTGGGGGCTGAAACAATCACAGGATTTAAGAATGCATGGGATAGACATAAAGGAATTCTGGAGGTCAGGGGTAAGGGCAACAGACTTCTAGGAAAACAAACTGAACTTACAAGCTCAAATGGGCAGACTGGGTGGGCCACAGGCCCTTATCTGCCAACACTGTCTATGTATCTATGTATTATGTTATCCGTATAAAGTTGTATATTGGTGCCTCGCAGTTTGAAGGGGAGATTGTTTATGAAAACTGAGAATAAGAGAGGACCCAATATTGATTCCTGGGGGACACTGTCTGTAATGGGAGCTAGAGGTGAGATGGCATCAGACCATTTAACGCACTGTTAGACAAGTAATTGGCTAGCCATGAGTGGGAGAGGTTGTTGAGCCCCATGTCCCTAAGCTTTGCTAGGAGAAGCTGATGACTGAATATGTCAAAGGCCTCTGTCAGATCCACAAATGCTGCCCCAGTTGCACAGCCCTGGTCCATGGCCCAAAATATGTCAGTTGTGACCCGCAGGAGAGCAGATTCTGTACTATGTAGTTTCCAGAAGCCATGTTGATGGATGGTTAAAGCATTGAAATGAGTAAAGTTGGTTGTATAGGATTCTTTCTTGAATTTTTGCGAGGGGACATAAAATCAAGATTGGCCTATAGTTCTCAACCAGGTTTGTAGGGCCGCTTTTATGCATGGAGACAACTACTGCGGTCTTCCATTTGCTTGTTATGGCTTGGGTGAGGATTTATTGATTAATAGCGTTACCTGGTGCGCAATGGCAGGTGCCCCTAGCTTGAGGAATTTAGGATGAAGGGAGTTGAATCCTGTAGAACTTTCTGGGTTGAAAACATTTAACAGTTTGAGAACCTCGGACGTCCTGACAAGTTTTAGATGGAATTGGGGGTGAGATTCATTAGGGTTAGAGATAATTGGTTCCTGAGGGACAATGGGTAGGTCGGTTTTGTATTTGTCCAGGTCAGTGAAGGAATGATTTATTCTGGAAGCTATCTCTGAGGGGTTAGTTAGAGTAGTGCCATGTGTAAGCACTGATTGTGGGAGGTTACACTCCTTACCCTTGAGTAAGGCATTCACTTGGGACTAGAAAGTATTAGGGTTGGCCAGATGTTTTACTTGCAGGGATAGGGGATAGTCATGCTTTAATTTATTGGATTTGGTTTTGCAGGCATTTCTTAGTTGCTGATAGGATAACCAATTGGGCGATTGTCCAGAAATTTTTTTTTTGCGATTCCTTTTTTTACTCTGTGCTGGCTATTCTCTGGAGAACACCCCCAGCCCTGTCCCCCGGCATCCACCAGCTGGCACTGACCCAAACTCCCAGGGCTTGCCCCCCCCGGCAGGGTTCCCCAACCCCCACCGAGGTTCAGATCCAGCACCCTGGCTAGCCGAGAGCAGAGCTTTCGAGGCACCCTGCACCGCTGTGCCGTGGCAACTCCTTTTCTCTGGTCTCTCCTGGAGCTGGGGCATGCACGATGCCGATGGAGGGAAGCGCGCATGTGTCCTCACGCACTCCCTCCAAGTGTCTGCCCCAACTCCTCCCCATACTGCAGCGCGGCGCCCTGTCCCCCAGCCTCCATCAGGGGGCGAACAGGTGCCGACTACTGAGGACCCCCCCCCGGAGGAGAGCAGTCCATCAGATGCTCAATCCTTCTCCTCCCCTGCCGACCCGTGTTCGTTCCTGAACACAGGTCACTGGCATAGCACAAGGTGTGGCGTCCAGTGCCTCAGCCCTCAGCACCACCGGGCCAGCAACTGTCCAGAATTTTTTTTAATGTTTTCAAGGTCTGTCCCAGGCTAGCGCTAAGTGTCTCAATTCATGGGAGAGCCAGGGGGAGTGGGTACCTTTTGCTTGCCTTAACTTGAGGGGGGGGCATGGGAGTCAAGGATGCAGAAGAAGGTGTTACTAAAATATTCTAGCACCGGATTAATGCCAGGTGGGAAAAAAAAGGAAGGGTAGTGATTTGGGGGGGGGTCCACTTGACTGAATTGAGACTCTGTATAAAAGCAGCGGCATTGAAATTCGTGAGGCTCTGAGTTTACCGGTAGATCTAATGGCAGCTGTGAATTCTTTAAATAGAATCAAATAAAATGTAGGGCCTGCTAGATCAATACTCCTGTGATCAGGCTTTAGAAGTACATTAATAAAAAAAGATTAACGCAAAGTTGTTGGAATGTAATCGGCCAATCACAGTACTCCATTTCATATGACCTTTTTCAAAATAAATTTAGCCAATGGACGCTTGAGAAGTAAGTCCATTTTTTACTCGCTAACATGGTCCATGATTATCAGTAGAGCCTTAGGTCTTTAGGTCTTTTCTTTCCCTCCAACAAAGTCTAGTAGCCCACTATTAAACAAGATCTCCAGTATAATACCGAAAAAAAAAAAACCCACAAACAAACTAAAACCTCCAAACTTAACTCCAAGTCATGCTGGTCGAGCATTGCACTGCTGTGTTGGCACCTAGAGCTGGGAGACAGTGCTGCAGATAGCAGCAATTCCCAGTCCAGGGAGGAAGAAGGTGCCTGTCCAACACTGCAGTTATTTCTGAGGTGGGCCAAGAGAGCTTGCTAGAGGCTGAATGGTCTGTGGGTGCCTTCTACTGGATAGAGGGTAGTAAGTCTATATAGGGAGAATAAATCCCTGGTTGGGAGTCTTATGTAATGGCTCAGGCACACTCACGCCCCACCCCATGCAGCCTCCAGCAGAGTCTGGATCCTTCTATGGTGGGAGGGTGACCCTCTCCCCTAGACTCTGCAATGGGTGCAAGCTGCGGGGTTCAGTGGTGAATCCTTTTCATCTGTCAGTCATCTCGCCTTCTTTTGATGTCACCAGCCAATGACAGCCTCTGCTTTTGGATATGAGCCTCCATGTCTACTCTACCTTTTCTTCATAGTATGTGGGTAACTGATCCCCTTTTTTTTTTGTTTTTGGTTTACTTTTCTATTTTTCCTACCCCTCAACCGGCAGCAGTACCTCAGTCCTCCAGGCAGCCCTAAACCCATCACCCCAGTCATTTCCCAGGGCTCTTACCTTGTCTCCAGGGGTGTGTTCCATGGTATCACCTCCCCATGGTAGAAGTCCTTCAGCTGGCCTAGGTCCCTTGAATAAACCATGCATGGTACTCCTGGAGTGAGCCTGGGTCTGCAGGATGCAGGATCTACAAGCTGCCCTGGAACCATCATGGTGCATGACTGCATTTTCACGTTCCCCCCCCCAGACACTGGCTAATGGGAATGCTCATGGAAGGCCCATCAAGTCAACTGGCTGTCCATGGCTCCTAATGCTGCACTTCACCTGCACCACCGTCACCACCACCTGTGATCACCCAGGTGTAGTCGCACAGCGATAGTGATCCTTCCCTCCCTGGAGGACAGTGTCCTGTGAAACACAATTCCCATCTCAATCCTCCTCTCCTCTCCCAGCCCTCTGATGATCCAAGCTCATTCTTGAACCCGGGACATTGACATTGCAAGCAGTAGCACTACTGCCGCAGTGGAAGGCCGGTTCCTGGTCTCCTTCCAACACTTCACAGCTGTCCTGTCCCTTGTGGCTGTGAATAAAATAAAACTGAAGAACAAGAACCAGGCAGCGCAACGTACAGAAGGACTGACATGAGAAGAAGCAGTCAGGAGGAAGAGGAGTACAGATGGCGGTAGTTATTCACACCAGATTATCATAGGCATAACCATATGCTATCATTGCACAATCCCATCCCCACCCCAGTGCCCCACATTTAAGTGTCCTCTAACTCGGGCTGGGAGAAGCTCAACAAGTTCTGACTGGAACCATATTGTTGGAACTCAGTTCAAGACCAGAGGTTCGATAACCATAGTTGGGATACTCGGGATGAGATCAGAACCTTTAGCTAAGTAGCAGCAGTGCTACACATTTTTATAAAGCATAAAAAGATGAGTCAAAAACAACATTTACACCCAAAGACTTAACAGGAACAGAAATGCCGATTTTGTGCAAATGTTGAGGTATTGTGTATGAAGACCCATATAGAAACATAGAACACAGAAACAGACTTTGACGGCAAAGAAGAACCACTTGGCCCACCCAGTCTGCCCATTTCCCTACCTATTGGATAAGCTGCAGATTCTAGTTAACAAACAGCCTACTTCCTGCAACCCCCCACTATAATTGCCTTATGTCTGTCCCATGCATGTTTGAATTCCCCCACTGTTTTAGACCCCACAACCTCTCCAGGAAGGCGGTTCCTTGCGTCCACCATTCTCTCCGTGAAAAATAATTTCCTCATTACCCTGAGCAGCCCCTCTAACTTTAAATTATGCCCCTTGTTCTTACACATCTCTTTCTGAAAGATGCTACCCTCCTGGACTTTGTTGATTCCTTGAGGTACTTGAAAGTTTCTATCATGTCCCCCTGTCCCTCCTTTCATCAAGGGTATACATATTAAGCTCTCTCAGTCTCTCTTCATATGGTTTCTGATGTAGACCCTGCACCATTTTAGTTGCCCTCCCTCTGGACTGCTTCCATCCTGTCCATGTCCTTATGTGAGATGAGGTCTCCAAACTGCACGCTGGTACTCCAGATGGGGTCTCACCAACTGTCTGTACAGAGGGATAACCACTTCCCTTTTTCTACTGGTGATGCCCTTCCCTATGCATCCCAGTATCCCCCTGGCTCTCCTTACTGACTTCTCACATTGCTTAGCCACCTTTAAGTCATCTGATAGGACTACACCCAGATCCCTTTCCATTATTGTTGTTGTTAGTACCTCCCCTGCTGTTGTGTACTCTTCTCCTGGATTTTTATTTCCCAGGTGCATTACTTTGCACTTCTTGCATTGAATCTAAGTTGCCATATGTCTGACCATTCTCCAACTCTATAAGTCCCTTCTCATCCTTTCTACCCCCTTGTATCAACTCTGTTACAGATCTTTGTGTCATCTTCAAAGAGGCATACCTTTCCTTCCAGACCCTCTGCAATGTCACCTATAAAGACGCCAAAGAGGACTGGACCCAGTGCTGAGCCCTGAGGTACTCCACTAGTAACCCCCCTTTCTTCAGAATGTGTTCCATTCACAATTACCTTCTATGTCCTGTTCTGCAGCCAGTTTGCTACCCAGGCTACCACCCTGAGACCCACTCCCAAGCTGGCTAACTTGATTATTAATCTTTTGCACTGGACTGTGTCAAATGCGTTGCTAAAGTCTAGGTAGGCCATACCCACAGCCCCTCCCTGGTCTATTACTTTGGTCACCCAGTCAAGGAAATCTATTAGATTCGTCTGACATGACCTTCCTGCTGTGAATCCATGCTGCTTTGGGTCCTGTGCCCCGCTGGCCTCTAGGTACTCAACAATTCTTTCTTTCAGAAGTGATTCCATCATTTCCCCACCACCAAGTTCAAATTAACAGGTCCGTAGTTTCCTGCTTCTGCCTTGCTCCCACTTTTGTGAAGGGGAATCACATCTGCCCTCCTCCAGTCCTCAGGTACCACCCCATCTTCCCATGATTTGTTAAAAAGTGTGGTTAGTGGTGTCACTAGGTCCTCCCTTAGCTCTTTTAGGATTCTAGGGTGAATCCCGTCAGGCCCCATTGCTTTGTCCACCTTGAGTTTTAGGAGTTCTTTCAGGACTCTTTCTTCTGTAAACGGACTGGCGTCAACCCCACTACCCAGAGTGCTTCTATTATTTGGTTTAGGTAACTCCTCCTCTTCTTCTTTTGTGAATACTGAGCAAAAGTATTCATTCAGTATCTCTGCCTTTTCACTGTCTCCCTCTGCCCACCTCCCCTCTCCTTTATTAATCTTCGCTATCCCTCCCTTAACCTTTCTATGCTCTCTAATGTACCAATAAAAGGTTTTATCCCCCTTCTCAACTGAGTTGGCTATCTTTTCCTCGGGTTGGGCCTTTGCTTTTCTGACTGCCTTCCCCACTTCTTTCTGCTTTAATTGATACAGTTCCCTGTCATGCTCCTTCTGTGATTCCTTATGCTTTTGAATGCAGCCTTTTTCTCCTTAACCTTCCCTGACACCTCTTTTGAGAACCATAGTGGATTTTTATTCCGCTTTGTTTTCTTTATTTGTTTCACACAAAGGCTTGTTGCCTCCATGATGGCAGCTTTGATTTTTCTCCATTGTTCTTCCACCCTCCTTTTGGCCATTTGCTAGTGCATTCTTCAGGTATTCACCCATTTTGCCAAAGTCAGCCCTTCTAAAGTCCAGTATCCTTGTCTTTGTATGGCTTGTCTCCATGGTTGTGTTTATTGTGAAGCACACTGTGCAGTGGTCGCTTGTTCCCAGATGTCTACCGACTTCTAAATTTGTGATCCTCTCTCCATTTGAGAGTACCAGGTCTAATATTGCTCCCTCCCGAGTGGGTTCCACCACTAGCTGTCTAAGGCATGCCCCCTGTAGGGCATCGAGAATGACCCTGCTCTTGGATGTGGCTGCAGTCCATGTCGTCCAGTTAACATCTGGCATATTCAGGTCCCCATCAACAGTATCTCCCCTTTTTCAGCCATTTTGAGAATGCCCTCTATCATTTTCTTGTCCATTTCCTCCCCTTGAGACGAGGGTCTGTATACAACCCCTGTGCAGATTGTGATGCCATTCCCTGTCTCCAAGGTGACTCACATGCCTCTTGTCCTCCCTTTACTTTTTAGTTCTGTAGCTTTGATCCTTCCTTATGTATAGAGCTACTCCACCTCCTCTTTACCCTCCCTGTCCCTTCTGTAGATTGTGTACCTGGTATGTTGACATCCCAGTCATGGTTCTCCATGTACCATGTTTCTGTGACTGCCACAATATCCAAGTGTTCCTCTTCCATCAGGCTACTAGCTCTGGAAGGTTGTTTCCAGACTACGGGCATTGGTATCATTGCCTCCATTTAATGTTAGCTTTATCCTTTTTACCCATCCCTACTCTTATTGCCCTTGTCTATTTTCCATTTACCCTGTCCTGCCCTTTGTCAAGCTCTGTGCCTCAGTGTTTACCCTACTACCTGCCATGTTTTGTGGGGGGAGGCTTGAACGTTCCCGTTTCCTATCAACACCTCCCCCCTTGGCTAGTTTAAAGGCTTGCCAAGGAAGCCTTTAAACCTGTCAGCTAGGAGCTTGTTTCCCTTCCTGGACAGATGCAGACCATCATGCCAGTATAGACCTTCATCTCTCCAGGTGGACCCACAGTCCCCAATGACGCCAAAGCCCTGTGCTCTGCACCAGTTTTGCAACCATTCATTAAACTGCATGGTGTGCAGTACCCTAGCCTCACCCTGCCATAGACTGGCAGCACCTCTGAGGAAGGTTACTGTGCTTGCTACCTGTCTGAGGCCCTCCCCAACTCCACAAATTCATCCTGCACTGCACTGATCTCATGCCTAGCTAGGTCATTTGTCCGAGGTGGACAATGATCTAGTTCCTCTCCTGTGATGCTGCCTGCAATCCTGAGGATTTGCTTCCTGTCCCTCAAGTCATGGCACCAGGCAGGCACCTTACTTCCCTCTCCTCTCCCTTCCCCAGGTCTACACCCCTAACAACTGAGTCCCTATCAGAAGCTGTTTCTTTCCTGTGGTGTCCCTTGCCACTCTTTGTGGGTCTCTCTGTGGATGTCCCCAGCATTCTTCTTGGTCTCCACTGAGGGTGTCATCATAGAGGAACCTTGATTTGCCAGACTGACATATGATTTGTGTAGAGGTACAACCGAGGCTACGCCTCTGTTCCACCACCTCACCCTCCCAGAACCTACTGTGGTCCATCTGCTCTTCACACATGGCAACCTCTGAGGCAGTGGTTGTGGAACTGGTGCTTTTGCGTGGGAGGCCTCCCTTAGTCCTTGCCAGTTCAGCCTGGGTGGCAACCTCCTCCCTCAGAGCTGACAGTTGCCTGCAAATAGGGCAGCAACGCAGGTTCCAGAATGTCTCCCAGAAAACTGCTGCCCCACAGCCAGTGCATTGCACCACTACCCACATGTCCCTCTTCCTTATAATATACAATGAGTATTGTGTATACACACATATATATATATATATATATATATATATATATATATACATATACATACACACACACATATATATATATATATATATATATATATATATATATATATACACACACACATACATACATACACACACACTTACCTTTATGCACTGTGCTAGGTTATTAAGAATATGACAGTTCTGCCCCAAGACCTGTTGAGGAAGTAATGCAGAACCTCGCTATAAAGAAATGCCACGCCTGGGGTGGGCGGGGTGAGGGAAGGGTGGGTGGGTAGCTACAACCACAGGTGACTGCTAGAAACAATCAAAATACCACTGCTCCACCACCCTGGTGAGTACTGCCCTTTATAGTAAGTCAACCAACACCACAATTTACTAGACCACTGCTCCTACACAAACCACTCTGAGTCCAGGGATAAAAATGAACTCACTGCTCAGCCAGCAGGACACTTCTAAAATGTTGCACAAATAGCCTTCCAAATTCTAGGTCTCTAGGACAGGAATCAAGCAAGTTCAGTTGTATTTCACCCCCTCTGGTTATAAAATTACTACACTTTAATGGAATCCTGTACTTCTCTTCTTAATGCCAATAAGAAAAAATGAAACTTTCTGTAGAAATGGTACTAAAAGCCAACTTAAAAACCAGAGTCATCAGAGAGAGATTGTTGGTCCATCCAGCCTGCCCTGTTTTACTCTATCCTACCCCAGGACCCAATGTCTAGTTGGAGTTATTGCCCTCACCTCCCCCTTCTTGCCCCTGCCCTGCTTCCACCTACATAAACTATTAAGCACTTTACTTAGTCCCAGCAGCATTTGAAACAATTGTTTATTGTATCAACCACCTATGCCAGTAGGGGATTCTACAGCTCAACCACTCTTCTCTGAAAAATAAAGCTTCCTCACATCCCTCTGGAATCCCCACCCATCAGCTTCCACTCACGTCCCAGTGGTCTTGATTCGCCTTGCCTGCAAACAAAAGACTCCAGATCCAAAACCAGACATCCTGAATTCTGCTTTATTTGCATTTGTTAGTTGAACGCTGGCCTTGATTTTTCACAAGAGTGTTTAAGATTCTTAAAAAAAAAAAAAAAAAAAAAGAAATGTGAAAATGTGCCTCACAGACTTCTGTGGCGCATGCCTCGGCAACCTCCATATACATGCGTCAGGAAATGTCTGAGCATGGGGGGCTGGATGGCAGTATAAGAACTGAAAGGGATCTTCTGGCTGGCCCCCAAGGGGCAAATTATGATCTCTTCCAAAGAGGCATAAATTAATATTAAATATTTATGCTAGGAGAGTTCCCAGGCAGGTCAGGTAAGGGAGATTACCCTTTTGTTTGGATAGTTCGATCTGCCTCATGAGATCCAAAGGAGCCATGCCAAGGTAGCCAGTGTAAGGGATCCAGGAACAATCCTGCAAGCCAGTAGGATTTTTTCCCTCGACTGTTGGTCTCCATACAGTTGAGCAGCATTGCAATGCTGTCAACATCATCACTGTGTACACTGCCATACGCAGTATGCTGACAGCTGCTACTCCCACTCCCTTTGTGTTGGGGTCCCATCACTCTGCGCGCCCCCCCCCCAGCTAGTGGCCAGGTTAATGCCAGGCACCACTACCCCCGGAGGAAAGCAGTACCTAAACACTATCCTCCTCCCACCGTCCGACCCTCTAATATCTCAAGTTTGCTCCCGAACTCCGATCGTTGGCACTGCAGACAGTAACCCCACCACTGTGCCAGAACTTATTTTTATTTTTAATGAAAGTTTGGAGTCAGGGCAAGAATGGATAATTTCTCTTGCTACACATGCAAAATATCTATATACTAAAAATGAACTTTTACAGTATTGATATATAAAGAATGTTTTGTACTATTAAACAGATTTGTGTTCATCTGTTTTGAAGCACTGAAAGCATAGCAACAGGATGCTACTATATTGATTTGGCTACATGCCTTTCATTAAAGGGAAATGGTCAGCAGTAAGAACCTCACATCCAGCCGAGGGCTGGTCCCAGTTTGTACTCGGTATAACAAAATCTTGTTTTTTTAACTTACTGTTTACTGCAGTATAGTAGTTTATATCAGGCCGAGTGCTGACTACTAAGTGGACATTTGCAATTACTGAAATCACAGTATTCCCTGCAGCTGATGTCAGAGTTGAGCTGCAGCACTGGAAGATTCAATAGCCTGCAGTGCATGTTACAGCTTTTATAAGCTCTGGTCAGATGTTGGCTGCTCCTGCTGTTCTCATAGGGCATTAGATCTCACAGTTTGTGACAGCGAGTCTCCCCCAAGCCATGGAAAAGTTTGAGCCTCCCTGAAATTTGGAAAATAGAGTATGGCTCTAACCATACTTTGACAGTACACCAGGAATAAAGTGAGACTAATAAAGTTGACAGAGTATAGTCTCTTTTTATTCAGCGTATTGTTCTCCACTCCAAACCCTACAATCCAGGTTATCCTTGTCACTCCACTTTTGCACTCTTGGACCTTTGTTACTCTCTTTGCTCCCCTTCTGTCTGAAACAGCTACCCTTGCCACCTTCATCTCTTCCCCTCTTACCCTGTTAAGCAGTTTCCTGGACCCTTACCCCAGGTCACACCTGAAAACAAGCACTGGCTCAGTGTGCCTTTCCCAGTCACCAATTTATGTATAAACAAACACCTACTGTAGAAACACGCCTTGACTCAGTGTGCCTTTCCCAGTCGCCAGTCTACATACAAATAAACACCTACTGTAGAAACAAGCCTTGACTCAGTGTGCCTTTCCCAGTCGCCAGTCTACATACAAATAAACACCTACTGTAGAAACAAGCCTTGACTCAGTGTGCCTTTCCCAGTCGCCAGTCTACATACAAATAAACACCTACTGTAGAAACAAGCCTTGACTCAGTGTGCCTTTCCCAGTCGCCAGTCTACATACAAATAAACACCTACTGTAGAAACACACCTCGACTCAGTGTGCCTTTCCCAGTCGCCAATCTACATATAAATACACACCTAGAAACAAGCTTTGGCTCAATGGGCTTTTCCTGGTCACCAATTTGTGCATAAGTAAAGAAATTCACCTGCCATTATCCATATTTAGTTTGCGTCATCCCTTCACACAAAACATCCAAAACTTAAATTTTAAATACTGTACATTCTCAGACTTGACTATGCCTCCTCTGCAACAATTTGGGGCCTCCTTTGGGAGGCTGGCCTCACCATTTGAGAACTACTCTCCTAGGGGTAAGTGCAGTTCTCTGTAACTATACTTAGCCCCAGAAGGACAGCAGGACCAGCAAACAAAAGATTAGAACTCATAAAATCTATAACATGTACTGCAGGCTGTTGAGATCTCCCACTGCTGTAGCTCAGCTCTGACAGCAGCTTCAGGGGAGTCCAGGATTCCTGGTTACAGCAAATGTCAGCTTGGTACTCAGCTGAATTAGCAACAAAAAAGGAACAGCCCCACACGTGGGAGTGGGGCTCTTAACACTGTTACCTTTAAAAAAAAAAAAAAAGTTCTAGCCCTTACAGTTCAAAAGTTAGCAATTTTAAGAAATGGGGAGGGTCTGGGGCTAACAGTAGATCTTTGAGAGAATCTCTTATCAAGCCACACCTAGAGCACTATAGCCATCAGGCGCCAGGACCACACGGAAACTTTTTGTAAGCAGTCCACTAGGGGCCGGCCACAATTGCATCCTAAGTTGACACTTGTCATATAAATGTGGATGGCCCTTTCCCTCCTCAGTTTCCCACAGGAGATCATGCTCGGAGGACCTCCCTATAGGGAACTGGGAGATAATCTATGGCTCTACCTACCAGGTGAGGCAGGAAGCAGCAGGTAGACTTTTCTGGAGAAAGAGACAGGATTTACAGAGCTCTAAATCCTTTGGGGGATGGAGGGTGGGATGGCATGGCCTGCTAAAAGAGATTCTCTCGAAGATCTACTGTTATGGTTAAGTATGTAAGGTTTTGTAAGTTACATAAGTAAGTTGAAAGGTTATGTAAATCTAAGGTTGGTGCTCGTGCTTTTTCTATTGTTGCTCCTCAATTTTGGAATGGCCTTTCTGATGCACTGCAGTCTGCTTCCTCTTTTTAAACTTTACTATATTTTAAACCAAAAGCTCCTTGTATTATTGTAGCAATGTTCTTATTATATGCTGCCTCAATTTCTTTAAAAAAAAAATCCTCACATTGTACTGTAGGAGGTTTGTCTGTATATCTTATGAAAAATTAATAAAAAAGTTTAACTGCCAAAAAAAAAAAAAAACTTTTTTTTTTTCAGTTTTTGTATAGTCACTATAATTGTAATTTTGGTTAATGCATTCTATTTTCGCAGTATCATTTCTTATGTCTGTAACCCCTAGATGGCGCTATCCCAGGGGCTACTACCCCTGCCTGATTTGCCACTAACAGGTTGAGGGGCCTGGATCCAATGGCGGTGCCTCCACCCAGAGGTCAGGGTTTGCAATAGTTAAACTAACTTGCAGCCCTCTGGGACACTGCAACCCCTTTCTTCCACTAGTGGCCCACACAATATATCAGAATTACCTTCACAGTATACACTTACCCCAGGTCTGGTTCGGCACTGGGACCTCCTGTGAAATGAGATACAGTGCAACAATCACAGTACAGTACTTTAACATAGACAAATACCTCAGGCAGTATAACTTTGCTGAAACAAGCAGCTCTGATTTATTTAGGGGATATAACAAGGACAGGGAAATCAGGTTAATTAGCTTATCCTTAATAATCTACCTATGGCTCTGTGCACAGGCCTATCCCTATCAGTTACTGTCCCTGGGTACCCAAGCCCTAGTGGCTAGTCCAAACCGTGGCAGCTGGTAGGGCCCTTTCACACAGAGAAAGGAGAATTAAACAGTCAACAGTACAGTAATTCCATTTGGATTTAATGTGGCAATTCAACAGGGAGCGACCCTGAATTAGTACTCACGACCTCCAAATAAGATAGGGTCCTTCAATGTCAGCAGGGCTCACTTGGCTCACAAACCTCTTCACACATCCATATAAAAGAAAGCACTATACCAGGCAGGCTGCATCTGTATCCCGATCGCTAATTACTGCACAATACCGGAGAACACACAGCAGATTCAGTTCCTGACAGACCGAGTACAATTTTTATAATTCCTCAGTCTTCTACAGGGTGAGCCTGGTTTCTACCCTTCAGAGATCCTTTGATTCTTTTACAGGACGGATTCAGTCCTAACAAGCTGTTACACAAGCTGCAGACCGAACTCTGGGCCTTATCACACGCTTTTTGACTAAAACTGCACACTGAAAAAGCACAGGGCTCCTTCCTTCTTCACTGCCAAAGCTCAACTGAAACTCCAACCGACAAAACCGGGCACTTCCTTTGAGTTCCTCCCAGTTCTTGACTGGATTGGCTGTCACTCACAATAGACTGCTGCTGTTGGTCCAAAAAGGCACTGAAGTCTAAACTACATCTCCCAGAGTCACTGCCCATACAATCCTCTTGTGGCTGGCTCAGATTATGAGTCCAAGTTCTGATTCGTCCAAGGCACCATTTTAGAGCTAGCTTACCCCACACTGATTGGTCTAGTTCAGCAGTTCAAAACTAGAATGGGGAACTAGCAGACACAGTTCTGACTGCAAAGAAAGCAGGTTAGACAAACTGTAATTTCATTATTACTCTAAATAATTTCTGGCAAACAGTTACATCTTTCAGATAGGTTCCCTTTGCACCCTAGTGACTGCAAAATGAAGTGAACTGGCAGCAGCTCGAGTGGTACTCAGAGAAGCACACAGTCCCCCCCATACAAACTAATTATGTCTGCAAGCAGACAGCTCTTAAAGAGACAGTACCAGAGGCTCTAAAAACACTCACTGATAAATGGCTTAAATGCCAAACACCATTCAGGCTTGGAGCATTCAAGCAAGCTCCTGGAAGTCTTTTGGGAACCCCCATTTGCAGGGGAGTTACACGTCTTATGTATTGTTACTGTAACTTTTTGGCCCGGGTAGATCCTGAAAAAGAACCCTCAGTCCAGTGTTCTTTTCCAGTTATCAAAAAATAAATAAATGTAATGGTTTTATCTTCTTTGAGGATCTCTCTTTCATCAGGCCACACCCATGGAACGAGTACCAAGCCGTACTTCGAACAGTCTGGGTGGCTGAAGCCTACAGACCTAAGAAAGTAGGCCTTGAAGCACAGCTAGGCCAGAACCTGCCCTTTTTCTTGAGGCAATGTCCAGACTGTGATGTTTAGAGAAGGTGTGGACAGTACTCTAGCTGGCAGCTGCACAAATCTCAGCAGCAGACATTTTTGAAACCGGCAACAGAAGAGGCCATGCCTGTAGTTGAATGGCCGCTAACAACCTCAGAAAGCTCCTTACCATACTTCTGTAACAGAAAGTAATACAATTAGACAAACATTTGGACAGGCACGGTTTAGAAACAGGGGTGCTCTGTTTCCCATGGGCAAATGGAACAAAAAGCTGCAAGGACTTTCTGCAGTCCTTCATATGGTATATAGTGCAGTACCAGCGTATTCTATGTACACCTAAAGTATGGAGTAATGCTTTCCCTGCATTGGCATGCTCAGGAAAATAAACTGGCAGGTAGATGGTTTGATTCAAAGTAAACTCGGACACCACCTTTGGTAGGAACTTAGGACTGGTATGCAAAGACACCCTGTCTTTGTGAAAAATCAAATAAGGAGGCTCACACATTAGAGCCTGAAGCTCTGAAATTCTTCAAGCAGAAGTAATGGCAACCAAAAACAACACTTTCCAAGAAATGAAACGTAGGCCACAAGTCGCAACTGGCTCAAAATGAGCCAAAGTAAGCTTTTCCAACACACAATTCAGATTCCAAGCCGGGACTGGATTGTGGATGGGCTTCAAGTGCAGAATGCCTCTCAAAAACATACAGGCCACCTCCAGATGAGCAACCATACGGCCATCAATAGGTGCATGGAAAGCTGAAATGGCAGCCAAGCACACTTTGGTAGAAGAGTACTGAAGGTCTGCATCTGACAAGGACAGCAAATACTCCAGAACCAGATTTACCGGACAGGTAAAAGGATCCAGTTGTTGAGAAGCGGCCCACAAAGCAAACCGCTTCCACTTCATAGCGTAAGTGGCTCTGGCAGGACGCTTTCTGACAGCCACCAAGAGATCAGCCATCTTTTGTGACACCCCAAACCAAGCAACGGCTATGACTTCAAGAGCAACGCATAAAGGTGGAATGACCCAAGGTCCGGATGGACCAAGGTTCCCTGTTCCTGTGACAGTAGGCCCTGGCATAATGGCAGAGGTACTGGAGGTTCCCACTGCCAGTTGTTGCAATAAGGGAAACCAAATTTGACATGGCCACGGGGAGCAATGAGTATCAGAGCTGCCCCCTCCATTTGAAGCTTGACTAGCACACTCTGTATTAGAGGAAAGGGAGGAAATGCATACAGGAACGAGAGAGAGAACGTTATCACCAGAAAACTCCATGCCCTGGATCGAGCGAGCAGAAAAGTGGCAGTTTTGTGTTGTGTGGGGATGCAGAAAGGTCCAACTCTGGATGATCCAACCTGTTGGACAGGTCTTCTACAACAGAGGTCAACAGTTCCCACTCATGCATCTTTGAATGTGACCTGCTTGTTCTGTCTCCCAAGACATTTTGGACCCCTGGAACATGTATTGCTGAAAGTTCTTGACTGTGTTCCAGAGCCCAGTACCCAAACTCTCATCACCTCTCTGCACAGTGGGTAGGAATGAGATCCTCCTTTGTTGAGGTAATGCATCACATTTATGTTGTATGTCTGAATAAACATAGGACCCGGAGATAGATGGCTCTGGAAGGCCTATAGGCCATACAGAACAGCTCTCATTTCCAGGATGTTTACTGTATGTGGAGGTTGTTTTCCACTTTGGTCCATGTATCCTGTGTCTGATGGGGCCCCAGATGGCCCCCATCCCATCCCAGAGGCATCTGTAGTAAGAATCTGATGAGGAGAGGGGATCAGGAAGGGAACCCCCTTCAGCAAATGGCTGGGTTCCATCCACCACTGAAGTACTTTTTGGACAGGGCTAGTTACAAGAACTTCCTCTTCTAGGTCATCTGCATGTTGTCACATTGGACTCAGTGTCCACTGTGGGATCCTAATGTGCGGTCTCTAGCCAGTGGCACTGTGGTGACAGCCACTGCCACCAGGCCTAGGAGCCTCAGAAATGTCCTTGCTGTGACATACCTGTTGTAAATCATCTGGGCCTGTGCAGTCAGTTGCTCGGCCTTGTCCTGTGGCAGGAAGACTAGGCCTTTGGCCATGTCCAGGACTGCCCCTTATGTACAGCAGACATTGGCAAGGGGTCAGTACCGACCTTGGCTCATCTATGGTAATCCCTAGAGCCTCAAATTAGTGCCTGATGGAGTCTAGGGTGTGAGAAAGCTGCTCCTTGGAGTGAGCTTTGAGAAGCCAGCCAGCCAGGTAGGGGATGACATATAGGTCTTCCCTGTGGAGGGCTGCTGCCACTACTGCTAAACATTTGCTAAAGACCCGTAGCACAGATGACAAGCCAAAGGGCAATACCCTGAACTGGTAGTGTTCCCCCTGAAACAGGAAATCTTAGATGTCATCTGTGGGGAGTGGTAAAACTTGATGTGCAGGTAGGCATCCTGCATATCTAGGGAACAAATCCAGTCTCCCATTTGCAGCAGGAGAAGGAGGCCTTGCAGAGTTACTATTCTGAACTTCTTGTACTCTATTAAAAATGGTTCAGGTCTCCAAGATCTAGAATAAGTCTCAGATCTCCTGTTCATTTTGGAATTAGGAAGTACTGAAAATAGAACCCTGTGTTCCATTGTTCCACAGGGGCAGGTTTTATTGCCCTTTTCTGAAGTAGGTGTGAATTTCTTCCAGAAGCAATGGAACGTGTTGTGGAGAAACACAGAAACGGATACTGATGGCAGATAAAGGACCACTTGGCACACCTAGTCTGCACATTTTTCCCTGCTTACTATAAACACCATAGACCCTACTTGATCTCTGGCTTTACACTCCCTTTCCCTACCTCTAAGGTTCCATTATGCCTATCCCATGCATTCTTGAGGATAATGGGAAGGCACTGGTGGATGGTCTGGAGGTAGTGCCAGAAGTTTCAGAACATGGCCTTGTGCCATTATCTGTAGGATCCAAGCATTTTAAGTTACCTTCCTGCACTGGTTCAGGTGGAGAAAGGTGACCCCCTGCAGCCACCTCTAGTTGCATTGGTGGTGGGGGTTGGAAAAGGAGCCAGGCAGAGCCAGTTGTTGCCGCAGTGCCTCCTCTAGGGGCTTCTAAGTGGGCACCTGAGGTGGTTCCTAGTGGAAGTAGGGCTGCTGTTGCTTGGCCCTTACCCTGCTGTCTGGTTGTAGACTGATGCCTGGTAGTAGTTGGAAGAAAGGGCACCCTCTGTAGAGTCCTTGAGGGAATGCGATAAAGGGAATGGACTGATTCCAGGGTTCTACCGGAGGCCTGTAAATTGGACAGAATGTCCTGTACATCAGCTCCAAACAGCCTATATCCCTTGAATGGGGTATTGAGGATGGATTGCTGAACATCGTTGGCAAATCCTGCCACTCTGAGCTAGGAGTATTTTCTAAGACAAATGGCAGAGGCGGCTGCCCTGGCACAGGCATCAGAAATGTCACAGATGTCAGTGTTTGGTGTGGTTTTTCTGCATCGATCTAGCCATTGGGGCCTGGATTACCCAGTAAACTAAGTTGCCTTTATTTTGAGACTGTAACCTTCTAATAGTAATCGCAAAATATGTTTGCACTAAAACTGAACTTATTGAATATTCAGCTTATTACTGCAGCTTAGTTATGTTATGCTGAGCATCATACCCATTTTGAGTAGGAAGGCTGTCCGTTTTAATCGACTGGGGGTGGGGGGAGAACGTCTTAGGGAGTCTCCAGTAGGCCAGAAAGGAGGAGGCATTTCCAAAGGTTGAAACACCTCAGGCTCCACAGGGGCCGAGATAGGAGGCACATCAGGTGCAGCACTAGGCAAAACAGGAATCTCAGGAACAACAACAACAGGAGGAGGGGGGCAGCATCCAGGACAGGGGAGGGTCAGGAAGGAGCCTAGCTTTGATCTTCGTCTTCTGTGCTAGAGTAATCAGTTTAAGCTGATCCTCACTAACATGCTCCAGCCTGTTACGTGCTGCCTAAACACAATTTTGAAAAGTGTGGCCCATTTCATCACATAAGTTACTCAGACTTTCATTAAGGCAGGAAGATCCCACATGCCCCAATTCCCCACACACAGCACACTTCAAATTTATCACAGGCATTACTAATGTGAGAGGTATCCCCACAACGATAACAGGTTGGCCAAAATAAAACAGAACACCCCGATCTCTCCCTAGAAAAAAAGAATTAGAGCGATGCAGTAAACCAGTATCCAAGGAACATAACACCTTCACCCTCCAGCCCCCAGTCCAAATATTCTCAGAATCTAAGATGGCATCACGCCCCTCCAAGACAGTGCAGCATTTCTTGAACCAGTAGTCCACATCCGCTTTCTGTACCCCTTCATTGCAAAAGAGGATAGTGACCGATTTGTAAGTAGGCTTGGTCAAAGGAATGGCCAAAAATGGGGTCCAGAGGGCAGTTCGTTTCAAGGTATTATACTGAGTCCAAAAGCGATCCAAACCCTTACTAGTCTTAAAGCTGATGTCAAACACAGTCTCCCCAGAAACATGGATCAGGGCATAAATCTCGTGGGAAAAGAATTTTAGGCAGTCCTTAAGTAGTGTTCTGGCAACAACAAAAAAACGATCGGGGGGGGTCAGCCATACCACCAATATAGGAAAGGCGTACAGCATTGTGGCATTTGGGAGGCAAGATGGGTTGTTTAAAAAGGGAGGCAACAGGTTTTCTAGGGAGAGTAGGCCTGGTATTCAGAGGTGCATCAAGAAGACCCCTAGCATCCTCGATGGGTGCAACACAAGTCTGAAGACCAAGTTTAGGATTTTGGGTTAGCTCCAAGTCTTTAGGGAGGGCCAAAGAATCCCGTTTTTCAGCTTGTTTATCTAGAGGCTTCACATATGGATGCTGCAAAGCAGAGAAATCAGGTGCCTCCAGCATACGAATCGGGGAAGCCCCAGATGACCATTCCCAGTCACAGTATCTTGTTTCCACCCAGCCCCCGCTAGTGCTTGTTCCACAGACCAGTCAGGCACAGTTCTGTCTGGTAGGGTAGGAGGCTCAGAAGGCAAGACAGGAATAGAAGGGTCAGAAGGAGGAAGAGTACTCACAGGTACGTCAAGAAGAGCAAGATCCCACTCCGCCAAAGAGGAACCATTCACGTTGTGAAACTCAGAAGCCATCACAGGCAGTTGTGGAGCTCAGACGTCGACGCTACGCTAGGAGGAGAGGACAACCCCAGCCACGCTGTCAGAGGTAAGCTGCCGAATCTTACATTCCAATTTCATTTTGTGGATAAGAAAAAGACGTTCCTCCCTTCTCAAGCAGTTTACAGAGTGTCAGGGTTTCTCCAGTTGCAGAGCTAAAGCCCAATAAGACATCCTCCATATCAGAGCATGAGATAGAATCCTTAGCAGAAACATCTGAATCTGAACCTCCAGAAAACATAGCTGAATATTTAGTAGAAAAAGCAGGATCAATATTCTCAGCCACCAGTTGATCAGGAACAGTAACATCCATATCTTCAACACCAGTCATAACAGCAAACCCAAGAACAGCCTCTTGCAAAGGTAAGACAGAGGATGAGGCTAGACTCTTCATCTCAACAGCTCCTCCAGCCATCACCGAAGTGGCCATCTTGAGAGACGGCCAACAATTCCCCCCAGTGGTGAGTAGAATTTCCCGGTACCTAATGAGATTCCCCCATTCACAAAAATACCACCAACAGCTTCCTCTGGTTCAACGTCAGTTGGCATTCATCTGTATCCCCTTCCCCCGGGTTGTGCCTGAAAATAGGCAGAATTTGTCTAGTGCACTTAGCCGGTCAACAAAAAACTAAATAAATAAAAATAAAAAATGCCATTGAATAACGTTTTAGTCCAGTATTTCCTGGAGATTCTTTTATCTTCATAGCTCAGCCTTATTCATGCAGCAAACATTTCTAATATTCTCCAGTTGAGCCCCATACCCGACTTTCCCAACAAAGTGAATATCTAAAAAGTAAAAACAATTAAAGCATGCAGCAATTGCAGTCCTTCTTTACAGACCCATGTAACTGTTGGTAAAAAGAAGTCTTGCTAGCACTAGTGTGGACCCCCCTCCCCTGAGAAAGATAAGTCTGTTGGACGCTCGATCCTTCTTGACCCCGGCTAGCCCCCAGCTGCCCATGCTCGTTCCTGAACACGGGTTGCCGGCGCAGCGCAAGGCAAGGTGTTCAGCGCCTCAGCGCCATTGGGCTGGCCAAGGCACCATCATTTACGCAATTTCTGGATGGCACTGGGGGGAAAATTTACATGCAGCACTAGGTGTACATTTCTGCAGTGTCAGGGACACAATTTCCAGTCAATACTGTGTGTGCAATTTTATTATCAGTGTCAGATATGCACTTTCCGAGTGGCTCTAGGTGCAAAACTATCCGTGCTATACTGGTCTTTCAATTTCTGAGCCGGGTCAGGCACAAAATGTATGTGTGCCATCGAAAGTGCAATATCCAGGAGGTGTCTGGGCACAACTTTTATACAGCATCAAGGATACAAAGGCTGAGCAACATCTAGGGCATGATTTCTATGTGCAATTTTCATGCGTCATCAGGTGCACAATTCCTGGGTGGTGTCAGGGGTGCAATGTCCAACCAGTATCAGACACACAATTCCTAGCTGCTCTCAGAAGTGCAATTTCTACATGACAGCAGGGAGTGCAATTCTGTACAGCACTGGGGGCATAATATTCCCCCGTCTGCAGTACAAGCATTTTACGGGGCAGTTACCAAATTCCATTTATGACATGATGATGATAATTTGGGAAGTACATACCTAATGCACTTTTGCTACAGTACATACTGTAATATCAGTGTCTATAGCTAGGAACAATGCATTGTCAATGATTTGACATTACTTTCTTTAATATGCTGGCATTAAGTTGGCAGTTCATTGTTCAGGAACCATTATACAACAGATGGCATGCAAACTATACTATGACAGTTTGCCCCCCACCACCATAGAACAGTTTTTCCCTTCCAGAGCTATTTGTTCCAGCACTTAGCTCCCTTTATTGCAGAGGTATTCCTCCAACACCACACTGCCGCAAATCCCCACTCTGGCGAACTGTAAAGGTATGCATATACTAATAAGTCAGAAAACACAGGTTACTCACCTGAACAGTAGTTCTAAGAGTGGTAGATGTTGTTCATCCACGCTTGTTGGCAGTGGCCTTCCCCCTTCAAGATGTGCCAGAAAGTCTTCAAGCTGGCTCTTCCCACCCACCCGGGCGATGCAGCCCTTGGCTCCGCACCATGATGCCAGATCCTGCCCGCTGGAAGCAGAGGTTGTGCTGAGCCAGGGGAGGTCAGGTGGTTCCGTGTGGACGGGCAACATTTACCACCCCTAAAAGTACTGTTACAGGTGAGTAATTTGTGTTTCTAGGGACATGGATATGTTGTTCTATCCACACTTGTTGGCAGACTCATAGCAGTTCTCCAGGAGGAGGGAGGCAAGACACACACCCCCTACTTAAGAAACAAATTGGAGAGCTGAGGCCCCCCAAACCAGCATCCTGGCATGACTCTAGGTCAATTTGGTAATAGGAAATGAAGGTGTGTGCTGACTTCCAGGTAGCAGCCTTGCAGATTTCCTGGATAGGGACATCCCTAGAAGCAGCCATCGATGTAGCGGTATGACAGGTAAAATGAGCCCTTAGCCTTGTGGGAGGCTCCCTACCTGCCAACCTATAGCAAAGATCAATGCAGGAAGTAATCCACCTGTCAATCGTCCGCTTGGCTGCAGGTCTGCCAGGTCTGACTTCAGAGTAGGTGACAAACAGCTGGTGAACCTCTCCCTGCACTCCAGCCATGCGCTCTTTGTAATAACAGAGCACTCGCCTCAGGTCCAGAATGAGAATAGAGCCTGTGTTCAGCCTCCAAGGTGTGATTAGGGAAGAACACCGGAAGAGTTATCACCTGATTCAGGTGAAACTCTGATACAACCTTCGGGAGGAACTTCGGGTTGTGGCACAGGCAACCTTGTCTCTGTGGAAGACCAGGTAAAGAGACTCCACCAAAAGCGCCTGGAGCTCACTGATCCTTCTGGCTGATGTGAGCCACCAAGAAGATGGTCTTCCATGACAGGAGAGACATGTCACACCTCTGCATCGGTTCGAATGACTTGCACATGAGCTTTGCCAAAACCAGCAACAAGTCCCCCGGTGGAGGTGGTGGTTCACACACTGGAGGGGAAATGTGATTAAAGTCTTTGAAAAAGCACCAGACCACCTTCTGCGCCACCGACTGCTGACCAGGTAAGCGGAGACTGCTGCCAGGTGTACCTTAAGGGTTGTGGATCAATGCCCCTCTTTGGAGAGGGACCATAAGTAGTCCAAAATGCTGGCCACCGGACAGGTCAAAGGTTCCAGCCCCTCACTCTGACACCAATAGAGAATCCCTTCCATTGAAGGCATAGCATTTTCTGGTCGATTCCTTTCTAGATGCCTCCACCACAGTGAGGACATCTTTGGAGAAACCCAAAGCCAGGAACTCTAGCAGCTCAGGAACCAGGCTGTCAGGTGCAGGGTTTGGAGGTCCGGGCAGAGTACCTTCCCCTGATTGATGGAGAGCAGGTCCAGGTGGAGTGGAAGATGCCTCAGGAGCCTGCTGCTGAGCCGGAGGAGATCGAGGTACCAAAACTGGGGGGCAGTCCGGAGCCACCAGGATCACCTGTGCCTTGTGCCTCCTGACCTTGAGCAGCACCTTGTGGATCAAGACAAGTGGAGGGAAGGCATATAACAGGCCTGGGGTCCAAGGCCTTGAGAAGGCATCCCCCCTTCTGTAAGCCCTATTGAGGGGGTGGACACAGAACAGCCCCAGCTTTGCATTCTTCCTGGAGGTGAACAGGTCCAACAGAGGGGTGCCCCACTGGGAGAACAGGCTGTGGACTACCTCTGGATGGAGAGACCACTCATGAGATGCCTCTCCTACCCGGCTGAGGGCGTGCACCAGCTGATTGGAGGCTCCTGCCACATGGATGGCTAGAAGATCTGCCTCCAGGCTGTACACAAGGGTCCACATGTGGAGAGCTTCCTTGCACAAAGTCAGGGAGTGCGTCCCACCCTGCTTGTTGAGGTAGTACATGGTCGTGGCTCTGGCTCAGTGAGAGTCGAGCTCTGCCCTGATGAAGCCGATTACTTGCGAGGGCATGAGTTCTGACTCGGCCTCATTGACCAGGAGGTCAAGGGAGGTGCAGGTCTGGAGGGCCACGTCCCTGGATCACTTCACCTCCTGCCTGGAGGAACCTGCAATCAGCCAGTTGTCCAGGTAGGGGTACATCCAGACCCCTTGGTGCCTTAGGTAAGCTGCCACCACTGCAATGCATTTGGTGAAGACCCTGGGGGCTGAGGAGAGGCCAAAAAGCATGGCCCGTAACTAGTAGAGGGTTCCCTGGACCCGAAGGTGGAGGAACCTTAGATGGGATGAACAGATCGGGACATGAAAGAAAGCGTCCTGAAGATCCAGGGAACAAAATCACATGTTGTGCTCTAGAGATGGTATGATCTGAGACAGAGTTACCATCCTGAAGGTGCATGACCTGAGGAACTCGTTCAGGTTGTGTAAATCTAGAATGGGGCACCAGTCCCCCGTCTGCTTTGGCACCCAGGAAATACCTGGAGACAAACCCTGGGTGTTCTGGAGGATCCATTACTCTGACCACGACCTCCTTGCAGAGGAGCTGGGCTATGTCGTCTCGGAGAGCCAACCAAGTGTCTGCGGATATGAAGTCCTCCTGTGAGACATGGTCTTGGCTTGGAGAGTACTGCTCAAATTCCAGAGGCAGACCCCAACTGACCACTTCTTCAACCCATTTGTCTGTGGTGACAGCGGACCAAGCGGAAAAGAAGTGTCGGAGCCAACCCCCCCACACAGAAGGGCCCAGGGGAGGCATGACAGGTACGAGGTTGGCATCCCCCATCCCATCACTGAGCCGTTGGGGCTTTTGGGATCAGGATGGTGGGCCTCCGTTGGTAGGATCAGCCAGATATGAAGTCACTTCTGCAAAATGTCTAATAGTGAAAAGTGTTCCAAGTCTATGATTTTGAAGATCTGGACCTCCTGAACCCAGTGCATTAATCTGTGGTAATGTTAACACTGCCTTTAATCAGTGCTGCCGGTTCTCTGTGAAACTGCTGCTAGCCTTGCTTGTAGAGCAGAAAGCAGCTAACTAAAAAAGCTACATTTTCTTATTAATTTAAAACTTTATCTCAGCAGGAGTCAGTGTCTGTTGAGATTAAGTAGACAGATACTTTATTAGAAGTAGAAGGGGTCTTATTTAGGGTTAAAAAAAGGAAAAAGTCAGTGTGTGTTCTGTGCTGGGAAGGGTATTGTATCAGTTGACTTTGCTAAACCAGTAGGAGGAAAGAGCTTAATTGGGGGTGTGGCTTAGACACTATAAAAGCAGGTGACTCAAATTACAACTTCCTGTTGCTAGCCTTTTTTCTTACTAATTGCCCTCCATCCCACCCACCCTAAGCCAGTTCTACTTTTATAGCCACTGGATCTGACTGTCAACAGAAACTTCCTGTTTGGCAGTAGGAAGGGAAGGATCATTGAGAAACATTGGTTTCGTCAACCTTAAAGGAAAAAATTAGCTCACTCCCCCCCCCCCGCTGCTGGAGGTCTGACATTGAGCAAGGAAGAAGGAGGCTACTAAAGAAGATGGGAAGTTGCTGTCCCAGAACAGAAAGGGTGAGAGTTGTAAGGAGAGGTGAGAGTAAGCATACAGAGAAACAGGAGAGGGACACAAAATAAGACATGATAGGAGTGGTGCAGTGCAATGGCTGTGGGGTGGCAGTGTTCCGGAAGACATTCTGGAGGCTGCGATGCTGCCCTATTTGCAGACACCTCTCTGGTCTGAGAGAGGAGGTTGCCTGTCTCCAGGCTGACCTGGCTAGGATTCGTGAAACCTCCTCCCCCACCCAGGGACCACCAGGGCCAATGCCACTACCTCAGAGGTTGACAAGAAAGAGGAGAGGCTGGACCAGGGTGGGCTCAAGAAGGGAGAGGGTGGTGGAACAGAGTTGCATCCCTCCAGCTGTACCTCTCCACAATTCATTCGCTCTTCTGGTGGATAGTGGTTCCTCTATGGAGGCACCTGTAGTGGAGACCATGGAGGATGCTGGGAACCTTCACAAAGGAGACCCACAGGAGGGTGGCATGGGACCCCACAGAAGGAAACAACTCCTGGTGGAGGACTCAATCATTAGGGGGTAGAAATGGGGAGGAAGGAGAAAGGGAGGTGAGGTGCTTTCCTGGCCACGGCTGGAGGGACAGGAGGCGAATCCTCAGGATCGTGGGAGGAGCTGAGCGAGGAGGGAGCTAGATGTCATTGTCCACCTAGGGACAAATGACCTGGCTAGAATGGGATCAGAGCAGTGCAAGAGGAGTTGTAGAGTTGGGAGGGGCCTTGGACAAGTAACGCATACGATAACCTTCTTGGAGGTGCTGCCTGTCTATGGCAAGGGTGATGCTAGGGCACTCCTCACCAGGGAATTCAATGAGTGGTTGAAAAACTGGTGTGGCGCTCAGGTTTTGGCTTCATTGGGGACTGGGGAGCCACCTGGAGGGATGCAGACCTATACTGGTGCGATGGTCTGCATCTGGTCAGGGGGGAACCAGGATCCTAGGTGAAAGGTTTAAATGCTTCATTGGCAAACATTTAAACTAGCCAAGGGGGGAGGCACTGAAAAGGAGCAGGGAAATCCCAGCCTCCCCCCACAAAACATGGCAATTAGTGAGGTAAACACCAAGGTAGAGAAGTTATTAGGGAGCAGAACAGAGGTAAAGGTAAAAAAAAGCAAAGACAGTAAGGACAGGAATGGGGCTAAAAGGGGTAAGGCTATCAAAAAGTGGAGGGTGATGAGTACCAATGTCCGTAGTCTGTGTAACAAGCTCCCTGAACTAGTGGCCTTGATGGAAGAGGGTTGCCTGGATATTGTGGCAGTCACAGAAACATGGTACACAGAACCATGACTGGATGTCAACATACCAGGATACACAATCTACAGGAGGGACAGGGAGGGTAAAAGAGGAGGAGGAGTAGCTCTCTATGTAAAGGAAGGGATCAAAGCAACAGAACTAAAGAGTAAACAGGGAGCAGATGAGGCACTCTGGGTCACCCTGGAGACAGGAAATGGCACCACAATCCACACGGGGGTTGTATACAGACCCCATCTCAGGGGGAGGGAATGGACAATGAAATGATAGAAGGCTTCCTTAGAATGGCAGAAAAAGGGGAGATATTGTTGATGGGGGACCTGAATATGCCAGATGTTAACTGGAGCACCTTTGCTACAGGCACATCCAAGGGCAGGGTCATTCTTGATGCCCTACAGGGGGCATGCCTCAGACAGCTAGTACTGGAACCCACTCGGGAGGGGAGCAATCTTAGACCTGGTACTCTCAAATGAGGACGGAGAAAGAATCTCAGATTTAGAGGTGGGTAGCCATCTTGGAACAAGCGACCACCAAACAGTGTGGTTCAAGATAAACACAGCCATACAATCAAGCCATACAAAAGCAAGAGTATTGGACTTTAGGAGGGCTGACTTTGGGAAAATGAGAGAGTACCTTAGAAAAGCACTAGCAAACGGGCAAGAAGGAGGGGTGGAGGAACAATGGGGAGTAATCAAAACAGCCATGACAGAGGCAACAAGCCTTTGTGTAAAGCAAATCAATAAAACACAACGAAGGAAAAAAACACTATGGTTCTCAAAAGAGGTGGCAGGGAAGGTTATGGAGAAAAGGATAGCATTCAGGAAATATAAGGAAACACAGAAGGAGCAGGACAGAGAACTTTATCAGTTAAAGCAGAAAGAGGCTGGAAGGCAGTCAGAATAGCAAAGGCCCAAACCGAGGAAAGGATAGCCAATTCTGTTAAGAAGGGATAAGACCTTTTATAGGTACATTAGAGGCGAAGAAAGACCAAAGGAGGGATACTGAGGCTTAATAAAGGGAGGAATGTGGGTAGAGGGACAGTGAAAAGCAGGGATACTGAGCGAATATTTCTGCTCAGTATTCACAAAGGAAGAGGAGGGAGGTACCTAAACCAAACAAGAGAAACACTCTGAAGATGGAGTTCGATACCAGTCCATTTACAGAAGAAAAGGTTCTGAAAGAACTAATAAAATTGAAGGTGGACAAAGCAATGGGGCCTGATGGGATTCACCAAAGAATTCTAAAAGAACTAAGGGTAGAACTAGTGACACCGCTGACTACTCTCTTTAACAAATCATGGGAGGATGGGTTGGTACCTGAGGACTGGAAGAGGGCAGATGTGATTCCTCTTCACAAAAGTGGGAGCAGGACAGAGGCAGGAAACTACAGACCAGTTATGTTTGACCTCAGTGGTAGGGAAAATGATGGAATCACTTCTGAAGGAAAGAATTGTTGAGTACCTACAGGCCAGTGAGGCAGAGGACCCAAGGCAGCATGGATTCACGATGGGAAGGTCGTGTCAGATGAATCTAATAGATTTCTTTGACTGGGTGACCAAAGTAGTAGACCAGGGAGGGGCTGTGGACATGGCCTAGCTAGATTTTAGCAAAGCATTTGATACAGTCCCACACAAAAGATTAATACACAAGTTAACCAACCTTGGAGTGGGCCCCAAGGCAGTAGCCTGGATAAAAAATTGGCTAGACAACAGGACGCAAAGGGTAGTAGTAAATGGAGTGCACAGTGAAGAAAGGAGGGTTACTAGCGGGGTACCGCAGGGTTCAGTACTGGGACCGGTCCTTTTTAATGTCTTTATAAGTGACATTGCAGAGGAACTGGAAGGAAAAATGTCTCTTTGCAGATGACACAAAGATCTGCAACAGGGTTGATACACAAGATGGAGTGGAAAGGATGAGAAGGGACTTGGCAAGGTTGGAGGAATGGTCAAATGTATGGCAGCTCAGATTCAATGCAAAGAAGTGCAAGGTAATGCACATGGGAAACAAAAACCAAGGGGAAGAGTACACAATGGGGGGTGAGATACTGACAACAGTAAAAATGGAAAGGGACCTGGGGGTAATTATATCAGATGACCTAAAGGTGGGCAAGCAATGTGAGAAGGCAGTAAGGAAGGCTGGGGGATACTGGGATGCATAGGAAGAAGCATCAATAGTAGAAAACAAGAAGTTGTTATCCCTTTGTACAGACAGTTGGTGAGACCCCATCTGGAGTACTGTGTGCAGTTCTGGAGACCCCATCTCCACAAAGACATAGACAGAGTGGAGGCTGTCCAGAGGAGGGCAACCAAAATGGTGCAGGGTCTGCACCAGAAGACATACGAAGAAAGACTAAAGGAGCTTAATATGTATACCCTTGAGGAAAGAAGGGAGAGAGGACATGACAGAAACTTTCAAGTACCTCAAGGGAATCAACAAAGTCCAAGAGGTAGCATCTTTCAAAAAGATGTGTAGAACAAGGGGATATAATTTGAAGATAGAGGGGGCGCTTAGAGGTAATATGAGGAAGTATTTTTCACAGAGAGGGTTGTGGATGCTGAACAGCCTCCCTGAGGAGGTCGTGGAGTCAAGAACAGTGGAGGAATTCAAGAATGCATGGGACAGACATAAGGCAGTCCTAGTGGGGGGTAGGAGGAAGTAAGCTGTTGGTTAACTAGGATCTGCAGCTTATCTGTTAGGTAGGAAAATGGGCAGACTAGGTGGGCCAAGTGGTCCTTATCTGCCGTCAAATTCTATGTTTCTATGTTTCTACTTAAGTCCAAAATTCTGTGGCAGGGCTCCTTAATTTCTGTGTCAGAGTTTGCTCATGACTGTGGCAGGATGCTGTCCAGCCAACAGCTAAGAGAATATGTAAGGTCATGGTCATCGAGGCACAGGTCAGGAAGCATAGGAAAACTAGGAGCAGTTGTAGAATTCACCAAAAATATACATTTACAATAGTAGCAACATAAAAATATAAACTTGTTCAGTATAACTATTTACAAAGGCAAACTAAAAAATAGTGTTTTCTTTTAGTCTCTGTATCTCTTTTTCTCTAATTCCTCTTGCAGTTGCAGCTTAACTCTTATAAGTCCTTTCAACCCCCATCCTTAGCAAGCATCCTGTTTTTGTAAATATCAGGCAGGAGCAGCTAGAACACAGCGTGCTTCCTGAGTCGAGGCCCCCTTTTGCACAGCTTTTGCAGAAGGCTTAAAAACTGAACTCTGGTAACCTCTTGCTTCCAACAGCTTTTTGCAGTCATCTCAAATTATAATTATATACATTTCAACAGTAATGCTATATATTTTTCAAACACAAGGGATCCCAATATCAGTTACATTTCCATACAATGATTTGCACATATTTCTATATTAGTAGGTATGCAAGGGAAGAAAAGACAGACAGCATGAGAAAATTAAACTGAGAGACAGTGAGAGGCAAAGAATTGCAAGACTGTTTGGGGTGATCAAGTCCGAAGTCTTACAGGAAAATTTGGTTGCGCAATCAGACAGAGTAGAGATAGAAAAGGAAAGATCCTTGCATTTAAACACTTTCTCCAAAACAACTGGGATAGGGTTCTATTCCACCGTCACAGTCATCAATGACATCAGATGGCAAACATGGGGAAGAGGCTTCATGATAAGAGTGGAAGGGGGCCAGAACCTACGGAGAACAGTACATTTTTGAGAAAATTCCCCAAATTATTAAATTATATGGCACCACATAAGGCAGGGTGCATGTTTAACCCATACTGTTTTGTAATATTGAACAAGTATTGGTTGCTTAACGAGTACTGTATGATGTATAGCATTACTTAACCAGAATTGTGTCATGTGTTTTATGTCTTTTTTTATGTAACTGGTCACAAGTGAAAAGAGGCAATTTTCTCATTTGCTTACCAGTAAAAAAAAAAAAATAAAAATTTAAAAATGAAAGCTCTGTTGTCAGTTCCCCATCCATGGAACTGCAGAATGACAGGGGGCCCCTGGTCTTAAGCTGGTATTTCAAGTCACCTGGGAATAAGGTATGTGAGGTTCCTCGATTACCAATGGATAGCAATCAATAAGCTATGAGAGCGCAATTAAGGTCAGGTGTGTAATAAAGAGATTTGTATTTTTATTCAAGGTAGCAAAGTTGGTATACAGGGGTTATGGTGCAATATAATGGGTGCACAGTTGTCCGAATTAAGTTAAAGGTCTTAAAATGTAATTTTTCTATTTTATGTATATGCCATTTTGCACTAGTTGAGCACTTTAAAAGCAGTCATAAATTCCACCACCACTGCTACTACTAGTTCTACAAGTCTGCTGGATAACATTTGTGGGATGGTTTCCCTGGATATGAGCAGAGGGACTACAAAAGTCCGTGCCAGTAACAGAGCAAAGGTTGACATTAGAACAAACAGAAGGCTGAAGCCAAAAAAATGGGGGAGGGTTGAGATGCCATGTTTGGAAGTAATCCAGTGTACAATATTCATGAAAACAGGAATTTGAACATTAACCTTTTACACCCAGATGATACAGTATGTGAGAGATCTCTTTGTTTAACTGAATGCTAAATGTACAGGCACCAAAGAAAGTTTGAACTCTAGGTACAGGACCTTGAATCAAATCAAGTGGGCTCATCAGAAAATATTTTGATTCAATTTCTCCTAGCAAGCTAGAGTGTAATAAAATAGGAAATCAGAATTCCAATAATACTGATGTACTGAAGAATCTTCTTAGACACTGAGGTACAAGTTTAACAACTCAAAATGGAACAGATCAGACAAACCCTATCTGAAAGTTTTAGCACCACTACAGAAAAGTCCCCTTGATGTGAATATTCCGGAAGTCTGCAATGAACACTTTCTGGGCAAACAATACATTCAAACTGGGAAAGAAAGGTTCATCAAGATATTAACTGAGCAGTGTGGAAGAAGGACAGAATATGATTAGCATATATATGGCTAGTCCAAGTTGTACAGTAAGCCATCGAGGAAATGTAATTTATATTCCCTTTCTCACCGTGAAGCATGTGAATTATTTAATTTTTATGCAGCCAAAATTTGGTCAACTGCATCAAACCATTTCATACAAAGAATGACTTGTTTCCCTAAAATAATAGTGTACAGCTAGCCAACAAATAACAATGAAGCAATTTATCACACTGATTAACAGTAATGAGGCAGCATACGGTAGCTCTGTGGTGTACAGCATGTGACAGTCGCCCAGGTCAGTTTAAGACTTCCATGTCCTACACAATTTGCATTTTTGAAATTTATGAAAACCTACATTTCTATGGTACAGAATACAGTCAGAGGACAAAAAGCAGCTGGTGAAATAAGAATGTAATACATAGCGCACACAGCCACTGAAAAAGGAACTAGTGCCACCAGGAAGTAATTCGTAGTTAGCATCTGTCAAAACTCAAATATAAAGACATTCCACTCCTTACTACTAAACCCATTTGCATGAAAACAGATCTTCTGCCTCCCCCACACCCACCTTCCTTAAAAGTACCATATGCTCTCAAGAATTAGTCCATCGCACAGGACATAATTTTTGTTCACCTAAATCTACCTATACCTATTTGACAAAGCATCTTGGGCTGCCTCCTTTTATTAGCTTATTTTTGATTTCCTGCCAACTCAGTTTTAATTTTAGTTGCAATGTTAATGTCATATTGTCCTGTCAAAATGTTATGTAATACCATCTATCCTAAAACTCAAGGTGGACAAAGCAATGGGGCCCGACGGGATTCACCCCAGAATCCTAAAAGAACTAAGGGAGGACCTAGTGACACCACTGACCATGCTTTTTAACAGATCATGGCAGGATGGGGCGGTACCTGAGGACTGGAGGAGGGCAGATGTGATTCCCCTTCACAAAAGTGGGAGCAAGGCAGAAGCGGGAAACTACAGACCTGTAAGTTTGACCTCAGTGGTAGGAAAATGATGGAATCACTTCTGAAAGAAAGAATTGTTGAGTACCTAGAGGCCAGCGGGGGCACAGGACTCAAAACAGCATGGATTTACAGCAGGAAGGTCATGTCAGACAAATCTAATAGATTTCTTTGACTGGGTGACCAAGTAATAGACCAGGGAGGGCCGTGGATATGGCCTACCTAGACTTTGTAGGCAGTTGACACAGTCCCTTTAAAGATTAATAATCAAGTTAGCCAGCCTGGGAGTGGGTCCCAGGGTGGTAGCCTGGGTAGCAAACTGGCTGCACAACAGGACACAGAAGGTAATAGTGAATGGAATACATTCCGAAGAAAGTGGGGTTACTAGTGGAGTACCTCAGGGCTCAGTACTGGGTCCAGTCCTCTAACATCTTTATAGGTGACATTGCAGAGGGTCTGGAGGGAAAGGTATGCCTCTTTGCAGATGACACAAAGATCTGTAACAGAGTTGATACACAAGGGGGGTTAGAAAAGATAAGAAAGGACTTGGCAAGGTTGGAGGAATGGTCAGACATGTGGCAACTTAGATTCAATACAAAGAAGTGCAAAGTAATGCATCTGGGATACAAAAATCCAGGAGAAGAGTACACAATAGCAGGGGAGGTACTAACAACAACAAAAATGGAAAGGGACCTGGGGGTAGTCATATCAGATGACCTAAAGGTGGGTAAGCAATGTGAAAAGTTGGTAAGGAGAGCCAGCGGGATACTGGGATGCATAGGAAGGGGCATCACAAGTAGAAAAAGGGAAGTGGTTATCCCTCTGTACAGACAGTTGGTGAGACCCATCTGAAGTACTGCATGCAGTTTTGGAGACCTCATCTACGCAAGGACATAGACAGGATGGAAGCAGTCCAGAGGAGGGCAACTAAATGGTGCAGGGTCTGCAGCAGAAGCCATATGAAGAGAGACAGAGAGCTTAATATGTATACTCTTGATGAAAGGAGGAACAGGGGGGACATGATAGAAACGTTCAAGTACCTCAAGGGAATCAACAAAGTCCAGGAGGGGAGCATCTTTCTGAAAAAGAGATGTGTAAGAACAAGGGGGCACAATTTAAAGATAGAGGGATGGCTCAGGGGTAATGTGAGGAAATTTTTTTTCACGAAGAGAGTGGTGGATACATGGAACAGCCTTCCTGAGGAGGTCGTGTCTAAAACAGTGGGGGAATTCAAACATGCATGGGACAGACACAAGGCAATTATAGTTGGGGGTTGCAGGAAGTAGTCGGTTGGTTAACTAGAATCTGCAGCTTATCCAGTAGGTAGGGAAATGGGCAGACTGGGTGGGCCAAGTGGTCCTTATCTGCCGTCAGAGTCTATGTTTCTATGTCAGTCACCCTTCCCACTGATGTGGAACCTTTGTAAAAGAGCTGTTATGTGCTCAAAGGTGTTGTAATCCGAGAATGAATGAATCCTGCATATGACATCACCACCTGTTTCAGTGGAATCAATTGCAATGTCAAACTGAGAAATATCACTTCAGCTGGACAAAGTGCAAACGGGGAAGGTGAACACTAATGGAAAAAAGTATCTTCCCTTAATAGTAAAAATAAAATGGCTTCAAAATTAAAATGACGGGAAGTCCCAATTTTAATATTACCAAAATTTAATGTCACCAATTCAAAATACTACATATCATGGCACTCAAATTGAAGTATTTATGAGAATAAACACCCTCACTGTCATTTTTGAATTAGTATTTCCTCCAAAAACTGTCCTCCTTGACCCCTATCAGCCTGAAAGACACCCAGCTCAGGTACCGTCCCAAACCAGAGGCAGCTCCCCTTACCTACTCTGTGAGGAATACTTCCATAGTAGGGCCTTCTCTGAAAGAGGTGGCTGGAGAGCTTCATTGTGCTGGGTGGGCGATGCAGACCCCAAGTGCTGCCACAGTCATCCTACTGGGGTGGGTGATTTTTCCACTGTTCCTCCTTCCCAAGATACTTGGCTATGAATGTGCAACACAAATGCTATACAATGGTCGTGCGTGCACCAAAAGGCCAGTGCATCTCCCACTTCTATGCCCAAGTTGGCACTTGCACATGGGAGGGATTGGTCTCTACCCACCCCATGAGACGCTCAGTCATTCCACACCCCAAATCCTCCACATCTTGGGTTTGTTCCCCAACCCAGACTGCCAGAGTCACTATTGGCAGCTTTGCCATTGCACCAATGGACCAGACTCTACTTTAGACATATGATATAGTCCCCTCAAAGTAGGATGGAGCAAAAGCAGCTTGTATAACATTGAATACTGTCAGATATGAAAAGTGATTTTCATAAATATTCTTTCTTTTTAAAGTTTTACTGGGAAAGGCATACTCAGATGATAACAGCTCGTTTCCAGATACGTCGGGGAGATGTAAGGAAAATAATACGGTAAGAAAAAAGTGATAGTACATCACCATATATACATAAATAATAGTCGATGCAAGCAATACAGTACATCAAAAAGGGCATGGTACAATTTGTTACAGGTGTGCAAACTAATAATCAGTGTAGTGAAAACAGTACAACAAGGCGTTACAGCAGATGAAAATTGAGCTCGACTAGGCATAGTGAAATAACCCACCAGGGTGTAATGGTGGTGGTGGGGGGTTAGGATCAACAGCAAAACAGTGCAGGAACAATAAGAGGAGGGTGGGGGCATCTAGAGTATGTGGTCAGTAACAGTTGCAGGTGGGAGCTGTGAAGTCACAAAAATTAAAGTTTAAAGGTGCACTGTCAGCTTTGCCCCCACTTTTTTTTTTTTAAAATCACTTCCATGTAGTGTGTCTGCTGGCACATACCTATGACAATTATGCCCTGGAATGCATCCATAGATCTAAAAAAAAAAAAAATAGGCAGTTGTACCTGGTTTTCTAATTTGCTGTGAAATTTCTTGTTCGCTTGGTCGACCCACCACCAGAAGCATATCATGGTTGGGAATGCGCGCCAGGCACAAGCGCAATCCCAAAGTAGGATTTTATACCATGGCCACTGTAAAAAGATGCTGCCTCTTAAATCAGCAAAACAGAACTGCTCCTGCTGCTTATGAATCAAAACCGAGCACTATAAGTATCAAAATTTACATTTCCAGACTGCAGCCGAAATCCCGTGCATGCGCAAAAGAGACACGGGCAAAGATCCCGCGCATGCGCAAGAGCAGACTGCCCTTATGCATGCACGGGATTTCGGCTCTGATCTGAAAATGTAAATTTTGATACTCGTAGTGCTCGGTTTCGATTCAGCACCAGGAGAGTTCTGTTTTGCTGAATAATCAGAGGCAACATCTTTTATATGCCATGGCATAAATACTTGAAACTGCGCTTGTGCCTGGCGCGAGTTCCCAGCCACGATACACTTTCGGTAGCGGGTCATTTAACCGTGGACCGAACGAACAAGGAATTTCACAAAAAATTACAAAACCAGGTACAACTGCCTATTTTCTGGATCTATGGATGCATTTTAGGGTACAAATGTCATAGGTGTGTGCCAGCAGGCACACTACTTGGAAGTGAAAAAACGTGGGGGCAAAGCTGACAGTGTCCCTTTAAGAAGAGGCTGACAGCTTGACAAGGGAAGTGAGAAACGGAGTTTAGGGAAACAATATGATGAGGCAGCTTGGCCAGCTGTGTATTTCCTGGAGGGCATACAAAAGCAATGGAAATATAGGTTATGCACCTGTAAACGTACTGCTAGGGGTGGTATACACTTCACAGCCACACTAGCAGTTCCACTGGACATGCCGGTTTGTTAGACATCATTAAGCCAAGCGCCTTCCACCACCCAGATGGTGTACCCTCCAGCTCTGCCCAGTGATGTCGGATCATTGCACACTAGAAGCAGGGATCTCGGTGCCACATTGCCAGGGGAGGCAGAGTGGGTTGTGGGGACGTGAACTGTATACCATCCCTAGAATAATGAATAACCTGCATTTCTAAGGGCATAGTTACAGTTCACTAGCCATACTCTGGCAAACTCCTAGCAGTTCGCCAAATAGGGGTGTGAGCCTTGCACCCTCCTCCTGAAGAACAGAGACTGGAGAACCAAGGTCCCAAAAACAACATCCAGATGTGACTCAAGGTCGACGTCGTAGTGGAAAATGAACTTGTGTGCTTTCCTACAGGCAGCAGCCCTACAGAATTCCTGTATTGGAATTCTCTGTATGCAGCCACCAAGGCAACCATACGTCTGGTGGAATGAGCCCCAAGTCCTCTGGGAAGCTCTCTACCAGCCAACCTATAGTAGAGGGCAATGCAGGATATCATCCACCTGCCAATCGTCTGCTTTGCTGCTTGCTGGTCTGCCAAGTACAGCTCCACCGTTATGTCACAAACAGCTGGAAAGCCTCACCCCAAACTCCAGCCATGCACTCCTTATAAGACAGCACCATCCACAGGTCCAGGGTATGGAGCCTGCAATCAACCTCTGAGGTCAAGTATACTGGTAAGTCACTTATTTAAGGTAAAACTCAGATACAACCTTTGGGAGGAACTTTGGCTGGGGGCAAAGGACAACCATGTTCTAAGACCAGATACGAAGACTCCACCGAGAGCACCTGGAGCAGAGTTGGGGTCAATTCCACTAATTCAATTCAATTCACTTACCTCTTCAAATCCATCAGTTCCAATTCCAATACAATTTTGTGTCCCCAATTCAAATTCAATTCAAATTCTTTCCTCTCAAATTCCAATTATATTAAATCAACGTGGTCAATTCCAAATAGTGGGCCATATTCACCAAGCGATTTTAGGACAGGACTGGTTAAGGACAGTTTTTGAAACTATTCACAAAAGTCAAAAGAAGCTTTAAAATGACAAAATAGAAAGCTATGCAAAGGAAGATGTTGTTTTGCATTTTAAAGCTTCAATGAGTGTTGCGTGTAGTTTGAAAAACTGTCCTTAACCAGTCTCCAAAACACTTGGTGAATACGGCTCACTTTCTCACAATCCATTAAATTTCCTAATTTTGTATCAACATCCAACACAAGCTGTGCATTTTATCATATTTATTGTTACTTATTACATCAGGAAGGAAGGAAGGACGAGGATAGCCATCACTTATCAAATCTGTTGCATCTGATCATCATTAGCTCTTCAAATTCTGCGTCACTTAAGTTGCATTGTTCAGGCCTGAAAATTTTGCCAGCAACACTAAAAAGTCTCTCTACAGGTGCAGATGAGGCAGGTATGGTGAGATGCTTGCAGGCTACTTGAGATAAATAGGGGAAATCTGTTAGTTTTTCTTTCCAATATGCCAGAGGATCAGAGTCTTCTGGCAGACAGGGTTGACTCAGGTAGTTAGAGATTTCAACATGTGCAAATGTGTTGGTGTTACTGTTGCCCATTTCAGCAGAATGGGAGGTCATGTATGAGAAGGGTTTGGTGCATTCTCTTAATAGACGTGATGTAGCCATGTCAGCAGCTCTTGGCAGCAGGGAGGTCACCTCTTCAATCAGCAGCTCCTTCATGCTGTGTACTTCCTCGTCCTTGCACCAGTCCAGCTTGAAGTGAGGATCCAGGCTTGCAGCCATCTTGAAATTCTCCATCTCAAACTTTGCAAGTCACATCTCCAAGGATGACTGCATGGTTGATACCATCTTGTTACTGTACTTCTCACTGATATGTGCCATTGCATGACGTAAACTTCTGACACATGCAATGACATAGCTGGCAGTGATTATCCGTTCCCCCTGAATCTCCTCAGTGACCTCCTCAAAGGGCTCAAGAATTCCATAGAGTTCACCAATGATTTTCAGTTCATATGGTGTCCGCTTGCATGGGGTATTAAGCTCAGATAGGACCTCTAGGGATTTTCAGAATGGACCTCAGCATTTTAAGCTGGCTATTCCACCTTGTGACATTTGACACCTGTAGTTTGCAGTGTCCTTCTAGTATCTCTGTGGCCTTGTTGGATTTATGGCAGTGAGCAACTATTCTCGACACCTTTGCCATCACTTGTCTTAAAAGACCAGCCTGCTCAAGGGCATCACGAACAACCAGCTGAAGAGTGTGAGCAAAACAAGGGTTATGCACAGGTGGCAAATAATCCAGCTTGTCACTCACATTCACCACTTCAATGGCAACATCCTCATTCTAGTCTTCATCACTGTCTTGGACATCTACTGGTGGGAATATAGTGAATACCTTCACCATGTTGGCAGCATTGTCAGTCACTATGCCTGACACTTTAGCTGCAATGTTATAAAATGTCACAGTTTCCTCATACTGTCTGTAAATGTTCTCTGCAGTATGTGCACCCCTAAATTGACGACAAGCCAACATGGTGGTCTCTAGTGAGTGGTCAACAATGAAGTGGCTTGTGAATCCAATAAATGACCTCATATCTCTGCTAGATCACAGATCTATGGTCAGGTAAATGTTTTGTGCTTGCTGCATTTGATTCCTCAGTTTATCTTGGACAGTGGAAGCGTGTTCAGGAAGTAGCTTCTGGCTGACAGGTTTCCTGCTGGCCATGGTGAAACGTGGTTTAGCTGTGCTCAGGATGGCGCGAAATACTGTGTTGTCTACCACAGGCAAAGGCATGAGGTCTTCAGCAATGAAGTCAACGATTTTACTGGTTAGCTTCTCCTGGCGAGGGTACAGTATGTGGCTTCCCACTTCTTGGGGCCTGAGGTCTGGCCAGATTGAGGAGACGACTCCCCAAAGACTTTAGGGTGTTTCACCTAAAACATTAACATACAACTTACATTACTTTATCCATATTATTAAATAAATAAAAAGATAAATATTATAACCACACAGACATTTTCACACCATATACTCTACTAGCATTAGAGGATTCTTTAGTTAAACAACATACTCATTGAACTGATAAATAAAATTATCAATCCATGTAGACATGCAAGACAAAGAATTTCAATTTTAACTGTACTTACTTTGAGGTGCCTTATGAAGTTAGAAGTAGCTTTTATTGAGCCAGAGACAGAAGTTCCACAGTATTTGCATATAGCATGATAGTTTCCATTTGCATTATATTCACTTGGCTCCCCAAAATTTTCAAAGACTGAATACTTTTTTGGCATAATGGCACTTGAGATCAACAGCAACATCTAATTTGTCAGGCAAAGTTTGTGGTCAAACAGCAAGCAAAATAGGGTTTATTCCATTTCTCAGTTCCTCTTCCAGTCCAGGGTCATTCAGTCATCAGGGTTCTCTGCTCCATTCCAGGCCCAAATCCAAATCCAAGTAATCATTCAAAACTCTCCAACACACCAAACTGTTCTCCAAATCCCAACACTCCTAGTCACTCTCCTTGTCTTTCCAAAAATGTTCTCAAACAATGAGTGTAAGGCTGGCTCTTACATAGAGCTACAAGACAGGTGAGATTGTTCTAATTAATTAAAGAACAGGTGTGAGCATTTACATCACAATTGGATACTAACAGACTCACCTACATAGTTCCTCTGGATGAGGCAGTAGGTTTGCTAAGCTGCAATCAGCTCATCATTCATGGCACCCGTTATTGTGATTGTGTGATTTACAGACAGGTGTGTTGACCACTGAGCCAGGCTCAATTAATCATTAGGTTTAGCTACCAATGATTGACAGAACCAGTGAGCTGAACTAGTCAAAGTGATTTGCTCTCCACCGTAAAGCACTTTGATTGGTTCAAATCAGTCAGTCATTAGCAACATGGTAGCTCAATTTTTGGTTCATGATACCTCACTTGCAAAACACTAAGCCAGACTACACTACGAATGCTATTCCACAATTTAAAGCAAAGCTTTTGTGTAAAATAAATGTTATTTAAGGATTGGATTTCAAATTGAATTGATAATATGTCAAATTCAATTCAATTCCAATTCTATAGCTTTCATTTTGTTTCAAATCCAATTCAATTCCAATTACCCAATTGATCACAGTTTTATTTGAATTGATTTATGAATTTCAATTAAATTCTGAATTGACCCCAACTCTGACCTGGAGTTCACTAATCCTTCTGGCTGATGAAATGGCCACCAACAAGGCCAACTTCCACAACAGGTGAAACATCTCAACGGGCTCAAAAAGCTTGCCCATGAGCACAGCCAGCACCAGCATTAAGTCGCATGGTGGCAGTTTAAGCACTGGAGAGGACAGGCGGCCAAAGGCCTTGAAAAAGCACCCAATCACCTTATCCTGGGTCACTGTCAGCATACCGGCCCATGCCTGGTAAGCAAGGATGGCTGCCAGGTGCACCCTGGGGGTCGTCACTTGCAGTCCCAACTGAGAGAGGAACAAAAGGTACTCCAGAATGTTTGCCACAGGGCGGGCAAGGGGATCAAGTTTCTTGCCCCGACACCAAATGGAAAACCTTTCATTTGAAGGCATAGCACTAGCAAGTCGACTTTTTCCAGGAGGCTTCCACAACATGTAGAACAGCTTCCAAAGACCCACAACCTGGAACTCCAGCTGCTCAGGAACCAGATTGTGAGGTGCAAGAATTTAAGGTCCAGGTGCAGGACCTTTCCCTGTTGTCCGATCAGCAGGTTCAGGTGACAAGGCAACCGCCACAGAGGCCTGCTGCTAAGGATATCTGGTACCAGAACTCTCTGGGCCAATCTGGAGCTATCAGGGCCATCTGCACCTTGTCCTTCTGGGCCTTGACCACCACCTTGTGGATCAAGGGGAAGGGAAGGGAAGGAAGATGTACACGAGGCCTGGGGTTCAGGGCCTTGAGAAGGCATCCCCCAACAGTGTCCGGGACTGTAGGAAGGAGGCAAAAAACAGCCTCAGCTTTCTGTTCTTCCAGGAGGCAAACAGACCCAACCAGATGGGTGCCCCACAGGAAGAACAGGTGGCATACCACCTCCTGATGTAGAACAACTCCACTTAGAAGATCAGCCCTCTACTCCCAAAGTGCCAACCTCTGAGCGTAGAATTGTGAACAGTTAACAGAACAAGGTAACCCTCTTGTCTGTTTTGTGTGTTTGAGTCACCTTTGTCCCAAGTTCTGGAGGGATTCAAACTGATAACCTCTTGTTAGTGTACCCAATTATCAGGCTCAGATAATTCTGTCTTCGGGGGGCCAGACATCTTTGCCTATGGGCACCTAACCAGGTATTACAAAATGAACCCTTAGAACTCTATGCAAGACCTAGAGAACTCTTATCTGTTTCCCAGTTTGGTACCACAATAATCTCATGCACAGTGTCAACTATAACCATCTAAGCTTCACTTATTAAAAAAAAAAAAAAAAAAAGTTTCAAAGCACACCAGGCAGTTTCTGTTTTTAAAATATATCTTTACTTTAAAATAGATAAAAAATAGGAAAACAGTAAATACAGAACAAGATATCCCAACACATACAGTCTTGAAAACAAAATAGGTTTAAAAGTGCAAATTCCTACAACCCATACACTCAGACTGGTCTTATCTAATAATATGTTACTTTCTTAATCTTTCAGTGCTTTGATGTTCCTCTTTCTCAGTCAGAAAATGAATGTATGTCTGTGAGGTCTGCTCAGTATACTTAAAAGCAGTCTTGAGCCGGCCTTCTCTCTGAGGTCACCCAATTCCACCTTGGTGTATTAAAATTTATATTTCATAACACAGGATGTCCTAATAAGATATTTTAACAAAATAGGTGACATCAATGAATCTTTCTTCATGTGACTTCCCCCAAGCTAGTCTGTGATCTGCTTCACACAGACATCAAAGTCTCTTTGATGTAATTCACTGGATACCCCAAGCAAATGCATATTGGACTTCCCAATTTAGTCTGGGACCTGCTTCACACAGACATCAAAGTCTCTTTGACGTAAATTAGTTGGCCTCCTTGGAAGACACCCCAAACACATGCATATGCCCCTTTCCTCATGACACCTAGTGCAAATCAAAAGATTTTCCTGAGGGCATTATAAAATGTATATATTGGTTCCTGGCTTCAAAACAAATTGACAAGGTAATTGCATCTCAGATATCTGTAGTTTAACCTACGTCCTGTCCTTTGAACTTATACCTGGGGGGTTTTGATGTGTCAGTTTCAGCAAGACAGTAGTTTCTCATGATAGACACTCCCCTACATATTTTATATTGCAGAAAAAATATATTGTAATCAGAACCAGCTGTCCACGTGCCACAGAGACCACTCATGAGACGTAGTTCCCACCTGGCTGAGAGCATCTGCCAGATGACTGTTCACTCATGCAACCTGTACACTCTTACAAAATACAAAATATATCACTAGGAGATCTGCATCCAGGCTTTGCATGAGGGTCCAAGTGCAGAGGGGCCTCCACACACACACAAAGGAAGAGAGAGAGTTTTGCCCTGCCTGTTCTCATAAAACATGGTTGTGGTATTGTCAGTCTGGACCTGCACGACCTTACCCCTGACCAGAGGAGCAAATTCCTTGAGATGGCCACACTGCACAGAGATCCAGCAGGTTGATGTGGTGACAGGACTTCCCTGATGACCAAAACCCATCTGCTCTGTGGTCTCTGAAGTGTGCTCATTGTGGCGAGATAAGGCAACACCTTATTATTTTGGTCATGTTTTATATAATTGTATGTATAATGCAGCAGAGATGCCCATGGTGGCCAATGTAAGTTGCAAAGGATCATGGCTGCAAGTACATGGGCCCTGTAGAATGATGTAATTCTCGTTAATGAGCAGGAATCTGTCTGCTACTAGCCAGGGGCTAGAGTTAATTAAATCATTTTAGAAGGAGACAAAATAATAATTAAGTAGAGATGGCCAGCCAGCATATCCATTTGTGTTTGAATGGGCCCCAGTATCCAGAGGTGCCTGAGTGTCTGGCTTTCCATTGTTTCTGTAGGGCTACCTAAGCTAATCTTGTTACCAGCTGAATGGGCTACCATTTAAGTAAAGTGTAGCTTAATTACTGCCATTTCCAAAGATGGAGGCTGGAATTTCCCCCAGAATGCTGGTTTATACTGGCTAACCTCTGACTTTTTTTCCTTTCGTATTCAGAACTGCATATCTGTGTTGTGTAATAAAATACTAAAATCTGATTGGTTGCATAGCCATAGAAACAGAATGCTAGCCAACTGCAGGGCAAGCCACTGTCCACTGGACCTGCCCTTTTGAAACCCCTTAAAACAAGAATGCAATGGGGTATCTGGGCCTTTTGTCTTTTAGCCTTTTTTTCTTTTGGGACCCTGCCATCTGCTTGGACAGCAGCGACAATTTCTCCTGGACAAGAGCCAAGACTTCGGCTGCTACTTTTAAAGGACACTTTACACTTCAAAATTCTGCATCTAAGCACACCGAGTTAGAACTTTAAAAACTATAATTCTCAAAGTTTCGTATTTTTGTATACTTTCTATTTTATTTTCAATATCCTGTAACCTATGTCTAAAAATTATTTGTCTTTATGTTATTTATGGTTTTATTAAATTAGTAAAGACTTTGGCTCATTTTAAAATAATTCTGCCTATGTCTTTTGTGTGGACTGCCTTGGAAAAAGTTGTTCAAACTATACCATGCTTCTGTTTGACTGTTTTAAGGCCAAACACTACCAAGCGAAGTACCACTACCGACTTCATGACAAAAGGAGGGGCGGAAATATGAAGGGTTTCAGGAGGAGCCTGTGGGGGTTTGATCTAAGCTCTGCATTTCTGGGGAAAGATGCATAAATAGGGTGTATAGGGCCCCTTGAAGCCTATACACACCTGTGGATTTCTGGCCTCGTTGTGCAGTGGCCGAGAGAGTTCTACCCCAGGAACACAGACTCAAGACTGTATTTGTATCCCCTCACAGGAAGAGAGAGTGCCCTGGGCTTCTCTGGCATATGTTCAGTTGTGAAACAGCGAACGTACTAGAAGTGCTGAGAAAGGGTATCCCAGCCCCCCCGGTCGGGATTTGCTGTGATGCAGAAAGAAATCCCGCCCCATGAGAGTGGGCTGGTGACAGATTTGGAGAGCAGCAGTGCAAATGGTGAACTGTTTGAACAACCACATACAAAGAGGGTAGAAATTTGGAAAAGGTGCAAAATGGTTAAAAGCTATAGTTCCTCACCCCAATTTTTTTTTTTTTTTTTTTTTGGTGCAAGTAAAAGACAGACCAGTGGTAGTGTAGGGAAGAAAGATGACTTCCAAGTACAGTGACTACACTGTAGAAGAGCTGAAAACCACTGTGCCAGGAGAGAAGAGTCCAGTATGAGGGGCGCAATAAGAAGCACCTCATGGAAGTCCTCAAGGCAGCTGATGAACAAGCGGCAGCCTGGGGCACAGAGTCACAGCCAGTGACTGAAAGGGTCCAGACCTTGGGTGTGGGGGTGCCAAGAGATGTCGTAGCCTCCAGCCCCAGGGAGGAGGACAGCGAGACCATAGGGAATACAGAACCACAGCGCCAACGCAAGGCATCCACAGAGCTGGAGATAGAAAGGATCAGGCTGCAGCTGGAGCAGAGGAAACTGGAGATGCAAGAAAGACAGCATCAGAGAGAACTTGCCATGCAAGAAAGGCAGCTTCAGAGAAAGGATGAGGGAAAGCAGCATCAGAGAGAGAGGACAAGGAAAAGCATCACCAGAGGGAGTTCAACCTGGAGAGGCTAAGACTCAATGACCAGCACCAGAGGAGTTAAGTGGCAGGGGTGGACCTGAAACTCCAGGACTGGGGTATAAATTAAATTCCAAATTAATAGCTGAATTTAAAGATGGGGAGGATATGGATGCATTTTTAAATTCATTTGGAATGGTCTGTATCCAGACCAAGGTACCCAGGGAGTTCTGGAGCTACCAGCTATCCCTGCTACTTACTGGTAAAGGGCATGAGGTGCTAGGCCAAATGGGCAATCAGGACAGTAGCAATTATGAGAAACCTAAAGCTGCTTTACTTAAAAAGTATGAACAGACTCCTGAGACCTACTGGATAAAATTCTGTAAACTCTGAAAAAGCCCTGACATGAGCTTTAAAGAACTAGCCATAAAGCAACAGCAGTTTTTAAAGCATTGGTGGGAGGAGGTAGAAGCAAACTCTGTGGGGAAAACTGAGGGGGTTATACTTTTAGAGCAGTTCTTTTGGGCTTGTCCAGTGAGGCTGAAAACTTGTCTGGAGGACTGGGATCTAAAAATAGCACAGTAAGCTGCTGAGCTCTCTGATCACTATGCCAAGAGCAGGCCTGCTCTGAAAGGAAGTGGGGTAGCAGGTGCTGCAGGACAGAAAGGGGAAAACATGCCTTCAGGGTAGCTAAAACCCTCAATGTCTCTGTAGAAAGGGGGAGCCCCAAGTTACCAAGGAGGGATGTCTCCGGGGGGGGGTAGTGATGTATGCTGGTTTTGTAAGCAGCCAGGACATCTGGCTAGGCAGTGTCCTAAAAAGGCACAGAGTGGACAAAGTGTCCCTCAAAAGGAGCCGAGTGCGCTGTGTATCCTTGAAAGTATGCCTGTGAACATGAGGGAGCACATACACCCTGTTACTGTAAATGGGGTGCAGACCCATGGGTTAAGGGACACAGGGGCATCTCTTACCCTAGTAAAAGGGCATTTGGTTGAGCCTGAACAGCTTATACCCAATCAATCTGTCACTGTGAGGTGTCACAGGAGAGGATAAAACTCTGCCACTAGCTAGTGTTCTCCTGGATTGAGGTTGAGATAGGAGAGAGGGTACAAAATGTGGCAATAGCAAACAACCTTACTCTGGATGTGATTATAGGGAATAATCTAGAGAAGGGGGTGAAGTGTGCGATTACCCGCAGTCAGACGACTGCCCCTTGTATTTCCCCGAACCACACAGAAGCACCTGTGGAAAGAACAGGAGGCTGGTTCCCCAGCCCAAGTTTCCTGAAATGGAGAATAGTTAAAGGGAGGTAGGACTTCCCCAGGTAGCCGTTAACAAAACAGCTACAGAAGATTACTCTGAGGAGGGAGGGGTAACCAATGATTGATTAAAATTTTATTTTTGTACAGGATATAAATTGTTAGGGTTTTATCCCCATTCTCAACAATGTCCTGTGGTCAGTGGTCAAAAGGTTAGTGTCGGCAGTGACTTTGAATGCCCTGATGCTAGAGCTATGGACCCCAGTTTAGGAATGGAAAAGGACATGTCCCATGCTTTGGGAAAATGTGAAGATTCTGCAGCTGCTCAGAGGACCAACCCTAGTCTGGAGAGGCTGAAGGCTTGTGTAGAATCTCACGGGACATGGGAAGGTAACTTGAGATGCAAGGTATTTTGGAAAAACAGACTGTTGTATACACAGGATGTGAAGACTGAGGGAGGGGTGATGGGCAGGCAGCTTGTCATTCCCAGGAGTATCATGAGCAGTTGCTCAAGGTTGCCCATGATGTTCCCATATCTGGACATCTGGGCATTGCTCACACCACGCAGCAATTGGCCCAAATGTTCTACTGGCCCAACTTCACCTAGCAGGTGAAGGAATATTCCAAGTCTTGTCACAGGTGCCAACATATAGGAAGGCAGGCAGAAAGTGAAACAAAAGCTGCCCTACTTCCCTTGCCCATTGTGGAGGAGCCAATCCAGAGGGTAGGAATGAATACTGTGGGACCCTTGAATACCCCAAGCTACACCGGAAAAAGGTTTATCCCAACGGTGCTCGATTACACCAGCAGATACCCAGAGGCAGTCGCCCTCTCCTCCATTAAGGCACCCAAAGTGGCAGATACCTTGCTAGGGATCATCTCCCATGTCAGGTTTCTGCAGGAGGTTATCTCTGTTCAAGGGGCTAACTTCATGTCGAAGTCTGTGTGGGATGGAGCAGAGACACATGACACCTTATCCCCACAAGCCAATGGGCTTGCGGAAAGATTCAATGGTACCCTAAAAATGATGCTCCAAGTGTTTGCTGAACGGCATGGGAGGGACTGAGAGAAATACCTTCCCCATCTGTTGTTCACATACAGGGAAGTGCCCCAAGAGTCGACAGGGTACTCCCTCTTCGAACTCTTATACAGATGTAGGGTACGTGGGTCCCTAGACTGATCCATGAAGACTGAGAAGGCAAGCATGCCACCCAGGGGACTTCCATAGTGGAGTATGTCCTTAAGTTCAAAGAGAAGTTGAAGGAGCTTATGGGGATGGTCCAAAGCAACCTGTCAGCTGCCCAGCAGAAGCAAAAAGTCTGGTACAACCACAGAGCCAGAGCTCACTCATACAGCGCAGGCCAGGAAGTAATTGGTCCTCATCTCAGTCCAGAAGGGCAAGCTGCAGGCCAAGTGGGTGGGACTTTAGAAGGTAGTCAAACAGGTAAATGACAAACTATATTGTGGGACTGCCAGACAGGAGATATACCCATCGACTGCACTATGTCAATATGATGAAACCATATGTAAATAGGGGGAACAAGGTGTTTGCAGTTTGTAGTCCTGGGGAGGGGATGGACAAAGAAGACCCCCTCCTGGACTTGCTGGAGGAAAGCAAGCAGGAGTCATTGATGGAGACAAACTTTTGCCCTAGTTCACCCCAAAACAGACCCAGGCAGTGAGGGAGGTCTTAGAGGACTTTGCCCCTTTATTTACGGCCAAAGCCCAGGTGGACCCCCTTAGCAACCCATAATGTGGACATGGGAATGCAAGCACCCATACGACGAACAGCTTACCGGGTGTCTGAGGCCGTGCTAAAGGACATTAGGAGGGAGGTAGAGGAAATGCTGGAGTTGGGGTAATCCAGAAATCCCACAGTCCCTGGGCCTCGCCTGTAGTCCTTCTCCCCAAGCTGGATTGGTCTACCCACTTTTGTGTGGACTATCATGGACTCAATGCAGTCACGAAACCAGACGCCCACCCAATGCCTCAGACAGACTAGTTGTTGGACAAGTTGGGGGGGCACCTACCTAACAACCACAGATCTGACAAAAGGGTTCTTGCAGGTGGAGTTGACTGCCAGAGCTAGGGAACGGTCAGCCTTCGTCACCCCAATAGGCCTCTTTGAATTTAAGGTGATGCCTTCTGGGATGAAGAATGCCCTTGCCACATTCCAAAGGTTGGTCACCTAGGTGTTACAGGGTACTGAAGAGTATGCAGTGGCTTATCTGGATGATATTGCCATCTTCAGTACCAGCTGGAACGAACACCTGTTCCGTCTGAAAGAGGTGTTGGGCAGGATAGAGAAGGCAGAACTCGCTGTAAAGGCCGAAAAGTGCCAGGTTGCCAAGGCTGAGGTGTCATATCTGGGACATGTAGTGGTGAGGGGCAAGCTACGTCCAAATCAGGCCAAGATAGAGGCCACTGAGGCATGTCCCAGGCCGGAGACCCAGAAGCAGGTCAGGAGCTTCCTGGGGACTGCAGAGTACTACAAAAAACTTGTACCAAATTACAGCACCCTGGCAGCTCCCCTGTCTAGCTTGTTAAAGAAAAGTCAACCCCAGAAAGTAAAATGGGATCCAGCATGTAACAGGGCCTTCATCAAGCTAAAAGCTGCACTGTGCAGTGTCTCTCTGCTGGCCAGCCCAGACTACACTAGACCACTTGTTGTACAGACAGATGTCTTGGATGTGGAGATTGGTGCTGTCCTCAGATAGACATCCCAACAAGGTAAAGATCACCCAATTATGTACCTACGTAGGAAGCTACTTCCCCAGGAGCAGGCATATTCCACTGAGGAGAAAGAATGCCTTGCCTTGGTGTGGTCGCTTAAGAAGCTAGAGCCCTACCTCTATAGGAGGCCCTTCGAGATACAGAGAGACCACAATCCTCTGGTGTGGCTAAACCAGATGGGAAAAATGACTAGGAGACTCCTTTGCTGGAGCACTGCACTACAGACCTACAACATGGACATTAAACACAGGCCAGGGTCTTCTAATGCAAATGCAGATGGCCTATCCCACCAATTGAAGTAAGGGGCAGAACTGGTGGAAACTTTTACTAGAAAGGGGTGTGTTCCTCCAGGTTCTGTTAAGGAGGGAGGAATGTGGTGAGATAAGACCATACCTTATTATTTTGCTCAGGTTTTATATAATTTTATGTATATAAAGCATCAGAGTCACCCACGGATATGTTTTTGTATACCATAAAAGTAGATCTTCAAGGGACTCTCATCAGGTCACACCTATGGAACTTAGCCATCAGGCACTAGGATCCCAAGGAAGCCTTTTTCTGTTGCAGTCTATTAGGGCTGCCCATGCCAACACTGCCTGCCGACATCATCATCCCTATACAGGCGTAGGAGGCCCTGCTCCCTCCTCCATTCTTTCTAGACAGAGATATTTGCACTCCGGCTATCTCTGGAGAACCAAGGAAAGAGACAGAGTGCCTAGCCCTATATAAGGCTGGAACACTACTAACCAGTCTGGAACAGACAACACTCCCAAGGGTGATGGAGGGTGGGATGGCATGACCCGATGAAAGATCTACTGTTGCAATAAGTTTTTAAGTAACTGTACCATCTTCATCGGGGGTCTCTCTCATCAGGTCACACCTATGGAACAAGCCCCAAGCAGTACTGAGAGCAAGGACAGTCTGGATGGCAGGAAGCCAAGGGCCTAAGAAAGAAGGCCCTGAAGCCCAGCTAGGCCAAAGCCCACCAGTCTTCTGGAAGCAATGTCCAGACGGTAGTGCTTGGTGACGGTGTGGACAGCACTCCAAGTGGCAGCAGCACAGATCCTGGATGCAGATGCACCCCTGAAACGCGCAACATAAGTGGTCATACCCCTGATGGAATGGCCCTTGACAGTCCCAGAAAGTTCCTTGCTGTATTTCCTATAACAAAAAATAATACAGTTGGCCAACCATTTGGACAAACACAGTTTTGAAACTAAGACACCCTCTTTACCAGGGGCAAAAGGAAATTGCTTGGACTTTCTGCAGTCCATCATATGGTGTGTATAGTAATGCACAATTCTATGCACATCCAAAGTATGGAGCCATGCTTCTCATGGATTGGCTTGCTCCGGATAATAAACAGGTAGGTGGATGGACTGATTTAAGGTAAATGCAGACACCACCTTAGGAAGAAACTCGGGGTTAGTATGCAAAAAGACCCTGTCTTTGTGGACAATCAAATAAGGCTGCTCACACACGACAGTCTGTAGCTCTGAAATTCTTTAAGCAGAAGTAATAGCAACTAAAAATAATGCTTTCCATGACAGAAAGTGTAACTCGTAGGCCACAGCCTGTTCAAAAGGAGGCAGGGTCAGCTTTTCCAACACAAAATTCAAGTCCCAAGCTGGGACAGGATTACAAATAGGGGGCTTCAGATGAAGGATTCCCCTCAAAAATGTATGAGTCACCTCTAATTGGGCGACCGGGTGACCATTCACTGGCACATGGAAGGCAGAGATGGCAGACATGTGCACCTTAATGGAAGAGTATTTAAGCTCAGAGTTGAATAGGGACAACCAGTACTCCAAAATCTGATTCTGGTCTAAGTGGCGCATGGAGGTCCAAATGACAAAGCACTTCCACTTCACAGGGCACATGGCTCTGGTGGAGGGTTTCCTGTCAACCACCAGGACATCAGCTGCCCACTAAGAAACCCCAAAACGGGTTATGGCTATGTCCTCAAGAGTCAAGCATGCAGTCAAAGGGACTTGAGATTTGAATGGACCATAGTCCCCTGAGCCTGCATCTGCAGGTCACGGCAGAGTGGAAAAGTGACTGAAGGTTCCACCACCAGCTGTTCTAATAAGGGAAACAAGGATTTGCTGAGTCCAGAAGGGCACCACCAGAATGAGGGGGGCCCCCTCCATCTGTACTTTGAGGAGCACCCTCTGAATCAACAGAAAGGATGGAAAGGCATAGAGGAACTGCCCTTTAAAGGAGAGGGACAGCACATCTCTCCAGAAAACTTCAGGCCCTGGACCCAACAAGCAGAAAAGTGGCAGTTTTGCATTGAGTGGAGAAGCAAAAAGGTCCAGTTCTCGGTGACTCCCCTTTAGAACAAGTCCTTGGCCACAGATGACAGCAGTTCCCATTGATGTTTCCAGGACTGTGACCTGTTTGGCTGTCTGCCAAGATATTTTGGTCTTTTGGAACATGGACGGCTGACAACTAGAGGCCGTGGTCCACAGCCTAGTACTAGACTCTCACTGCCTCCCAGCACAGGGGGTACGAATGTGCCCCCCCTCCATTTGTTGATACAGTACACTACACTGAGGTTGTCCGACTGCACCAGCAGGTGGTTCAGGGACAAGTGACTCTGAAAGGCCTGGAAGGCATACAGAACCACTCTCACCTCGAGCACATTTATGTGGAGAGTGGCCTCCACCAGGGACCAGGACCCCTGTGTCCGAAGAGGATCCAGGTGAGCATCCATAGTCAGGACTTGTTCGGGAGAAAGTATGAGAAGGAGGACTCTCTGCAACAGATTGAGAGAGTCCTGCCACCACTACAGTACCCTGAAAACTGGAGAGAAGACTAGGACCATCTGATCCAAGTCATGGGAGCACTGGTCCCACAGGACACACAGGTCCCACTGGGGCACTTGCATATGGAGTCTGGCCAATGGCACCATGGTTATGGCTGACACCACAAGGCCTAGAAGCCGGAGACAGGACTTGGCCACAAGGGAGGCCAGTGCAATCAGGTGGTCTGCCCTGTCCTGTGGCAGAAAGGCCTTGCCCTGGGAAGAGTCCAGAACTGTGCCTATATATGGAGGGCACCGTGATGGGGAAAGGGTGGACTTGAGTTAAGTTCACCGTGACATCCAGGGAGTGGAACAGCTGTAGGGTCCTGCGCAGGGTGGTTAGCAAGAGCTGCCTGGACAGGGCTTTCAATAGCCAGTCATCCAGATAAGGGAACACATACATACAACAGGCCCTAGCAATGGAGGGCTGCACCCACCACCGCTAAGCACTTAGTAAAGATCGGGAGTGCAGAAGACAAGCCAAAGGGCAAGACTCTGAACTGAAAATGGTCCTCCTGGAACAAGAACCAGAGGTACCTCCAGGTGAGGAGGATAAACCAGGATATGCAGGTACATATCCTGCATGTCCAGAGAACAAAGCTAGTTGCCTTGTTTGATCAAAGGCAGCAGGCCTTGTAGAGTGACCATGCAAATCCACTTGTACTGAATGTACTGGTGTAACCCCTTTAGGTGCAGGATGGGACGAAGGTCTCCCATCCGCTAGGGCACCAGGAAAAACCTGGAATAGAAATCCCTGATTTTCTGTCTGTGAGGAACAGGCTCTATGGCCTGTTTTCACAGTAGAGAGTTAATTTTATCCCTTAAGACCAGAACGTGGTCTGGAAGAAGGCTAATGGGAACAGTAGGAGGCCATTTCAGAAGCTGCAGAGTACAGTCCCTTTGCACGAGTTGCAAAATTCAAGCATCCGAAGTGATTGACCTCCACTGGTCTAGATGGAGGGAAAAATGACCCCCCCCACTGCCACCTCCAGGCTTGGAACAAGAGGGCTGGGATCGAGCAATGAGTCAGGTTGAAGGGATCTGTCCAGCGCCTCTGACCCTAGGGACTTTGGCAGCAGTGCCGGAGGTGGAAGAAGGGGTGGGCAGAGAAACACTGGCTCTGCACTTGCCCTGTGGATTGGGACAGTTTTCTGAGGAACTTTCTGAATGGAAGACCTCGGGTGGCTTCGGGACTGGGTATTGTACAGGTAGTGCACAGTCTTAAGAGCCCTCCCTGAGGCCTGCAGCTCCTTAATAATACCCTGAACCTCAGGGCCAAACAATCTGGAGTCCACAAAAGGGGTGTCCAAGACCTCATGCTGTACATCGGCAGGGAACCCAGAAACCTGAAGCCAGGAGTGCCTCCTAAGGCAAATGCTTGAGGAACTGCTCTGGCCGTAGTGTCCGACACATCATAAATGGCACAAAGGAAATGTTTACTAACATCCTCAGCAGCCTGAAGAGTTGAGGATTTCCTGCCTCTGTGACCACTCTGGGAGGGCCTGAGCCATGGCCTTGCCCTTTTTCCAGAGAGTATTCTGGTATTTTACCAAGTGAGACAGGAAGTTTGAAATCCTGACACCTAGAGTGGCCGAAGCAAATGTCCTCTTGCCCCATAAGTCCAACTTCCTAGACTCTGTCAGGAGGAAGGGAACCAAGATGTTTAGATGCCTTGGAACGGTCATGGGTGGCCTTCATACCCCAAGAGTCCACCTCCAGCTGGGCAGAATAATACGGCTTCCACAGTAGGGCATGGTAAAGCTTGTCTGCCTTCCTAGACATGGCAAGCACAGAGTGGGGCCTGTACCAGACTGCCTGGGCAGCATCATCCAGGGCTGGAAGCAAGCGTGGGATGACCTTACGAGGAAATTCAGGGATCTCCAGAAAGCCTACCAGGTGCCTCCTGGTGGTATCCTCTTCCTCAGTCTGGAACCCCATGGTAGACTGCAGCTGCTTCATGACATTATAAAAACTGGGGACCTCGGGGACTAAGGAGTCTGATGCTCCAAGCCTCCACTCTTAGAGGAGACCGTGAACCTATCTGAGGAGTAGGCCCCTTCTTCCTCTGCCTCCTCTTCAGGTAGGAGGAAATCAGGGCGATATTCCCCTTCAACCTTGACCTGGTCTGAGCCACTGCTCAACAGAACAGATGCAGACGACACACAGAAAGGTGCTGGGTAAAGGGACTGAGCTGGCGAAGAAGCCGGAGGGTGGCCCGAAGGAGGCACCAATGGCAGGGTAAGTGCAGGAGTAAACTGCTTGACCAGGGATGTGGTAAGAGAAGTTAAAATAGTATTAAGGTTGACGACAGGTTGAGGAATAACAGACTAGGTTTACTGGCAAAGGCACCTAGCTTCACCAGAGCCCTTTTCTTCTAGGTTGCTTGAAAGGACAGAGCAAAGAACCTTACCAGAGCAAGGAAAAGGATTAAGGCTTCTTTTGACTAGACAGATTTACTGTGAGTTATTTTCTTTTGTACTCACAGGGATTGTAACTGTTTGTTGCTAAAAAAAAAATGTTGCTTTATTTTCTCTGATTCAAATTATTGTTGCTAGGTATACCTTCTGCTGCATTATTTCAGGGTGTGCCTACAGGTGTGTGTTTACAGAGTAAAGCTGTAATCTTCTGATTCAAATTGTCTTTTGCAAGGTATATCTTCTGTTACTGCTTTATTTTTCTCTGTAGCAAAGTGTTTCTTGCAGGGTATATCTTCTGTTAAATTATTACAGGTGATGCTTTACAGGTTTTACAGATTTATCGATCATTAGGATAAGCTTTAAGGGCTACTGCATTTGTTGCTGGCGGATTGTTTCTGCTCTTACCTCCTTGTTTCTTTCGTCTGTGGTTCTTTTTCAGCAGAGGACGGGCCCAGCCACCCACCCCCATCCCCAACCACCCCACACTACACTCCTTTTATAGGGTAGCACAGTCGTGACATTTCCTATAGCAAAGCAGGAAGGGGTGGATCAGAGGGGTATCCACACAGTGACCTCATTTACAGGGGCACAAGTAATTTAACTTGTTATAACAAGTTATGCAAAAACAAACAAAACACAAAATCAAACTTTTGCTTTTATTTACCTCCTTCTGATTACTCCGACCAGGTTATAAACCCAGCAACTTATCTGGAATGGATATTATTAACTGCAGCTTACTGCGGGACACTTTTCAGAAGGGCAGTTTTACAGGATTTAGGATACTGTCCTACGCACTGGGCCATTGGAGATCCAAGGGCTCAGTTCCAGGCAGCAGGGGCAGAGATTGTGCACCTCAAATCGCATATTCAGGAGGAATTATATTAGAAGAACTGCCCACCATTTCCCCAACATCCAACAGAAACGCCTCGATCGCAGAGGGTAGTTGGCCCAGGAGGTTGGCAGGTGGTTAGGAGGGGCAAATCAGGTGCCCCATCACTCGGTGCTCTCCAACCTACCACCTCCACAAACCATATAAAAACTAAAAATAGGTACCTGCCTCTCTCTCCGAAATCAAACAAGGGGGCAGAGGACACTGCAGAGCAGGACACTGCAGCACAGGAGCTAGCACAACAAAATTCGCCCAAAACAGGAACCAAAAAAAAAAAAAAGCAAAACAGGAATTCCAAAAAACTTTGGATCATGGGAGACTCCATGATTCGGGGAGTTGATACCCATCTCCAGCCAGGGTTAATGGTCAGATGTCTCCCAGGTACATCAGCATGGAGAGACACTGACCGCATTGCTAAAATTGAACAGGAAGCAGGAGAAAACATTGATGTCCTGGTACACTAAGGGACTAACGATCTCGCCAGCTGATCAGTTGTGGAGACCAAGGAACACCTGACAAGGCTGGGTAACAAACTATCATCCATTTCATCTGGCATCTCCTTCTCTGAGATCCCGCCAGTCTGGGAAAGGGGGGCAGATGGACGGAAGGTCAGAGAAGGCGAGATAGGGGAGTTAAACATGTGACTCAAGGGTTGGTGCCAGGAAAAAGGACACAAATTTGTAGGTAACTGGCAACAGTTTTGGGAGCGAAAGTTCTTTAAATTTGATGGACTGCATCTGACTAAGGAGGGAGTCAGTGCATTGGGGCAGACGTTTGATGTTTTTGCAGAATATTTAAACTAGAGGGGTGCAGCACCCGATAGTCAAATGGGAAAAACACTCCCCCCCCACCAGCTAATGGTCAAACAAGAGTTCAGCATGTTTGTAGTTCATGTGCATCACCAGGTAAGGAAAAAAGGTCCAGCTCCCCATACTATGCACAGGGGAAATGCTAGATCTCACCCAACAACTAACGCACCGAAATCTGGTTAATGGAAAATCATGTACACAAATGCTAGCAGTCTGGGAAACAAGATCCCAGACCACCAGGCAAAAATGACAGAGGTTAAACTGGACATAGTAGCCAATAGCGAGACATGGTTTACCAATAACTACACTAGGGAGACTTCAGTACCTGGCTATGTACTGTTCAGAAGAGACTGAAGTGCAAAAAGGGGGGCGGATGAAGTGCTCCTTTATGTCAATGAAAATACTGAAGCTACATAAATTCAGAATACATATAAGGAGCCAGAACAACTGTGGGACACCCTGGAAACAGAAAATGGGACAGCCATACCAACTGGGGTTGTCTACAGGCCTTCAGACCAGGGAGAGAACAGACCTTACTGTTAGAAGATATACAAAACATGACAGCTAAAGGGGAGGTTGAGATAATGGGAGACTTCAACATGCCAGACACAGATTGGTCAATACCAGCAGGAACATCTGCCAGAACTAGACACATAGTGGAAATCCAGAAGGGGAGGGCCTCAAAAAACTTGTACAACAACCCACAAGAGACAGGGCTATCCTAAATCTAGTACTGACCAACAGGGAAAGGATCACAGATCTCCAGGTTGAAGATCACCTGGGGGCCAGTGACCATCACATGATTTAGTTCTAGTGGCCAAATTGAACCATATCATCCCATTCCAAGGCAAAAATATGGGACTTCAGAGGAGCTGACTTTGATAAGATGGCCAACAGAGTTAAGCTAGCCCTGGCAAGAAAAAATACAGGTGAGGGGGTACAGGCAAAGTGGGCAAGCATTAAGGATGCAATACTTCAAGCAACATCCCATTGCATTAGAGAGAAAAGGAAGTGCAAAAGAAGAAGGAAACCACTTTGGTTCTCAAACACAGTAGCAGAAAAGGTCAGAGCCAAAAGGTTGGCCTTCAGGAAATATAAGGGAACGCAGCGAGATGAAGATGGGGAAGCATACAAAACTCCCCTAAGGAAAGCAGGGAAGGCAGTAAGGCAGACAAAGGCCCAAACCGATGAAACACTAGCACAAACAGTAAAAGAGGACAAGACTTTCTATAGAAACATTAGTAAAAGGAAAAAGTCCAGAGAGGGTATTGCTAAGATCAAAGGGGATAAGGAGGCGTGTGAGGAGGAGGACCATGTAAAAGCATATATCCTAAATAGATACTTCTGCTCAGTATTTACTGAAGAGAAGGTAGAGCAGGGCCCACAGCTCTGCACCATGGACATGGGGGGAGAGAGGTGTGCACTAGTCCCTTCACAAAAGAAAGGGTCCTACAAGAGCTCGATAAGCTCAGGGTGGACAAGGCAATGGGACCTGATGGCATACATCCCAGGGTACTAAAGGAGCTAAGGGTGGAACTAGCAGAGCCATTATCAGAACTGTTTAGTGAGTCTCTGAGCACACGAGAGGTCCCACAAGATTGGAGAAGGGCTCATGTGATCCTGCTCCACAAGAGTGGTAGCAGGGAGGAGGCAGAGAACTACAGACCAGTCAGTCTTACCTCAGTAGTGGGCAAGATTATGGAGGCACTCCTTAAGGAAAGGATAGTGCAACACCTGGAATCCAGAGGAGCACAGGATCCAAGACAGCATTGGTGTACAACAGGAAGGTCCTGAAACTAATCTCAGATTTATTTGACTGGGTAACCAGAGTGGTGGACCAAGGGGAAACAGTTGATGTCACCTACCTTGACTTCAGCAAAGCTTTCAATACTGTTCCACATAGAAGATTGATTAATAAGCTGGGTAGGCTTGGGGTGGGTAAGAATTAAACCGAGGTCCCATCTGCCTGGATTGGTGGTAGTTCAGGTGGATGTTAAAGATCCCATGGCACTTATCGAAAAAGAGTAGGGGAATTTCCCCGGTGTCCTGGCCAAATTTCCCTCATTCACTAAAAAACAAAATACCACCAACAGCTTAATCTGGTTCAAGGTCAGTTGGCATTCATCTGTATCCCCCTCCCCTGGGTCATGCCTGAAAATAGGCAGGATTTGTCTAGTGCACTTACCCGGTCAACAAAAACTAAATAAATAAATAAAAGAAGTTGGTCCATTGGGTAGCAAACTGGTTAATGGGCAGAAAACAGAGTGGTGGTAAATGGTATACAGTCAGAAGAGATGCAAGTCACAAGTGGGGTACCTCAGGGATCAGTCCTGGGGCCAGTCCTCTTCAATATCTTCATCAGTGACATTTATTTATTTAGTTTTTGTTGACCGGGTAAGTGCACTAGATAAATCCTGCCTATTTTCAGGCACGACCCGGGGGAGGGGGATACAGATGAAGGCCAACTGACCTTGAACCAGATTAAACTGTTGGTGGTATTTTTAGTGAATGAGGGAAATTTGGCAAGGACACCGGGGAAATTCCCCTACCCGTCAGAGGGGAAACCTCTGTCCAAGATGGCGGACGCACCCTTGCCTACTGAGGAGGGAGCTATGGAGGTGGGAGATCTGGTCTCTGCTCCTACCTCTGATCAAATGGAGACCACGACACCAATTACTGACGATTTGTCTGTTGCTGTTCCTACTTCTACTATAAGTTCTGCTGTTAATACTAAGACTGATATGCCTAGCCCTAAGCTTATTCATTATGGAGCCGATTTGCTGACTTTCGTGCCTACAGTCAACCTACAGGACTACTTTACTTCCTCAGACTCTGATATCCACTGTTTGACAGAACAGGAGATCCAGGAGCGGTTTGCAACGGCGGAGCACCGTTTTGACAGTGCAAAAATGAAACTACAAAAGGATTTGCAACACCTGAGAGCCGACAGCCAAGATGCATTTTCCACTCGGTCGGAAGCTTTAGTGGATTTACCTGATGTGTCTCTTTCACTGCCTGTTGCTGTGACAGGCTCAGACCCGACAAGTGAGTCGGTTGATGTAGCCCTACAGCCTACTGTAAGTACAGCTTCGGTGTCATTTATTCAAACTACTTCTACTACATTGCGGAGCTCCCCTCTAGTACAAAAAACACTTGCTGTTGAATCAAATAGAGCACCTACTTGGACTGTTGACTCATCGCTGAGAGGTTCTGGCTGGGTTCAGGACACTGCCCCGGGATGTTGGACGTTGGGTCCGTCTCCTATATGGTCCCCCGGCCCTGAAGATTTCCCGGAGCTACAGAGATCAACTGGCACATCAAAAGTCCCTACTGACCCCTTGTGTCTCCCTCCAGAACTGGAACTAACGCAGAACCCTGTGTTGGATTGTCTGCAGGGTTCTCCACCTCGGGCTTCTCTTTCTACAGTATCAACAGAGGCTCCGGCCTCCCTACCACTGCAGCCCCCCCCCAAAAAAAATATCGGGACCAAGCTGTTCCTATTCTTCTTTCTTTAAATTTCCAATCCAGGCTGCTAAGAGACACAATGCTGTTCGTTTGGCATACCTGGGGGTTACCTGAGCCACCTGATCGTGTATATGTGGCACGCATGCTTATAAAGGATTCTTTAAAATTCTTTTCCCATGAAATATATGCGTTGATTCATATATCTGGTGAAACCACGTTTGATATTAGTTTTCAAACATCTAGGGGCTTGGAGCGTTTTTGGTCAAAGTATAATTCTCTGCGGTCTACTGCATTGTGGACCCCATTTCAGGCTATTCCTCCTTCTAAACCGGCTTTTAAGACAATTACTATCCTGTTTCGAAATGAGAGAGTTGAGGTGGAGGATGTTGTACATTGGCTGAAGCAGTGTTGTGACGTCCAGGGTCAGCCTGAAGCCATTTTGGATACCGAGAACATCTGGACTGGGGGTTGGAAGGTTAAAGTCTTGTTATGCTCCAATGATTCTGGTGTTTTGCATCTACCCAACTCTTTCTTTATAGGTCGTAATAGGGGGGTCTTGTTCAACTCGGGTCAGCCTAAGGCTTGCTATCGGTGTGGTGACCCAGCACATCTTAATGTATGTGTGATAAAAGAAAATACAATATCTGTGGGGAATTGGGCCATGTAGGGGCACACTGTTTGAATGAATGTGATGTAACCCTGTGACGAACTGGGGCACACTTTTCAGAATTGTAAATGGGCTGCGCATAATCAGGAATTTCACGATGGAGGAGTGGACCAGCGCTTTCTTATTACACAAGCGCAGAAGGCCAGTCTCCGGACCTCCCTGGTTGTACCTCCTCCCAAGGCTGTTCAGCCCTTAATGCAGGCCCCGGTGCCTGTTGTATCCTCTGAAGTTGTACCTCAGGTGGTTTCTTTTACAGATGACCCCTTAATTGTGATTTCTCCTGTCCCTGATCCTACCTAGTCCACTTTTCCTGTTCAGGACCCGGTCCCAGGTCCTAGTACTATCGCCGTCCCCACAAGTGTTATATGTTGAAGGTCAATGAGAAATAACCCTTGGGTTGCACCATCACCTGTATGTGATCTGGAACCCCGGCGCCCTTATCTAATTCTTTTGAGCTCATCCAACCCCTTTCTGATGATGCTGGAGGTGAGTCAGACTCTTCCTCCATAGCTTCTTCCCTTCCTGATGGTACCACTGACTCCGAGTTGCAACTTGGTACTGGCCTTTCTCAGAAGAGAAAGCCAGAGTAAAGCTTAAAGGGAAGAAAGTGGTTGGGAAAAGGAAATTGTAAAGTGTATTCTTTGTTTTTCTTTTTTTTGGTACTATGTTTCACTTTGTGTGCCATACTATTAATGTAAATAGTATGAAGCGTATGGCTAAAAGGAGATTGATATTTTCCTTTTTGCGGCTTTTGCCTTTGGTTTTTTTTTTTTTATTACAAGATACTAGACTTCACACTACACACGAGATCTGACAAGCACAGCAGGACTGGTTACTGGGTCCTTCTTTTTGGTCGACTGGTCAGGACTCTTGTTCGGGACTGGGAATTTTAATTAATATCCCAGATTTTCGTTTGCTCAAATTGTTTGCTGTAGCCCCTGGTAGGGCGCTCATTATAGACTTTGTCATTGGGTCCTGTCCCTATCGGGTGATAAACATTTATGCCCCACAAATCAAAACTGCACGTATAGCTTTATTTACTTTACTTTGTACGTATTTGCACACTTCCTTTCAGGTACTGTTTGCTGGTGACTTTAATTGTGGCTTGAGTCTTCAAGATACGAGCTCCTTTGCTGCTACAAAGAAACTGTTTTGTGATTCCTATGAATTGGGTAAATTGGTTCGAATCACCCATTTAACCAATGCATATCTCTCCTTTACTACACAACACACCCCTACCTTTCAAAAGGGCAAACTAGCCACTCTTATTGATTATGTGTTTTCCTCTCATACTGTACCAATTATTTCTGCTAAAGTTCAAGCTGTTGAGTTTTCTGATCATAAGTTGCTTTCTGTTGGTTTTGGTTCTGTTTCTTCCCGTAAAGGTCCAGGTATTTGGAAGTCCAACACATCTTTGCTGCAGGTCCTGATGTTTATGCAGTCACTTTTGTCCTTCATATAGGCCCGTAAATCAGTCTTTATATGTTATGAAGATCCTGTTCAGTGGTGGAAGCATGATCTGATTTCTTTTTTAAAAACTTATAGTCGTTCAAAATGTAGGAGGGAATATTTAGACTATTTGCAGAAGAGGGTACATTTTCAGTCATTATTAACCATAGAGTACGCGATGGGGCAAGACCTTTCTCAACAAATAAAAATCCTACAAAATGATATGTTGACTTTCCAATTACGGCAATCACAACAACTTTATCACCAACACAAATTTTGTATTACTGGAACATGTGATGTTATTTGTCCTTTTGAATCAAATTCCGTCAGACTGCCCAAAAAAATATGACGCGTCTTAAATTCAGAAGGAACCTTATGTTCCTCACAAACTGAGATTTGTCAAACTGTCACTAATTATACTACAGCCCTTTTTTCTCCCCTTCCTATTGTATTTGGTAACGGTGCAACTTTGTATAGTGGCCTTGATATTCCAGCTCCCTCACAGCTATGTCTGGACCAGGCTTGTTCTATCGTGGAGCAGGATTTGACATTGGCTATTTCTTCCCTACCTGTACAGAGAACTCCTGGTCCAGATGATCTCCCTGCAGCCTTATATAAGGTGCTGGGTGACCATTTGGTCCTGGAACTTACATCTTTGTTTAATTCCATGTTAACATGTGAATTTATCCCTTTGGAATTTACAAACGGTACTTTGATTTATATTTATAAACAGAAAGGTGATATCCATTCTCTTGAGAATTGGCGGCCTTTAAGTATGTTAAACACCGACTTTAAGCTGTTAACGAAAATTATTGTGAAGCGTTTGGTGAGGATTGCGGAGGTGGTTTTGCATCCTGCTCAATAGTGTACTGTGCCTCAAAGGAGAATTTCTGATTATTTTATCCTCCTTCGAGAATTATTTTCTCATGGATATGCAGATCAGGCTTCGGGACTTGTTTCTGTAGATCAGAAAGCAGCTTTTGATTCGGTTCGGCATGATTTTTTATGGGAAGCACTTTGCTTTCTGCATGTACCTGATGTTATGATATGATGGATTCGTGCTTTCTATAGAACGGATACTGTTGTGCCTGTCATGAATGGTTGGATAGGACCCATGATCCCCATAAAAAGTGGGGTTCGTCAGGGCTGTCCTTTAAGCCCGTTGTTATACGTATTTTTCTAGATGTTTTGCTTCGTCGGTTGAATGCTAACTCTCAGATTCAGGCTATTTCTAGTTATGCCTTATGCTCGCCTTATAAGGCAATTGCATATGCAGATGATGTTTGTTTTCTCGTTGCTGATGCAGACTCAGTGGTTCATTGTCTCCATGAGTGCTCTATTTTTGGAAACTTCTCTGGTGCTGTTTTAAATTATACTAAAAAAGTCTGGTTATTCGGGTCGGTTCTGTAATCTCCCCCTCGGACCATATTGGCCCTTTACGTTTAGTTGAGGGCCCTATTCGTATTTCGTGGATTTTTTTTTGGGGACACAGGACTCAGATTTTTGTAACTGGAATGTTAAACTACAACAAGGTAAACTTAAGGTGGCCTCTTGGAACCAGGGGCAGATAGGGAAAAAGCAACGTGTTTTTTTGATTAAAAACTACTTGATCTTCACCTTCCTTTTTTGAGTTATGTATTCCCTATTCCACAACAGTTAGAAACTGCTGTCTTTAGCCTGTTTTTCCAGGTTTTTTGGGGAAGTAGGTTAAACCCGATAAAGTGGAATGTCACTTAGTTACCTATCCCTGAGGGTGGCGTTTGTATGGTTAACCCTTTGTTATTTTTTCATGTATTTTTTTCACTGCAAACCTTCGGCCTTTGTTGATTAACGCTCAAAGAGGGTGGGAACCCTGGTTTTATGACTCTTGTAGGATTTGGTTTCATCAATGGGAAACTAATTCGTTAACTGTGTTGAGACAAACTATTGGTATACCTACCTATGTAAAACATATGTTTTTACGTTTCAAACAATGGAAGGTGTCTGTCCAGATGTTATTAAACCATTCTCATAAAGTATTCTATAAGAATTTACTCTTGACGGTTTGTGTTGTATCGGTGCCCTTTGACAAGTGTCCCAGTCAACACCTCCCCCCCTTTTGTCCTTGTGGAGATGTAAGAGGGTTCCAGCCAAAATGTGGTATTTTCACTGGCTTTCATGCCACGAAAGGATTAATGTAAAAGCAAATCATAAACATAAGCAGTCTCAAGATAGAATGTGCTTTTCGCTTATTATGTATATTACAGAACTTGAAACTATACCTCATTTATTTCTTTTTACTGTTCCTTTATTAAAAATTGGTGGTCCTTTTGGCACAGTAAAATGCCACCACCTTGTTTCAGTCAGGTCACTTATTTGAATATTGCATATGGAGTCCCCGCTTACAGTGGTCCAAATGGCACCAGGACACTTTGAACCTTGTTTTGTCTGTATTAAATGGAATATTTGGATGGTGCGTTGCATGTTTTCTTTGCAGCAAAAGGACTGCTCCTACTTGGAGCTTGAAAAAAGATTGTACAAGATTTAAAAGACATTTACGAGCATGAACGTACTATACATTCGGATAAGACTCTTTCGGAACTTTGGAAGGCTCTTCCTTGGATCACAGACTCTGATTTTGCAGTTACCTGATTATTTGTAGAATAGTTATTCTGTTCTTTTTTTTTGTTTGTTTGTATTATGCTTTGTGTAATATTGTACGATTTATGTCTCAATAAACTTTCCCCTACTCTTGCCAGTAGGGGGACAGGCTGTTTTCAGGATGACCACTCTGTGTGAGACGCCGAAGGAGGAAGAAGTCTGCTCAGTGGGAGAGCTTGCCTCAGCTCCCACTGTTTGCAACACTGAGGCTACTACTTCTCACAACATGGATGCGGATTCTGATATGGAGTTTCGTGATGCACCAATTTTTATTGACGATATGGGCACTCTTTCTCAAAATCCTGAGGACCAGGTACAGGTTTCTAATTCGATTGTTTATGGAGCTGAAGAAATGCAAGGACTACGCTCACCTGTGGGAAGGTCAGAGCACCGAACGGCAGCAGTGCATCTCGTTACACAATCTCTACCTTCAGAGTTGTTCCCTGTCAACAGTGCGGCTGCTCCTGTCAAAACTACAGCTGCAACTGAAGCTTCAGAAGGCCACGCAGAGCGCAGTGAGTCAGTACTTAGTCCTACGGACACTACTCGTATGTTGAATTCTATTTCTGCTTCTGTTCAGGCTGGCAGCGATTCCACAAGTTCTTGCGAGTGCCTAAAGCCTGCTGGTTTGCTGTCTCAGGTTGAACCAGTTTCCTTTCCAGCTCGTGCAGTAGAAGTGCAAGGGCTCCTCTCACCTGTGGGTGTCTCGGAGCAACGAGCGGTAGCAATGAATCTTGCCAACAAATTACAGCATACAGAGTTGCTCCCTGTCAGCAATGCAACTCCTCCTGTCATCTCTCTGCAGCTGAATCAAAAGCCTCAGAAGGCCCCGTGGGGCGCGATAAAACACCACACATTTTCTCTCACATACCATGCTCTTTAAACTCCTCTACTGCAAAACTACAGGCTGGCAGTAATATCGCAAGCTCTAGTGAGTGCCTAAAGCCTGTCAGTTTGCTGCCTCTGACCAAAACGATTGCTTCGCCTGCTATTATAATGGATCAACAGGAGGTTCCTCAAGGGTTATCCACTACTACATTTATTCAAAATGAGATTTCCCCGCTTAGCAAATCAGCGGGTTTTGTATTAAACAATCCTGCGAGCATGGAGTTACAAGCCCAGCCTGAAATTGTGTATCAATCTACTGTGGTATCTCAAGCTGGGGTTACTGAATTTTTCTTTGCAAAAACTGTACCTAAACAACAAAGTAATATGTCTACGAGATCTGCTGCTGCAGGTTCTTCTTCCTCTGCTTTAGAAACAACTCGGGAGGCTTGGTCTTCAGGTAAAGCTGTTGCAGGAGCTGGATGGAAACAGGTCTCATCAAGAATCTGGACGCCTGACCCTGCCTGGGATACCGATTTTTCTTTATCACAGCACTCCCCAGCGTGGAAACCAGATTTGCAGCTGAATGCTTCTACTGGAGGTTCTATCAAAGACTTGACAGAGATACTTCAGCATATCCCTCCCATCATAGCTCCTGATTTACAAGTCTTACCGCCCTCCATTCCAAAACCAGATTCTGATCTCCCACTTCCAGATGATTCTTATTCCTTACAGGACTCTTCCTTGCTGAAACCCCCTCAGCAGAAGACCCTAATGTCAGAATTGTTTTCCACTGCTAAAAGGGAAGCAGCGCCAAGACGTAATGTTGTCCACATACGCTACAAAGGGGGCTTAGACAACAGGCTGGACAGATACTTTGTGGGGAAAACACTGTTGAAAGATTCCCTTCATTTCACACCTAAAGATGTGTTTGCCTTCATAAATATTTCTGGAGAGGATAATTTTGATATCAGTTTTCGGACATCACATGCTCTGGACTTATTTTGGGATCGATATGGGCAGGTTAAGTTTTCTACACATGGACCCTTTTTGGTTATTCCCCTCACTAAGCCTCTAATAAAATGTGTGACGGTAATGTTTAGGAATGAGGGGGTCCATGTGGAAGATATCATTTTTTGGCTATCGCAAAAGTGTGAGGTATTGAGTACCCCAGAACCCATCTTAGATTCCGAACAGTTTTGGACTGGGGGTTGGAAGTATAAAATTAAATTGAGGCAAACTGATTCAGGTGTAGAACACATACCTAATTCCTTTTTATTAGATAGGGATAGAGGGGTTTGTTTTTACGGGGGACAACCAAGAGCCTGTTGCAAGTGTGGCTCTAGGACACATCTTTCTAGCGTCTGATACCAGCCCCGTTGTGATAATTGCGGGGAAGTGGGGCATGTTACTATGCAATGTGCTAATCACTCAAGGTGTGATCTCTGTGAAGAATATGGTCAAGTTTTCCGAGAGTGTCACTGGGCAGCTAAAAATAAAGCGTCTTGTATAAGTCCAGACCTTTTAATCCAGAAAGCTCAAGATGCTGCAGGCTTCCCCCCTTCCCTTCCCCCTCCTCCTTCTAGGATAAAGACAGACGTCATTCACCCTGAACCTCCTGGCAGGACTTCCTCCCCTGGGTCCGACAGGGTTGTGCAATCTGCTGGTTCAGGTCCCCTTGGGGATAAAAAAAAAAAAAAAACCTGTATGGGACCTCCTGACCCTTTGGAATTTCCTCCAGTATGTTATACTGATGCTGATTTAGTTATTCCTGGGAAAGATTCTAAGATTACTGTCCCTGTGTCACCTCTGCCCCGGCAAAGATCTTCCAGGAATTTACATCCCAAAACCCCACCTTCTGTTCTCCTTACAGAAACTAGTAATTCCTATGTGGCCTTATTCACCCCATGGGGGTCAAAGAAATGGAGTTGGGAGACTCAGACTCTCAAAAATCCTCATTATCCTCCCTTTCTCAACCGGTGGATAATTATAAGGAGAAAAAAAGGAAGAAATAGAGGGTCTGTTTTAATACGACTTTCAATGTGGTTGTCCTGGGGATCTTTAAACACCCATAGCTTACCGAATACGATTAAAAGGCAGGCTCTTTTTCATTACATTCATGATCGTCATGTTTCAGTCCGTTTTTCTACAGGAGACTTGGATGCATTCTATTGAACAATTATCTACTTTCAAAAGGGACTAGACTTGGGGACCCTCCTATTGGTCGTTCGGAACTGATAGGGCAGATGGCATAGGCATTTTGTTTACTTCTTATTCATTTACATTGCATAACTTAATTGACTTGATTCCTGGCAGGGTTATGATATTGGATGGGAAATGGCATGGCATATGCTACCGATTTATTAATATTTATAACCCACAAACGAAGGCGGATAGAGTTGTTTGTTTAAAAACTGTTCAACCTTTCCTGGTAACCTCAGTTAAGGTGTTATGGGGTGGAGATTTTAATTGTACAATCATTGTCTTACCCAAACAGAATAAAAAGATTTATTGTGACTCACATGCACTGGCCAACATTATTAAATTGGCTGGTCTCTTTAATTGTATTACTTATTTTTCCCATGGGCCCCAATTTTCCTTTGTGAAAGGCACAATTCACTCTAATTGATTATATGCTATTTTCCTCTTCCATACAGGTAAACTCCTTTGAAATGATACCTAGTGAGTTCTCTGATCATTTCTTTTTGTTATGTACCCTTCATTTTTCGGGTCTCCCCAAACATAGGCAGATTCGGTGGAAATTAAATACCTCCGTTTTAGATTTCCCTCACATACAGACAGGGGTTAAATTTATTTTAAAAGCTAGATTATCTGTGGCATTTTTATATTCTAATATAGGTGACTGGTGGATGGAGACTAAATCAGATTTGAGTAACTGGTTTAAAAAGCAAGGGATGATGGCAAAAAAATCATAATTTTTTGAAGCATCTGTCACTTAAACAGCAGCTTCAGAGGATTATTACAACGGCATACACTTCCAGGTATGATTATTCTGAGCAAATTACCAAACTTAAGACTAGTGTGAAAGAATTTCAGTATGATAAGGCGAAGACCCTGCAAGCTATACTTACTAATGGTATAAAAAAATCCCCTATAGGGGGCCCTTTTGAGGTTTGTAAAACCTTGAGAGACTCTTCCAATACTGATTTCCTAAGAAAGACAGATGAGTCTACGGACACAATTGTACAGTTGAGGGAATTGATTAAAAGTCATTACCAGTCCTTGGAATCTTCCCTCCCGATCTCAGAAGAGTCAATGCTTTCATATTTAAGATCTAGTAAATCTCCTTCTGCGTTCACAGAAGCATCAAAATTATCAGGGCCTATTACTCAAGAGGAAATAGTCAATGTAATTCAAAAGCTAAAACCAAATATTTCTCCAGGAAAAAGATGGCCTTTCCAATAAATTATATAAAACCTTCCCTGATGAACTAAGTCAATGTCTTTTTATTTTGTTTCAATATTTTTTTGAAAATACTGTTATTTTTTCTTCATTTTCAGAGGGATTATTAATTCATTTATTTAAATCAGGAGATAGACACGATATTAGGAATTCAAGGCCCATTACCCTGCTATAAGATTTTTGCCAGTATCTTGAATAACAGGATAAAAAATTATGCTAAGTGGGTGATTTCTCCCTACCAATTTTGTGGGATACCAGATAGAAGAATCCAATCTGCATTAATGGTCATATGTGATGTTATTGAATACTTATCCCTATCAGGCATTTCTGTATGTATGGTTATTGCTGATTTTGAAAAAACTTTTGATAGGGTACATCTTCCTTTTCTTTTTAACTTTAGAACATTATGGGGTTCCAATTACAATGGTTAATTTAATTAAGATGTTATATAAACAAAATGCAGTTTTCCCTTTTTTGAAAGGTTGTACAGCTAAAAGTTTCCACCCAACGACTGGGGTTCGTCAAGGTTGTCCTCTTCTTTATATATTCTCACTGGACTCTCTTTTGCAGACTTTAGTTACTTCACCACAGTGGACTGGGATTACAGAGAATTTATCTGAGGATAGTCAACTATTATTGCAGGCTTATGCAGATGATTGAATACTATACTTTTCTGACCAGACTCAAGTCCATACATTTTTGAAAGTTTTTGATTCTTTTGAAAAAGTTTCAAATGCCAAATTGAATTTACATAAAACTAATGGGTTGTTTATTGGGGTAATGGGTCCTGCTGCTATGGTACTGGATGGTATCCATATTTCCCAGTCTCCACTCAAAATTTTGGGTATTTTTTCAGTCCCCAAAACTTACCAGTTGAAAACTGGGAATTAGTACTTGAGACGGTGGAAAAAAAAGTTAAAAGATGGAAGCAGTGGAAATTCTCAAAGCTGAAGTGCATACACATTATTAAACAGTTCCTTATACCCTGTTTACAGTATGCGGTCATGATTTTCCCTCTCCCAGCTCATTTAGAAGCCAGGACTTATAGTTTAGTTTTTCAAATGCTTTGGGGTAACTGCTTAAATCCAGTAAAGAGATGCTACACTTATCTGAGTAAAAATCAGGTGGACTTGGGATGATAGACCCTGTAGTTTTTTTGCACTCCTTGTTTATTATGAATTCTATCAAATATGGTTTAGCTCCAATAGAAGGGATTGGAAAAGGGTGGGTTAACAGGGCTCTGGGCAAATATTTTATGAATTGGCATAACCTGGCTCCTAAATTGAATCCCCCACATTCATATTCCACAGTATTTCCGGCCTGCTGTACAGAAGTTGTAATGATGGAATATTACTAAAGAAATGATTTTGAATAATAGTATGCAGGTTTTCTACCCGTTGATAATGGCAACTTTACATCCTCAAGATCCTCGTTTCAAAAATTGCCCATCAGCTTTGAATTCCAAGGTATTAGCCCAGCTTAACAATATTAGAGTGCCTCTGCTACAATGGGAAATGCAATGGTTGATTTTTTCATGGGCATCTGAATGTTCGGGGTAATGCAAAATATAAAGTCATTGATGAAAGGAATTGCCCCTACATGGATTGCATAAATGTTGAAGAGATGATGGAGCATTTTTTCTTTCAGTGTTCCTATTCAAAGGGTTTGTGGGCTTATCTGGCGAACTTATGGAACTTTAAATGGCTTACCTTTATCACATATGATATTTTGATTCTAGGACTTTATCCTGCTAACCTTTCTCACTTCCATAGTGGGACATTGTCTATTTTTCTGTTTGCGATATATTTTAAGGCAGGCTAGGTGCCAATGGGTCATATATCAGAAAAAAAATGCCTTATATCTGTTTTAGTATATTGGTTTCTAATGAGCTCTTAAAAATATATTCGCAAGATACACAGAGACTTGTTCCCTCTAAACTCCAGAAATGGTGGAAGGTTTTCTTCACTTTAAAATTTAAGTAATTTGGTTTGCTTTATTATCCATTTCTGTTACTGTGATTTATTTTTGTTAACTAAATCTTATTTTTCTCTTTCTTTTCACAGTTTGCTTTAATTTACTGTGTTGTTAGCTATGTTAATTATTGCAATAAAAACCCCCCTACTCTTTTTGATAAGTGCCGTGGGATCGTTCACATCCACCTGAACTACCACCAATCCAGGCAGATGGGACTCGGTTTAATGTCTCATCCGAAAGACGTTGCAGATGGACTGGAGGGTAATGTTTGTTTGCAGATGACACCAAGATCTGCAACAGAGTAGATGATCCAGATGGGGTGGGCAGAATGAGAGGAGACCTGGATAAACTGGCAAAATGGTCAGAACAGTGGCAACTGGGGTTCAATGCAAAGAAGTACAAGATCATGCACATAGGGAACAGAAACCCTGAAGCCAGAGGGGAGTTGCTGACAGTCACAAGGGAAGAAAAGAAACTTGGGCATCATCATCACAGATGACCTGAAATCATCCAAGCAGACCACTAAAGCAGTAGGTAAGGATAGAGGGATGTTGGGGTGTATTAGTAGGGGTATCAAAAGTCATAAGAGGGAGGTCATAATCCCTCTTTACAAGATATTAGTTAGGCCCCATCTGGAGTACTGCGTGCAGTACTGGAGGCCACACCTTCACAAGGACATTAACGTCCAGAGAAGGGCAACCAAAATGGTGCAGGGACTGCACCAGAAAACATACAAAGGCAGATTAACGGAGCTCAATATGTATACCTTAGAGCAAAGGAGGGAGAGAGGTGATATGATCGAAACATTCAAACACCTTAAGGACATTAACAAGGTGAAAGAGTCTAACATGTTTCAACATAAGAAAAATAGCAGGACAAGAGGACACAGCATGAGATTAGAGGGAGGCACATTAAGGGGGAATGTGAGGAAGTTTTTTTCCACAGAAAGGGTGGTGGATGCATGGAATGGCCTACCTCAGGAAGTGGTGGATATGAATACAGTGATGGGCTTCAAACAGGCATGTGATAGGCATAAGGGAGCAATACAGATAAGCATGAATAGATAGGTCATTGACAGAGCAAAGGCCGATGGCACATTCATAAGGTAGAAAAAGAAATAGGCAGACTGGATGAGCCTTGCGGTCCTTATCTGCCATCAACTTCTATGTTTCTATGGCTGGGGGAGACAGTGAAGGTGAGAAACCCGCCATTCATGGCCCTAAGGGCCCAGAGGGTGATGAAGCTGGGGAAAGCCCAATCTTCAATGGCCATACAGAAGCAGGGTGCGACGGGGCAGGGGAAAGGCTAACCATCAACGGTCCACCGCCCTGAGTGGAAAAAGCAGTGCCCAGTGCTGGAGAAGGCTGCACAGAGGCTGATGAAGCCAGCAGGGCAGTGGCCGATGACCTAGAGGTCGACAGCCAGACCTCCACCAAAAATAGAGTAGAATCTCCTGTTTGAACAGGCATGGAAGAGCCCGAGGCCAAGGTGACGAAGGGGGTTGATCCTGGAGGAGCCAATAAAGACATCCCGGAGGACTGGTGTGGAGCATCCTGGAACCAGGATTGGTGTCCTCCTTGGCCTTGGGAACGGTCCTTGCAATGGTCCTTGCCCTCATGCTTCCCCTAGGACTTGTCTCGGTCCTTAGCTGCCTGTGACCCAGAAGAGTGCACCGAAGATGGAGGAAGAAGCCCCTGAGCCCCCCTGTTCCAAACTGGCTAGTTGCTGCTCCATGAGGATTTTCTTACTGCTCCCGAAGAGTTGTGAGGTTAAACTTCTGGCAGAGGCTGTAGGCCTTGGGATTGTGAGTAGGCCCCAGACAGCAAACACAAAGGTCATGGTTGTCCTCTCAAAAAATCTTCTTTCTGCAGTGGCAGCGGTGGAAAAAGAGGAGACAGATTGATGGTTCTAAATATAAAAAGTGGAGAAAGTAAAGAAATATAAAGTTTTGGTGGTGAACGACGAAGCTTCTTAGGGAGACCATGCAGTGAAGTTGACAGCAGAAAAGACCCGAGGGAGCACGTCCACCTACACATATAGGGATGATGACATCGGCAGGCAACGTCGGGGTGGGCATCCCTAATAGGCTGCTACAGAAAAAGGCTTCTGTGGGATCCTAGTGTCTGACGGCTAAGTTCCATAAGGTGTTACCTGATAAGAGATATCTCCGATAAAGATCAAGGGATCACCGGCTCACTGCTTGAACTGAAGCTGGCAGCACAACTCCAGCTGCAGCTCAGCATTCAAGAAAGTCCCACTGTTCTCATACAGAGGACACGGGTGAATGGCTCCTCTTGCTAAGTTGACTAACCTGGATGTTGGGGTGACCAGAAAAGTAATTTCTGGCAATTTTGTTTTTCAAAAAAAGAACACACCAGAATGTAGCTGAACAGGTTCCATTTAGCTAGGTTCGGCTGTCTGTTTTTTGAAAATATCATTTTTAAGTATTTTCAATGTTTGTGAGTTTAAACAGATGGCGGCCATCATGATCCATACTTTTTTTTTCCACCCAAGTAAATCATGAAAATAAGCCCTTTTTTTTTTTTTTTTTTTTTACATTTGCATTTGTCTGTTATCCCAAAAATCCTTGCAACTCTGAAACTCTTAATATTTTTTCACCAAACCTTCAAAAGGCACACCCTTGGCACAGGCCCCTTCAACACTGAAAATTTCATGAAAAAGAATTCTACACTGTCTAGGCTGAGAGAGCAAAAAATACACAATGTTAAGTATTGGGGTTTAGTTTCCCTTTTTTTTGTGCTTCGTGTCTCAAAAACTGAACAAGATGCGGTCTCAAAATTTTTCAAGTCTCGAGACTCTCATAGCCTGACTGCACGTGACACATTCTGTGCTATTTCATCAAACACCACCAAAGTTATTAACATGCTAAAATTGAGGATTAACATTAAACAGCCTACACAACTCTAACTATAGTGGTGTTGTCACACCCCTATAATATTTTCACAATATTTCACCTCTCCATTACTTATTATTACAGAAATTCCTACAATAACAAGGTCTTTATCCTTTAGAGTTCACTACCTCTATAGGTTGTTCCCTCGTTGAAATTATAATGCTCTGTTGTGACATCAGTGTCTGTTGCCATGGGAATGACTGATATCACAAGCAGAGTATTATGATATCGGGTTGGGAAGAAGGAATAGGAGCCAATGAACCCTCAAGACACAACTATACTGTTTTCATGCATGTGACCTCAGTAACAAATAATGGGGATAAGCAATACAGAGCTAAGAAATAAAAATGTTACGTTTTTCTAAGTTTTCTTGAGGAGTCAGTGGTTCTTTATGAAGTCTGTTTAAATATGCTCATGATAACCAGAGACCCCCCACCCCGATGAAATGTCTCTGTGAAGAAACGAAGCACCGGGGTTAGTGAGGCACTTTTTACTTTCTGCACTGGTGTTTGCGAACCTTCATCAAAGTTGCCTGCCACTCTATATGTTGGTGTATCCATTGTTTTTGTTTGCCCACCTTGCTTTGGACAGACTTATGTTGCTTTGCAGTAAAATAGACTTGTTAAGTAGGCCCGGTAGCGTAGAGGGTTGAGGCGGTGGACGCCACACCTCACGTCATGCCAGCAACCAGAGTTCAGGAGTGGACTCCGGTTGCTGTAGGCCAGCAGGAGAGGATGAGGATTGAGGATCCGTTGGACTGCCCTCCTCTCCTGGGGTGGGTACGAGGCACGCATCACTCTGCAGCAGCCCCCGGTGGAGACTGGGAGCACTGCAAGAGGAAGTCAATAGCTGGGGGACCAAGAAAACTGGAAAAACGCCGGGCTCAGCCGGATGATGGCTGCCAGACTGCTCACACTTCCTCCAGACCTCTCGCAAGTCATGGTCGCCTCAGCAGCACGGGGCCAACTGAGTGTGTATCGGTCCCCTACCCAGTGCCTTCCCCCTCAGAAGAGAGGGACCCGTCCAGTGAAGGGATACACTGGGTTACCCTGATGGCTGCTGTGTGAGGTAAGGAGACTCTGGGTTGAATCGGAGGGGTGTGGGAGTCCTTGGCAGGCCTGAAGGAGGGTTGTGCCCTGAGCACATTGGGGGGAGACAGAGAACAAAAAAAAAAAAAAAGAAATAGACTTGTTAGCCACAATGGAAACATGGGCAACAGGAACCAGTGAATGGGACCTTGCATTACCTGACTACTCACTCTGCAGGACACACAGATAAAAAGGCTGGGGAGGAAGTGGAACTGTAGGCTATGGAAGGTATAGTGACCATGGAGGATGCTACTTGGGGGGCCAGAACACAAGCAGTTTGGGTGCAACTGACAAGAGAAGGGGTAGGGGGTAAAAAGGTCAGGTTCAGAGTAGTGTAGAGTGCCGAGCCACAAGAGGAATGGGATAGGGAATAAAAGCAGGAAAATCAGGAAGGAATCAGTCAAAGGGGAGGTGGTGCTTGTGGGTGTCCTGAAAATGTCAGATGTGCACTGCGAAATCCTAGCAGTGAGCAGTGCAAGAAGTCGGGGGTGGTAAAGGTGATGTACAGTATGACTTCTTCCTTGTACAACGCATCAGGGAACAGAGACCATGTCCAGTGTGTTACACCCTACAAATAAATACAGCCGCAGTGATGCAGTATTTAAGGGAAAGTCCTTTTATTCAGGACGTAAATAACCACACAAATAAATTCACTAAGCACTGCTCTGTTCTGCAACGCACTGGACACGGTGTTTTGTTTGGGAACAGCCACCCTACTGTTGCACCACCTGGGGAACCGGAGCACCTGTCGACATTTGGAGCTGCAACTAGACAGGAGGCCACCCTTCATCTGGTCATGTAAAACACTGAGATAGCTAGAGAAGTAAGGCTGAGGAAACTACAGGTGTCCAGTGACCACAACACAGTGTGGTTCAAAATAACAGTGCACAAGACTCCATACAGGGACAGGTCCAACTATATCTATGAAATAGAAAACATTTTAAATAAGATGTACTCTCTTGCCTTTAGTGATCGTAATTTGGGTCACTGATGACAGTGTATAAATAATTCATAAAATAATACAGTACATGACCACAAGGTGAATGTTTTAAGGGTTCAGGGTTCAAGTTTGTACGGATCTGAGTTTATTACTTGATTTTAGTGCAACTACAGTATGAAGCATGTTACGTTGTATATAAAAGATTAATCGATGATAGAGCTATTTATGAACTAAATTATTTTCATTAAAAAAAAAAAAAAAATCCTCAGGCATATCAGTCCTGAAGATGTGGTCAAAGCATACTAGACCACGAAACTTGGATTAGATTTTTAAGATGCACCTTGTAGACTTCTGGTGACGTCATGCCCACGGAAGCACCTTGAGCTCGTAGCTCCATCTCCTTTAAGGCATAAAAAACTCCAAACTCGGCATTTAACACATCAAATTTGGGGCAAGTTACAATATACACCCTGTCAAGATGCCCAGAAAAAAACCTGACCTGCCAAAATCGCCGTCGGAACTTGTGGTTCCTGATGGATTATACTCAGATAGTGACAGATCTCAGGCCGCAGGAAGTCCTTGGGGGCCATCCTATCAACCGCACCAAACTTCATCAGACAGATGGATGTAGTGTTACAGGAGCTCCAGGACTTCCACAAAGAAACCCGCTCTACTTCTGTGGCACTCTGTACTGACATAGGGAAAATTGAGCGGAGACTCGACTCTTTAGAGGAACAGGCAACACAGAGATGTCCAGGTGGGCTGCACTGAGTGGGCCATAATACAGCTGCATCATGCTATCAAGGGGTTACAAGAGAAGGCAGAACATGTAGAGGCCCGGAACCATAGAAAATCTCAGGGTGTCGGGCTTCCGAGGGCTGTGAGGGCAATAATCCAATCCAGTTCTTGCAACAGTTTTTCCAGTCCAAATTAGACCTCTCCGACAGCTGCACAACAGAGATTGACCACGCTCACTGTGTACTGGGCTTGCGGCCAGGCCCATCTAATCGCCTGTGCTCCATGGTTCTGCGTTTCTTACTTTTTCAAGAAAAGGAACTAATCTTACACAAATCCTGGCAGCAGGGGGACCTCTCCCATCAGGATCATCGCATATATGTTAACAATGACTACCCCCCCCCCCCAAATTGCTGCACACCACAGGGCTTATGCCCCTATACTCAAGAATCTCCAGAAGGCTAAAATTAAATTTAGGACCCATACCCCTCTAAGCTGACTGTGCAATTCTCAGAGAGCACCAAAACCTTTGAAAAAGTTGAAGATGCCGCTCAGGAACTCTGCAGCCACAGCATGGATGTTGCACTGGGCCAAAAAATAGACTAACCCATGTCTGGCATTGAAACTGGCACCGAGGGTCTGGAGTCGTGTACCGCCGAGGGAAAAGCATTGTAGAGAAGCAGCCTCAGCAATTCAGCAAATAGTGGCAGGCCTGAAGAACCAGGCATCGGAATCGCCTTTGTGGACAACCACGTTCCAGCCAAGTAAATGAGTGGACTTTTACCTCCTGCCTATTTTTTCTTCCCACAGATGAGCTGGTTCTTTTTTCCTCCTCTTCCCCCCCAGTTGTGCTTTATAATTGCTGTCCTCTTGTCCTCGTTCCCCCACGGCTCCACCCCACTCACTCTGGGTAGGCCAGGCCAGGAGCCAGGGGGTCTACACCTCACCCATCACTGCAGCCCAAGGTTAAGCAGGCTCTTGCTACCATGGAATTCCCTGGTAGATGGAGTACTTAATCTGCGTCTCTGCCCCGGGATAGTGGCCATCACCAGTTGTGATGCTGGGTTCTATGGGGGGGCCGGGGAGGCCCATGGGTTGGGTCGGGGATCGGAGTGACAGTGGGGGTGGGGGGATGGGACTGGCTCTTAATTCGGCCCCGGTTGCCTTGATGAATGGTCCAGAGATAGGTTGGTGGCACCTCCCTTCTGAAGAATTCATGCATTTATTAATTGGCCCAGGTGGCTGCTGCAATGACAGCCCTGCGCCACAGCCATGAGGAGACTGTCACGTGGCATTCCGAAACTTCAGCGGGCTCAGTGGGTGACCCAGGCTTAGTACTCAGATTATCCCCTGCCCTGCTGATCACAAAGACCGGATTAGACAGAATGGAAAATGATGTAGTGGCTTTCCCGGGGGTACTTGTGACAGCGCTACATGGGCCGGTTTGCGGCCTTGGTGTCCGGGGAGGGTCTGGGAGCTGCCTCCCCTCTGCTATGTGACACTTTAGCCCAGCGTGCGAGGTGTTGGGGATGAGACGTGGGACTAGGCCCCCCCCCCACATGGACACGTGCGTGTAGGTCAGAGGACCACTGCAGTCTAAATGTCTGTAGATAAGCCCTGGGTAGTCACTATTTTTGAGCAGCTGATGGCAACGTTGCAGTTGAGTTAATGAAAATATTTAGTACGTTTACTTCTCTCACCTTGGAGGAGCTAAGCCATGACCACATCCCCCTTTTCCGTACTCAAATTTAAATCTTGTGCTCTCTTGCAGGGACAGGCCAAGTTTGGCATAGTCTGGGCGCTTGGTGCCTTCCAGCACAGAGCCCCATGGAAGCCACCCCAGTTCAGCAGGTTCTGTCCAGCTGGCAGTTGCCCACATAGTTAGCGTTCCCTTTTTTGTCACCCTTCCTTTAGGTTATTTGTGCAAGAATTTGTTTTCCTCACACCCTTACAAGCAGTCACAATACCTCCTTTCAGGATTTGGTCCGAGGCCTGATGCTAGGCAACGGCATGAGTGTCAAGACACTAACGTTAGAAAAGTCCTCCCTGCCCTTACTATGGCTTTAGAATGGCTAGTAAATGCCTCGGATTGTATTCTTTGAATGTTAATGGCCTGGTCAGCCCCATAAAGAGGTCAAGAATGATTTCTCTGCTGAAGAGGAGTCAAGCTGAAATTGCATATGTCAAGAAATGCATATGTCAGCTAACGAACACAAAAAATTGATTTGCAGAGGTTTTACCTAGGTCTTTTCCTCTGCATTCGGGTGCCATACTGATTCCCAGTCATACCCCTTTCCAGGCAACTAAGGAGTGGGTGGATCCGAAGTGCCGACTGGTTATTGTGCAGGGGGTTGCTGCAGGATTGGGAGGTGACCTTAACTAATATATACCTCCCCCCGGGCTCTAATGTCCAGACAATTCGTTACCTCTAGAATAAGATAGTGGAATGGACCAATGGGACTTTGATCCAGGTGGGCGATTTCAATATAGCCCCTAGTCCCAACTTAGACTCCACAAGCACATCCAAGGGTAAGCAGCCAGCTGCGTATAAATTTTTTTATGCAATTTATCCAGGAGGTGGGCTAGCTGGACGTGTGGCGATCCCTCCATCCAAGGGGTAGAGGATACACATTTTACTCTGAAGTGCATGGTACCTACACACAAATAGACCACTGCTATACTCAGAAGGAATGCCTGGGAGCCATAGTAGACGCCACCATGGGGGATATCTCCTACTCAGATCACGCCCCCTTGATTACCTCCTGGGACCTGGGTTTGGAGAGGTGCAACACTATCTGGCGGTTCAACCTGGCCCATCTCAGGAGTGAATCCTTCTGTGAATTCCTGAGTGATAAGGTTACAGATATCCTGGAGGACAATGCAGATCCTGAAATCTCCCCCCCATCCCATTAGATGGGACACCCTGAAAGCAGTCCTGAGGGGCCATCTGATACAACATACAGCCACCCTAACGAGGATTCGGAAGAAGAGGCGAACACACCTTGAACAAACCCTGCACTTCCTACAAACTGCCCATCAGCAGGGGGACCATTCCATCCTCACCCAACTTCTGTGCCCTACAGACAGAGATAGCGCTGTCATTCTTGCGACAGAGATATGAGGAGATAGGGCCCAGGGCTTCCCACCAGTTAGCCTACCGCTTGTGCAAGCAGCGCAAACTATCCACTACAGCAGCAATAAAAAGACCCTAACACGGGCTCTCACCACACAAAATTCAAGCCCATTACCCAAGCCTTTTGTGATTACTATAAAGCCCCTATACACCCCCCAGCAGCCTGCTAACCCGGACGGTATTAATGCCTTCCTGTCCACCTGGAATCTTCTTGGTCTTGCTCAAGATCAGCAGGACAGCCTGATATCTCCTATAACCCAGGGGGGAGCTAGTAGCCGATGTATTCACATCCAAAACCATGAAGACCCCGGGCCTGGATGGCTTCCGAACAGAGTTTTACAAGAGTACAACACAAACACTTAGCCCACTTTTATTACAGGTATACAAATGAGGTCCTACAGGGTACATCTAGCCCTCCCCCGAGCTGGTCATATGCAACGATTTCCCTTATTCCTAAACCGGGTAAGGATCCCCTATCATGCGGCTCCTACAGGCCGATCTCAGTCCTAAACATGGAGTATAAATACCTCATGTCCATTTTGGCTCACCAGCTTGATACGGTCCTTCCCACCCTAATCCACCTCGACCAGACCATTTTTTTAAGCTCTAGATCCACCACAGACAACACCCACAGAGCACTCCATCTGGTACATGAATTGCAGACTCAAAAAGACCCTCTGTCCTTCTCAGCTTAGATGCTGAGAAGGCTTTTGACAGGGTCTCCTGGCCCTTTCTTTTCTCCTCCATGGCCAAGATGGGTTTCCCACCGCCTTTATCGCTATGATAAAAAGCACTATATGCCTCCCTCCAAGTTTGCGTTAAGATTTCTGGCCACCATTCTGGTTACTTTCCCTTCTTTAGGGGGACGCGACAGGGCTGCCCCCTGTCACCAGGACTCTGCCATCTTTATCGAACTTTCAGCCCAGGCAATAAGACTGTCCACACGGATATCAGGGGTTCAGGTGGGAGGGATGGAACATCGAATTGCCCTGTATGCAGATGATGTTCTGTTTTTTCTCACTGAACCAGCACAGTCCATCCCAGCAGTATTTAGAATCCTCAAGACCTTCGGGTCTTGCTCAGGATATAAACTCAATACCTCCAAAACAGATGCCCTGGTCTTCATTTTACCCCTCCCCCCGGCACGCTGACAAGCCTACCCATTTCAGTGGGACCTTGATAGGCTGAAATACTTGGGCATCGGTTTGTCCCATTAGGCCGAAGGTGCAATGAGAAATAACTATGACCCCTTTTACTCCCTGTTTCAGCAGGACCTGGCCAAATGGAGTATCCTTCCCTTAAATCTGTACCAAAGAGTGGAGGTGATACGGATGGTGGCCCTATCTAGGGCCCCCTACCTTTTTAGAATGTCCCAATACAGGTTATTCCGTACGTGGAATAAGGCAATCCTAGGGTTCATCTGGTCAGGTAAATGTCCTAGAGTGAAATTCTCCATCTTCACTCTCCCTAGAAAATGGGGGCCTTGCACTTCCCAACCTAAGGTTATATAATTGGGCCTCCCACCTATCCTTTATAGCTATTCGCCACAAGGGCCTCCCCTGCAATCTGGAGGGAGGCAGAGGAGGAGCTCCTTCCCTATGATGACCTGGTCAGGGCTACCCTGTATCAGAATCCCCCGCAACTAACTCAGACCCATTCCAACCCTTGGATCCAACACCAAATTAGAACTTGGATTGAGAACCGCAAGCAGCTCTCTCCACCCATTTCTGATGTTGATCTGCCCGATCCCACTGCTGGAAAACTTCCTTCCAGCTCTGCTCAACCATAGATTTCGTAACTGGGGTCACCTGCATCTCACCACTCTCTCACAGTTTCTAAATGGACCCATTTTTAAACCATTTCAAGAGATGCTCCGGACATATAGGCTACGTCAGTTGGATTTCTTTAGGTATCTCCAACTAAGACACTATTTTTATTCTCTCCTGTTTGGAGCCCACCACCAGAGGCCCCCCCCCCCCCGATTACTCTCCTCCAGGGACTCTCACTTATAATAGGACTGCCACATGCAGTCTCTGTGTTTTACAAGGCCCTCATGGACACAGCAGAGGTTGGTACTGGGCCGATACTTGAGAAATGGAATGGGGAACTGGGTACGAATGTCACACCACAACATATAGAATAGTGGATGGGTGAACATCCACAACAAGGCTGTGTTTCCATCGAGGGAGTTGATGACATCACAGAGACCGCGAGAGCGAAGCTCGAGAGGTCTCGTTGATGTTATCAACTGCCCAAGATGGGGACGCAGACTTAGTTGTGGATGTTCACCCATCCACTGTTTTTTTTTTTTTTTTTAGTATATGGGGTTTTTTGTTTTACATTTATTTTTTTCGTTACTTGCCATAGGCGCTGCTCCAGTTTCCCCTCTGGTGCTTCTGCTTGCGGCCGCTCCTGCTTATGCTCCATCCTGCTCCTCAGCACATTATTTTTTTTTTTTTAAATTGGTGAGAAAAAAAAAATCAAAGAAATTGTTTTTAGAAAGGGAGCCATGTATGGCTCTCCGTGTCCCGATTCCAGACTTCTCAGTCGGTGGCTCCGCTGCTCGGCGCTCGCTAAATCGCGCCGTCATGTTTTTTTGTTTTTTTTCCATAGAGCGTCATCTGAGCCAATCAGGCAGCAGGTCAAGGGTAAAAAGTTGTTGTACTATCGATGTGATGTCAGAACGATAGTACAACTTTTTTGACCTTTGAACTGTACTACAACAAGATTTCAGCAGTTGCTGAAATCCATTGACAATAGGCAGCACCCATATACTATAATGGGATACTAGTTGTCTTACCACTTCTAAACTCACATTCTCCCATGGTTGGCGTCTCTTTTCATGGCAACTGCTCATAAGGTATTTTTGTACACTGGTTATCACTTCTCACTACCTTACCTCTCGGTCTACACACTGTTGGTGCCAATGTGGTGACCCAACAGCATACCACTCATATTCTGTCTGTGTCCAAAGCTACAACCCTTCCTGACATCTCTGCAGCAGGAGCTGGAGATTCTGCTTGGCCATCCAGTGCCCCTTACCAGGGAACTCTGTGTTACATGTTTTCCCTCGGGGATTCGGAGACTCTCATACCCAGTATCTCCTCGGGGTGGCCCTTTTAGCGGCCAAGAAGGCCATAACCAGGTGCTGGCTCACAGTCTCAACTACTACAATTCCCGAATGGAGGGAAACAGTCAACCTCATATATAAAACAGAGGATCTCCTTTCATTTAAATGATAACTCCGAACTCTGTTCACTGAAATGGGACAGATGGATTTTATATATCATGCACATGGACCCAAACTTGTTCCCCAAGGATTGGATTTCTCCTGTAACTGTAATGTTGGGACTCCCGCTGGGAGGGTAGGGCAGGATAGGATCCCCCGGTACTGAACACACTCAAATGGGAGTGCATGACCTTCCTTGTAAGAGATGTTACCTTGTCTTATTTCTTATTTAATTTTTTTTCCAGTTTCTAATCTGTACCTGTATGTAATTACTGACCTCATGCCAAAGTCACCCTTGAACTGTATTCCAGTATACATAATTAACTATAATTGATGAATTTGTGACTGTTTGTACCTGGCTGAAAACAAAGTTAATACAAATTATATTTACAAAAAAGATGTGCCTTCTACAGGGTGGAATACCTCAAAAAATAAAAGAAACTAAAACATACACCAGAGAGTGGGTCACTTTCTCCACTATGCATAGTGTTTACTGAGGGTTTGTGGAGTAGATCCCTCTTGGTTTCATTCTTGATCTCAGGTGGACCACACTGCTACAGGTGATATTTTCTAGTGGTTCAACATAACATGATCATATAACTTTAGTTCAAAAAACTGTGGTCCTGAACTTCAAAAGGGCAGACCTTCAGCAAGATGGGGGAGGGAGCAGAAGAAACAGAAGCTAAATAGGATGCTATAAAGAGGGGTGTAACATTAGTGACAGCATCATATTCTAAACAGGTCGGAGAAAAAAAAAAGCCTATCTAGTTTTCCAGAGGGGTGAAAGAGGTAGTAAGGACAAAAAGAGGCACTTTTAAAAATACAAGCGGGGTGGAGATTATCTAAAAACAAGCTGAAAGAGGCCAGCATAATGGTAAAAATAGTAAAGTTGTGCTGGCTCAGTGGTGTTGGAGGGCTGAGGCACCCCACGCCACACTGGCGATCCCGGGTTTAGGCATGGACCGGGGTAGCTCAGAAGCTGGCTGTGGGAAGGAGGATTTAGAGTGCTAAGACTGCTCTCCTCCTTCGAAGAGAGTAGACTGCACATACCACTGCATGGCTACCACCTAGTGGTGGCCAGGTACAGCAGCAGCATTCACCCCTCTGGTTGGCTGGGAGCAGGCACAGAGATGTGTTGCATCCTCAAGCAGAACATGCACACCACTGCAGGCATCCCAGCCTGGGTTGGGGAGGACAACCACCACCACCTGCTGGTGACCCGGCAGGCTGCCACTCGCCCACAGAGGTAAGGAAGCAGATGGGATAAGTCCCGGGTACAGTGGGTAATGGGTTAGGGGCTGCTGACAGAAAGTAGTTGGTGGGGGAGGATGGAGATAGGGAAAGAAAAGTAAGGCTGAGACAGAGTTCAGAACAGCAGAGGAGATCAAGGAGGGAAAGAAAACATTCTTTAGGTACATTAGGGAAGAAAGGATAATCAAGAGGGGTATTATCAGATTACAGACAAAAGTGGAGGAGGATGGGAAAAGGCTGACATAATGAATGATTATTTTTGTTCAGTATTCTCTGTGGGAAAGGGAGGTCACCACTGGAATGCAGGCCAAAAAGCGGAGGGATGAGAGGACTAGAGTTAGGACCAATCCTGCAGGACGGTTGCTCTGGAGTCTCAAACTCCTGAAGGTGACAAAGCACCTGTTCCTGACAAGTTTCACCCTACAGTGCTGAGACATGGGGCAGACACTGGCAGCGCCACTGACAAATCTAATTATTCCCTGAAGATGGAGTGGTAGGGGGAGGTTCCAGCAGACTGGAGGGTATCTAATGTGGTGTCGCTTCACAAGAGAGGGGATAGGATGTCCAGGGATATTATAGACCAGTCTAACTGCTATTGTAGACAAGCTGCTGGAAATCGTCATTACTTCCAATAGCTTCGTATGAAGTCCATACTATCCATTGCTAACCTGACACAAATGGTCACCAAGAGATAATGAGTTTCAAGGAACAGATGCTGGATTTCCTGGAAGCAAATGGGCTGCAGGACAGGATATAGCTTGGGTCTGTATCATGGAGATCTTGCAAAACTAACCTGATCAACTTCTTTTATTGGGTCACAAACACAGTGGACAGGGACCAAGCAGTGAATGTGTAACTGATACTGAGGTTCATACTAAACAGTAAGATGGAAGAAGACGGCTATGTGCCCATATTTTTATTTACTTGGTAACCGAACAGTCATCTTTGAGCCTTTAATTCCTCCAAACTGCAATTCTGTCTTTTTGTCCTATTTTTGTACTGTGGCACTGGGCTAAGAGTTCGCCCATTGTCAGGCATGGTCAAAGCCATAAGAAAGGGCACTGTTACAGACAACATACTGACAAGAAATATAAAAAAGTTACACCAGTTATAAACAGTGCAGGGTAAAGAACACAGTTCAGGAAAGATATACAATGCAAGATCTCAGTGCTGAGTATGGGCCGTGGCCAATATAAGTAAGCAATAACCCACTACATGGCATGAATTAATGCACATCACTAGTGAACTGGAAGGTCCAAGGCCAATGGCAGGGTGACTTTCATTGCACTCTTCAAGTGCATTGATTCTCAAGAAAACCATGCCCTGGAGTGGGTTATTGTCCTTATAAAATAAAAAAAAAAAGCTGTTATGGAAAAAGTTTTTACTTTCCTTTCATTGGCTTGCTGCCAGGCAGAATAGGCGAGTTTGGCAGCAAAGGCTATAGGCCTTTGGGTGAACCTGGGAACTGCATTTATGTTTAAGAAACCTATGCCCTGTTGTGGGTTTCTGTGTTTAAAAAGTGGAAAAAAATGCATTTTAATGGAAAAGGTTTTATTTACATTTAGGTTGTTGCTAGGTTGATTAGATCAGGTTAGTTATGAAGTGTTCAGCTTCTAGATAAATAATCAAACAGTCAAGTGCTGTGTTTTAACCAAGGAAGTTTTCTGATTTGGTTAGTTTTTTTTATACCTCATTGTATAAGCAACATTTTTTTTTGTACTTTTTTTATTCTCTGGGAACCAGGGCATCTCTCGGGGTACCCTCATAGCCACAGCCTCTACTCCCAGTCTGAAACCACCTTCCCTGGGAGATACATTGCTGAGCACCCCCTCTCCGAGCACAAAGACCCGTCCAGCCCCCGCATCACCCCCTAGGGGAGGGCCTGCTTCATCTATCTGGTAGCTTTTCTGAGATTAGAGGGACAGTCCTGGAATGGGTCCAGCGGCTCGGGAGAGCTGGTGGAAGGTTGGTCCAACAGCGGGATGTGGGTCTTGGCTCCTGGGGTCTCCATCACCTCCCTAGTTCTCCATGTTTTTTTCTTGTGAGTTTTCCCCTCGGAGTGCGGACATACAAGGACGTCTCTGCACAGTGTGCAGGCGTCCGCCCCTATTTCGCAACGTTACCTGCAGGAGCCCCCATCTCCATCAGCCACTGGAGGAGCGATGCGAGCCCCACTATCTACCCTGGGAAGGGACAGCAGTCCTCCTGATGTTTGATCCCTTCCCTGCCAACCCCCGGCGACCCGAATCCATTCCTGAACCTGGGTCACCCATGTGGCATGAGGTGTGGTGTCCAGTGCCTCAACCCTCAACATCACCGGGCCAGCCCTGTATAAGCAGCATTAACATACATAAAAGGCATACACTACATAGCATATAAGAGTCTATAAATAAATAAATATTTACTAATTACAGGATGCAATACTGTACATTTTGGAGTAGAGGAAGGGCACATGTCCATTCATGTAGTTGGAAGCAGTGACACCCAGACTGGGATGGAAGGTCATTTCTGAGACATGGAAATTCAGAATCCTAGACCAAAAAAGGCCCAAGGCCCATCCAGTCTGTCCTGACCCTCCCTACTGAACCCCAAAACAGCAGTCAGCTACTCTGGAGCAATTCTGTCAGTCTACAATGGTGGAGTTTATTGAGAATTCCTTGGCAGACCTGGCGTGCATCACCATAGAGGGGGCAGGGTGGACATCTGTTTTAGATTTGTCTTGAATCGCACAGTGTCCCCAGTGAATGAAACTCAGTCATCTGTATGCATGGTAGTGGTGGGTGGGGTGGGTGTTGAGTGAGGGATCCTTCTCATACACCAACCCCAGAGACACAAGGGAGAACTCTTACAGGAATTTGGGAACTTTGTCTCAGACATGGTGCTGAATGCCCCCAGGTGTTTAATCATTGGTGGTTTTAAATGCCAGGTTCGATGACTAATCCTTGCAACTTGGTCATAATATTCCTCCAGAAGATGACTCTGCTGGTCCTCACACAGGCTACTGCCACACAACCCATCAGCCTGGATACGCCTTGGATAGTTTTTTCTCTCTGGCAGTGGACTTCTGCAATTTGGGGTTGATCTAGTTGGATGGTCGGATCATCACGCCATGTAGTTTCAATTCAGAGCCCCCCAATAAATCCACCTTATATGGAGACTGCTCAGTATTGCCCTAAATGTAATCTTGAGCCTGATAATCTGTTTTTAATGCAAAACATTTGCGGAAGACAGAATTTGTCATTTTTAAAAAAGTACTTGGGAGTTAATGTTTCATGAAAAAAAATTGTTCACCAGCTTTTTGGGGAAAAGCCCACAATTTTAAGCCAATTTTTGTAAAACATACCTATTTGCCCTCAGTGCGTGTGTGTGTGTGTGTGTGCGTCTGGGGTGGGGGGAGATAGATGAATGGAAAAAATGGAATTTAAGATTTTGCCAAAGGGAAATGGCCATTTTTGAAAACTGACAATCACTGGCTCTACTCACAGCAACACTACCTGTCTTGTGCGTGATGTCAGCTTGTGTGGAGCATGCTGAAAAGGCTGCTAAGTGTATCACATGACATTTGGAGCTTCTTTAGACACCCCTGCACTTTATTGTGTATGCCCACTAGTCTTTCACTGTGGCTTGCCATGGTAGGACAGCAAACTCTGGTGATTGAAGGCTGTAGGGTGGATGTTGAAGCATTCCTGGTGAAAGATCAGAGTCCTTGAAGGACAGACTGAATCTGCATTCTCATTAGAACAAATACCAGAGGGTAATCCCTCTGAAGATGGCAGAGTTCCTGCTATGGGTGAAACTGAGTGCTGCAGGGAAGAAACTGCCTACTCAGCTCTTCCGCACTTCTTACTTTCTCCAGTATAGAGAAACTATTGTCACCGAAAAGCACAAAGAGTTCGGCAGATTTCTTTTTTATCCCCCTCCTCCAGCTGACCTGCTAGTGCAGCAGTAGTACTACCGCTCCTCTTCAGTCCTCCCTCTCCCCCAGCCCTGTCACCCACCATCCCCAGGGGCTCACCCACTGCCATGGTCCTCCCTGGATTGCCCCCCCCAGGGCAGCTGGAAGGGACCCCAATTCCTCTGGCACTGTTAACGTTCAGTCTGGCAACAGCACCATGGTCAGTGGAGCGGTGCCTGGGAGGAGCAGCAGACAGCATACTATGGCAGCTGGCGATTTCCTCCACTTTTCTCCTGCCCCTGGACACTGGTGCAGTGTAGCACTGGTACAGTGTGCTAACGCACAGGGTGAATGGCATCGTAGTGTGACAATTTCCCCCTCCCTCTTCCAGTGTTCCTGCTTGCAACCACCACCTGGGAACACCAGATGGCAGTAACACAGCGGGTAATTCTCATTCTCTCTCTCTAAATGTTCCTGGGATGTTCCACCATCAGCCAGCTCTCCAGTAGCCCAGGCTCGTTCTTGAGCCTAGGTTGCTGGTGTTGAAAGTGGCAGTGCCAACACTGCACTGGCACTCAGCAGATTCATTCTTGACAGAATGTACTTTATTTAGTCTAAATCTCCCAGAGTAGGCTGCCATGACCCAGCGGTACCCAGCTCCAGCATGGCACAGGCACTCCACCTATTTGGCCAGTTTTGATGGAAAAGGTACTTCAGACCATTGTATTTCTATTTATTTGTTTTACCAGGAAAAAGGCTCCATTAAGCGATGCTCATTTACAAGGAGGTCCTGATCAGAACAGCCAAAAGCACAAACATATCCACAGTGAAGCACATATAGCATACATAATAAACAAGGGTATGGTACACATTCCCCATGCTGTTCACAGTGTACATGCTGCCCTTTGCTGAAGCTATTATGACAGTACAAGTTAGAGTTTCAGGGCTACGTTGAGAACACTCAGCTGCATTGGCCTCCACCTGCGAAAGAAATGTAGCCTCAATGCTAAACAACTGCTTAGCCAAAATAAATGCCTGGATGGCAGCTAGCTGGTTAAGGTTCAACCTGGATCAGAAGATGTTACCAGTCAAATCAGTTCCCTGTAGGCTATCCAACATGGATATGGGAGAATCTGGGGTAAAACCTGGAGGATCCATGATCATGGCCATGGAGAGAGTAAAGGATGTGGGTGTTAGCCTTGGATTACAGACTTGTCCTCGAGCATCAAGTGGCAGATGAGACTTGATATGACTTTTTCCATCTGCAAAAAAAATCACGTGGATAAAACCCTATCTTGTAGACCTGAAGACACTAGTACATGCCATGGTCATGTCAAGGCTGGACTGCTGCAATGTACTCTACCTTTGCCTGTCAGTGGAGCTCCAGTGCAACCTGGTAGATACCCAGAGCTGCTGTTCCAAGCATATCACGCTGGTGCTGTGGAAACTACACTAGCTGCCAGTGTGTTGGCACATCACTTTCAAGGTAGGCTTAATCACCTATAAAAGCTCTACATGATTTAGGCCTGTGTTACCGGAGATAACTCACTTCATATACACCAGGTCTCCCTCTCTGCTCTGCCTTGGCTGGGTGTCCACACTGTCACTTGAAGTAGTCTGGAGATCAGGCGTTGGTGGTGCTGGCCCTGATCCTATGGAAATTCTCTTCCAGAAGGTCAGAGAGAAGCCCCTCAGTGAAGGCCCAAGGGACACGGCACTGCATAAACCAGATCTGGTCAGAGCCAATACAGCTGCAAAATGATGATACTGATGCAGCCGTAGAAAGTGGAAGGCTGCTCCAGACCCAAGGGAAGTTTCCTCAATGCGTGAACAGGTGCAGACATGCAGGGCTTGAAGGCCATGCACTATGGAAATGCTCTGTCTGCCTACATACGTGTAGTGCCTGGCACATTCACTCTTCACACATTCAGTACACATTCACTCTTAATTTTGACCTCAAATTTTCAAGACAGACATTTTATGAGTGCCTTTATAAACATGACATGTACCATTTATAGTATATTGCCAAAATGTAATTTCACACCAAAAGTGCAAAAAGATGTTTCATCCAGGATTTAAAAGATGACACCCGTCATGTTTATGAGGTGATGTGGCAAAATGGGTATGTTGAAAGTTTGGAGTCAAAACATTAACCATTAGCAAACTTATAAGTGAACACTTAAATACTGCAATGTTCAGTCATAACCTGGACATATTATACCATATTAGTATGCCAGATTTTCAGCATAGCCTTTTTATTACCCCATAAGTGAAAGTTTTCAAATCCCTGCCAAAATGGGATTCCGCGCCACAGAAGCAAAAACACATTTTGGCCAGGATTTGAAAGATAACAGTAGTAACATTCATGAAGTGGTGTGAAAAAATGACTATGCTGCAAATTTGGGGTCAAAATGTTTGATTACTGAAGTTATAAGCGAGCTAAAAAATTTCAGTGTACACTCGTAACTTTGTGATTTTATTTTGCATATTTTGACCACAAATTTTCAACATAGCCTTCTTATGACCCTACATCATTAACAATGGTGGTGAAAATTTTATAATTCTGCCTGAAAGGTGATTTTGTCAAGTGACCACAAAATTGCCTTTTGAGCCTGATTTGCAGAACTCCACTGTCACTGGTCATGAGGTGGGGCTCCAAAAAGAAAATATTGAAAATTTAAGGTGAAAATATGCAAAATGACAAAGTTATGTCTCAGAGTTCAAAACCCCATTGAAATGCATTGGACTTCACTTACCTTAGTTTCTCATATTGCAGTCGGTGGTTCCAACAGCAAGACGGGTCTTTGATCAAAGAGTGGATTTTCACCATGGGAGTCTGTGGGGAGCATGTGTGGGGTGGTGGGTGCTGAGTGGGAGGTCAAGGTTGGCGAGAGATGGTTTTCTTTTTTACAGGCTCAAAGAGAAAAAAAAACAAAAGCAGAGGGACAGTTTTCTTTATTACAGCTCCCATATAAGAAATTATTATGGGGCTGGCAATTGGAGGGCTGGGGGGGGCAGGCCACTAGACAGCAGGTAAACATTCCATAAATACAGGACTGGCGATCAGAAGGCGAGGGGTGCTATTAGACACCAGGGAAGCATTCCATAAATACAGGGCCCACGATCAGAGGTCGGGGGGTGCCACTAGACATTAGGGAAACATTCCATAAATAAGGGGCCAGCAATTGGAAGGGGGGTTGCTACTACACACCAGGGAAACATTCCATAAATAAGGGGCCGGCGATAGGAGGGTAGGGGTGCCACTAGACATCAGGGAGACATTCCATAAAAATAGGGCTGGCATTCAGAGTAGGGTTGCTACTAGACACCAGGGAAACATTATATTAATACAGGGCCAGCGGTCGAAGGGTGGGGGGCTACCACTAGACATCAGGGGAAACGTATTAAATGAATACGAGGCCAGTCACAAAAAGGCAGTGGGTGCCACTAGACACCAGGGAAACATACTAAATGAATAGATGCATGGCCCTTGGAGGGCAGGGGTGCCACTAGAAACCAGTGCTCGACACAATACTGAAACTGCCCTCATCAAGTTCACCCACTCCATAGACAAAGCTAACAGTGAAGGCCTCTACACCGGTGCTGCATTCTTAGACCTCACCAAAGCCTTCGACCTCATTGATCATGACGTCCTCTGCCGGACCCTGGCTGGCCTCCATTTCTCACCTGAGGTCTGTCTCTGGTTCAAGGATTACCTAACGGGCAGATCCCATCGCACCATTATTGGCAGTGTTCTCTCTGAATTCTGCCCCATCAATTACGGCTTCCCCCAAGGGTCCATCCTTGGCCCGGCTCTCTTCTCTCTGGTCATTAACTCCCTGTCTGACATCTGCACCTCCTCCGAACTCATTCTCTAGCCTGATGAAGCAGCCCTTTTCTGTCAGGACAAAAACCCCCAACGCTCTCATTAAACTCCAATTCGATTTCAGCAGACTTCACACCTGGTTCGCATCCAGAGGTCTTGTACTCAACTCCAAAAAAAATTAAGTTCATTGTTTTCTCCAGCCCCTGCAAACTCCTTGGCTTTGACTTCTCCCTCTATGACGACCTTGTTAACTCCACTGAAACAGACAGTGACTTCAAGTACCTTGGCTTACTCCTGGATAGCCACTTCAATTTCAATGCTCACACTAGCCTCACAATCAAAAAAGCATAACAATGCCTCTGTAGCCTCCACAGAACCAAGCATTACCTTAAGAGGGAATCCAAATCCCTCAGTCTCCAACTTCCTCCTTCCTGTCTTCAACTATGGTTCACTTATCTCCCTCCCCCACCTCTCCAAAGATTTATCCAGACAGCCGGCCCACTGGCATTGAGGGCTGAGGTGCTGGACGCCTTACCTCAAGCCACGCCGGCGACCCATGTTCGGGAACGAGCATGGGTCATTGGGGGTTGTCGGGAAGAAGAAGGATCGAGCGTCCATAGGACTGCTCTCCTTCACCGGAGTGGGGGGACACCAACTTTCGGTGCTCCACTGGCCCCTAGCGGCTGCTGGGGGGGCAGCATGCCGATGCTACAGCTGAAGGTGAGGAGACATGTGGTAGCGTGTGCGCTCTCACCGCAGGAGTCATTGTATGCCCTGCCTCCTCACAAGGGGAGAAAAGTGGAAAAAAGCTCCAGCTGGATGACGAGGTCCCCGCAGCGCGCCACCTCTGAGAAGGCACCTCCCTGACATGGATCCGTTTGGGGTGGGTTGAGTCGCTCCCCATCACCCTGACACGAAGGGTAAGTCATGGGGTGCACAAGGGAGGGGGTCTAACCTTTGGGGGAGGGCGCGCTGGGGGACAACTGAAGGAGAAGCTGGGAGCTAGGAAGAAATAATACATCAAAAAAAAAAAAAAAAAAAAACAATTCTCCAGACTTCGAAGCTCCTACCACAATGCTATCTGCTTTGCCTCTGGTCTCCAACTCACACACCACTGTGACCTTTATAAGCTCACCAGTCGGCCCTCCCTTGAGGCCCACCTCAACTGCAAGATGGCCACCTTCTTCAAACTCTCCCGAGGACTGCTTCCCAATTGCTTCAGCTCTCTCTTCCAGACAGCTGCCTCCACCAGGACCACTAGACTGTCCTCCACTTTCTCTTTCACTGTTCCTTTCTGCTGGACCACTCAAGGTCAGAAAACACTCTCTTTTATGGGACCCAAGCTCTTAAATTCTCTCACTCTGGGACTAAAACTCTGTCCCTCCACAAATGCCTTCAAACACAATATCAGGAGACATTTCCCTCCCACCTGCACCTGCTCCAGCCCTAATCTGGCTCCCCTTCTACACACTTTTCCCCTCACTCTCTGGTTATCCACCTCTGGCACTTACCCTCTATTTCTAGCACTTGTATGGTTAATCCACATAGGCTAGTTTTTAGATTGCACTTACATTTTTTGTTTACCACAGTTATATTATATTATTGTTGAACCCTCACTCAATGCTTAATGTCACCTTGTATTTGTTAATTCACCAAGGCTAGTTCATGGTTTGCCCTTTAGTCTACATTATCCTGATTTTATGTACCATTGTATTAACCCTCGTTGTTAAATGTTTTAGCCCGTCATGTCTCATGATTGTATGTAACTGGACGCTTGTGTAAATGGGCAGCAATGCTCACATGCTTTTCCAGTATAACCAATAAAAATGAAATGAAATAACGGGGACAGCGATTGGAGAGTGGGGGGTGCCACTAGGCATCAGGTAAACATATAAATAGGGGGACAACAGGAGGCTACCACCCGCTCAAAACAAATGCTAGCTTCAAACTAGAAAGTGAACTGGAAGTGAGCGTGGAGCAGGAAAATAGTGTGCGGGGGGGAGGAGGTGGGGTGAAGGAACAGCACTGTGGTCAATGGAGAGGACTGCATGTGCTTCAACTCAACTCTGGAAGGACAAAGTCTAGGTATCTGGTCAGATGCTTCCAGAGCCCCTTCTCTCTTTGTAATAGCAAGATGTCAGCATAGATGTGCTATGCAGCCGTAATAAAATCTACTACTCAATGAACAAATTGGGTGCTTGTGTTCCCTATAAGAAATGAAAGCCCTTGATGATCCCAATACAGAACACAAAGCTTCATTTGAGCAATTTGACCATCAGGAAATACAGCACAGCAAAGTGTCTGATTTTAAACCAGGGTAACCCCACGAAATGCAACATCTCATTTTCATGGGGTCCCAAGGAGGACAAAAGCAGTCAGTCAACAGGTCAAGACAATCCAGCAGGCAGTTACCTACAGACTAAATATACACGGGAAAGAAAAACTATAGAGGTAAATATATCTAAACAGTAATCAAATCACTATATTTTATACTTCATCTTTCTCAGTACAGACGATCCCTCCATGCAGTTCATAACTGCAAAATACTTTGAGCAAGCTACTCCATGACCTGAAATGAACTAATACTGCATGATGTAAAGTGCAGACTGTCAGTCTGCAGATCATGGCATGTCAGCCTAAATCTCAAAATTGTACGTACAAATTTTCAGTACTCCATTATAAATTTGTAGAAAACATGCCTCTCTCAGCATAAGCTATATATGAGGAAGAGCCAAACCTGCCCATCGTCACAGCAGCAGCAGCAGCAGCATTGCTGCCTGCTTTACTGGCAGTTCAGCTTCCCGAATGAGTTCAGGACATGGAAAAGGTACCGGGGGAGGGGGTGTCAGTGTCCTGATGGACAGTCAGCTTTGAGAGAGAGAGAGAGAGGGGGACACACGTATATACACACACACACACACACACACACACACACACACACACACACACACACCTGATTCTGCAGTGCTAGCACCACCTGGGGGCCAGGTGGTAATGCACATTAAAAGGCTGGAGAGAGAAACATCAGCTAGCTCCACCCCTGCTTGCTTCGTGTCTGCAGCATGCTATGCCAACATCCCAGAGGGAGGAGAGCAAACTGGAATTGACTAGGCCTGCAAAAAAAAAAAAAAAAAAACAACACTACCTTACTCTCGGGCTCCACACTGTCTGCTCAGACAGGAACCCTGGATTTGAGGAAGGCACTGGTGACCCTGTCACTAGTTGGGGGGGTAGACATGGGTGGCATTGATAGGGCTAGAAAGTAGCCAAGGCAGAGAGTTTGAGCCGACTGAGCATACATAGTAAATAAGCAAAAAAAAAAAAACAAAAACACTTTACAATATGATGAACACATGTAGCCAAAACTTACTGCACATAAACATTGTAGTACAATTTTATTGCAGTGCTTGAATATGACCTAAAAGACTATACCAACAAACTGAACTGGAATAAGTCATTAATGCTCAAGAAGGTCCAGACAGTAGACTGACCTGCTGGCACAATAGCGGCCAGAAACATCAGGGGCCAGCCAGGAAGAGAGGTGGTTGGAAAGCTCTGTCTCCTCTTCCGGGGGCGGCAGCAAACTCCACTGCAATATTTCCACCTGGGTGACTACAGGTGGCAGTGCAGCAAGAACTGCTAGTAGGAGGCGCAGGGGGATGCTGGCTCGTGCTATGCGTGGGTACACATCTGTATGTGCATGCACACGTGGCACCCTCACTGCTGGCATCTCATGGGTTGGGAGAAGGAAAACCCTAGTAAACAGGTGACATGAAGACAGTACCCTCACAGTCTATTGACCTGATTGCCCACCGCCTTCTGCATATGGCATACAAGAGGGTGGGAAGGAACTCCCCCAATGGAATCCACTATGGAGATCAGAGGAAGGAAGGACTCCATGGACCCCATCAAAGGGGGCAAGCAACAAAGAATAGACAGGCAGGGCTGGGAGGTGGACAGACCAGGTAGGGTAGCTCCAATGAAGGGGGATTAAAAAAAAAAAAAAAGATGAAACAACTGGGGGCCAAGCGCATTATGAAGATGAGGCGTTTGGCTCCCAAGACTGGTTTTCAAGGCGTGATACTTGTAGCAACCTTATTTTTATTTATTAGATTTTCTTGATGGAGTTGGCTCCCTGAGACTTGCGCCCCTTTTTCAGGAGTGACCTGGAATAAGTTACATACAGAATATGTCCTGAAGTCACATGGTTCAGAATCACATGCATCTGAATGGCAGAGGACATAGTGACAATGGTAATCACAATAGGTACAGCATTGTATGTCGACAATAATACATAGCAAGTTCAACACATAGATCAATAAGAAAGTGCATTGTGCAGTGTTAACACTACATGGAACAACAAGTTTATGGGACTAATTTGAAGCCTGGTGAGGGCACATATACACCTTAGCCTCTGTGGCAATGGAGAGACTAAGGTAGGCTCAGCAGGGGCAAGAGCAATTTCATTTTAGGGTTTGGTGACCTTTGAGTAGCCTGTTACAGGTATGGCGTTCCTGGGAAGGGGCAGGTAGTTTGTTCCAGAGTTTAGGTGCTATGCATGGCTTTATAAAGAACCACAGTACGACTCTGGCCCTTGTAAAGTATTTGCCAACATTCTCAATGCAAGTGATAAAGGCCTTGTTACAGAAGCAGTATTTGTTGACCTGACAAAGGCCTTCGACCTTGTCAACCCCACCGCCTACTGAGAAAATGTAACCTACTGGGTCTGGACTGCTCAGAGCCAACCTGGGGAAAGAGTTATCTCATTGGGAGGTCCAAAATGGTGAAGTGGTCTGGATTGCTGTCTTCTTTCAGCCATATAACACACGGTGTACCCCTTCATCAATGAGCTACCCAACTTCTGTGGTAAAGCATCTGTGCAACTTGCAGATGACACCATTCTATTCTGATCCTCCAAAAACATGGACTGGCTTAGTCAAAGTCTTAACTCATATTTCAACATACTCAAATCATGGCTTTCTGATAACCATCTAATTCTCAACACAAAAAAAACAAAAAACAAAACCATGGTATTCCATAATCCCTCCTCTAAAACCTCCAAAATATGTTCACAATATCCTCTCAATATCTGCTCACTATCAGGGGAAGTAGTCCAAACCTTTAAATACTTAGGACTGAACCTTGACTCAGGTTTCTCATTAGAGACCCACGTCTCCTTGCTAACTAAAACTATCAACCAGAAATTAGGTTTGTTATACCGTTTCCGCCCCCTTTTATCCACCGCCTCCTGACAAAAAATTGCTTCCACATCTCTCCTCCCTATACTCTATTATGGTGCACCTCTACTTTCCTCTGCCCAACCATCATCAATTGCCCGGCTCCGACAACTCTATTATAGAGTCAGGTGCTTTGCCTTAGGGGCTGATCCTAGAAAACACCACTGCGACATCATGACTACCTTTCAGTGGCCAGATTATGACTCAAGGCTACAGTACCTTACATTATGCTTTGTATATAAGCTAGTGAATCTTTTCAATCCACCATATCTAAGGGATATTGTCTATCCCAAAGAAGCTGTTCATCCACTCAGGTCTTCCAGATTACCTATTCCAGCAACCCTAAAACCACACCGTTTCACTGCAGGCGATCTTTCGCCTGCACTACCGCCATCTTCTCTCTTGCCCCCCCCCCCAATCACTATTCCAAAAGTCACTAGCCACACACCTGTTTAAATCTCCATCCTGCATTTGTTTTCACCAATTCTCAGCCTGCTCTGTACCCAATTTACTCAAATTTAATTGTCTCAGGTGCATTCCTTCCAAGCATGCTTTCCTTTGTTCTATTATGTTCACATCAATCCTACTATTTTCTATAGCCTGCTGAATAAATCCCAGTAGAATCTGCTACATGAACTTTTGTAAAATTGTATATCACACTGCAAATTTTGTAAATCTCTCTGTATATAATTTTGTAAGTAATCTATATATGATGTACTGTACTGTCTCCTGGGGCGCCCCTGAAAAAAGAGACTGCATGGTCTCAGCAGGCTCACCCATTACCAAAATTCAAATAATAAAATAAATAACAATAATATTGTGTTAGAAAGATGACTATCAAATGTGGTTTGGATCTGCGGATCCTCCAGGACGGGCTGGTAGGGGGAGCAGAGGTGCCGTCTTGTGGGCTTCCAGGCCAGTAAATCTCTAAGACTGGGGAGCCAATTTGTTAGTGTCTTATAGTCCAGGCAGAGGGTTGGGTGATAGAAGCGCTCTTTGAGAGGGGGCCAGCATAGTGAGGCAAGAACACTGTAGTGATGTTCACGGTTTCCTGTGCCAGATGCAAACCTGCAGATTCAGTAGTACATACAAAGCTTTGAGCCTAATAAACTCTGCACCTTTCAGGGATGAGAAGACTGAGGCTGCATACAGTAGCATACAGGACGACACTATTGGATACCAATAGGTGGGTTTTGAGCCTGTAGAGCAGCCTAGCCCCAGTTTTAGGGAAATTTTAGTAGTATGTTCTGCATGGGTCTTGAAGGTGAGCTCCTGGTCAAGTCAGACACCAAGGTATTTTGTTGTGTCCACCGCTTCCAAGTGGGCACCCGTGGTAGAGTAGAGCTTTCGATAGTCAGGGCCCAATTTTCTGGAGCTAAATAGGATAGCTTTAGACTGGTTCTCTCCCCCCCCCCCCACTGAGTACTTGCTGATTTGAAACAAACCGTGCTTCGAGTTTGTTAAAGTCAGTATTTAGTGCCGTTGTGATAACATTCAGGTCAGGGCCGGTTCTATACAGGACTGTCTCATCTGTGTATAGAAGCACTTTGACTTCACCACAGTTGGAGGAGAGCTCATTGATAAAGAGAGAACAATATTGGCCCCAGGATAGAGCCTTGGGGGACCCCATCAGAGAGCTCACGCTGGGAGGAGAGGCATGACCCCCACTTGACTGCTTACATTCACCCTACAAGATAGCTTCTGAAACACAGGCAGGACAGTTGGTTGAGACCCAGGCTCTTCAGTTTGAAGAGTAGAAGGTCACGACTGACCACGTAGGAGGCCTTTGAAAGGTCAGTGAATATAGCCTTCATGTGATTACTTTGGTCAGAGGCAGAAAGGACATCAGTGGTGAAGTGTACAAGGCCAGAGTCAGTACTGTGGTGTTGCGGAAGTCATCCAGGAAGTCAGAGTAGAAAGTGGGTTTCTACATAGATCAGCAACTGACAGCACACAAGCATTTCTTGTTCATTAGCCAAGGTACTCGGGATAGAGATGGGGCGATAGTACCTAGTTCGTTCCCTGGCTCCGCCCTTGTGCACAGGGACTACATGTGCTACTTTCCACTTGTGAGGTACTGTGCCATGAAACAGTGCCAAGTTGAAGAGGGTAGCCAGTGGAGGAGCAAGGATATGGGCTGCTAATTTTAGGAGTTGTGGCTCAAGGTTATCATGGCCCACTGATTTTTCTGCTCCAGGACCTCCTTGTTCTGGACCATCCTGCAAAGAAAGTTGGGGATACTATCTGGAGTAGGTGAGCAGGGAGGGGGAAACAGGGGTATGGTCTTTAAAGGCATCAAGATCAGTGAAAAAAACATTAAATGCCTCAGCTATCAGCTTAGGATCACTGATCAAACTTCTGTGGTGGAGGATTTCTCGGTGCTGAGCATGCCTACTACAGTGATTTTTTTTAAATCAGCTGAAATACTACACACCTGATGATGCTTTGTATTTTTTTTTTTTTATATAAAAACACGGGTGAGTAAACTGGATAGAGGACAAATTCAAGCCCAACTCCATAGGCCTCTTTGGGAAATCCAATTCCACTCCCCGCATATTTACCCAGCTTTAATTACCAATCTCTATTTCTGCAACAAAACAAACTACCTTTAGAGTAACTGTGTTGTGGAACTTAGTATCTTTCTAGGAGTGAACCAGGTCTTTGAAGTTTTCAAAACTTATAAAATAGCATTGTAAAATAAAGCAATCTGATTACACTGCAAGCCTGTTATAACGGACACATTTGTGCACACAACTTTTGCCCGTTATGTCCAGTGTCTATTATATCCAGAAGAGGTGTAGCCTGTTAGTCGATGTGTGTGAGCATGGGCTCATACAGAATGAGAACTTATTATAAAACTTCATATATTACTCAAAATTCTGCCTAGCATATTCTGTATTCTGTGTGTTTATTTAAAGTGATTTATCAGTCAGGGAAAATTAGTTATTTTAAGGAAGTTTATTGCAGAAGGTAAGAGGAACATACCGTAACTCCACTGGCTGGATGTTGGGGTTCTAGGACACTAAAAACAAAGTGTACTATAAGGGTTTTATTGAAATATAAAATCATTTACTTTTAATTTAGTTCATTTACTAATAAAAGTGTATGCAGCTTGTGTAGAATTATTTTGCTAGCAATGTTAACTCTGTAGCTTCTCCATCTTAATTTTTATATTTGCCAAATCTCCTCACCAGCTCTGCACTTCCCCCCTCTAAAAAGCACTACAAATGCTCATAAAGGTTTCATAGTGCCCATTATAAGCAATGTTCTTGTCCATTATAACCAGAGGAAAATGCATTGCATTTGATATATTTGGTTTGGGAAATCAGTTTTTGCCTGTTATAAGCAGCTGCCCATTATAACAGTGTCTGTTATAAGTGGAGTACCCACATTCCAAGACCCCTGTGTCTGTTTTGCAAGTGCACACTACTGTGAACTTCAGGCTTTTCTTATGTATTTAAAAAAAAAGTTATACCATTTATAAGTTTGATAACACACTCCAAGGTGTGTGTTTGTAATAGAATAAGCCCATTACTCGAGGGGTTTAATGGCACTAGGCTTCACATCATTCCAAACCCCCACTCGAGACACGTGTTTATGTCACACGATTGTACACCCTGTGGTGCATGATCGCTTACATTGATAAGTCAACATGGAGCTCAAGCAGCCTGAAAGCAAAAGCACAAGTTTTTTGCATACACTCCTGGGGTTAAATCTACAAAACGCAATCCTTCTCCTATAACCCCATAGCCCAATCAATGCCTGTACCGTATATACTCACTCATAAGTCTGTCCGTTCATAAGTCGAGGGGGGGTATGATTCAACTGAATGCTGTAGCGCATTTCTCATTGACCCGCTCATAAGTCGGACCATCTTTTTTTAACTGAGCATTGACCAATGAATTTGGATGAATTACTGACTGAAGCAATAAACAATGATTAAAAAATTTAAAAATCAGCTTTTATTTAACATGAAGCGACTGCAAAATCAAAATCAAATTAGCTCATTCATTTTACGTGATTTTCCGTGTACTGAGCAACCACTAATTTGAATTCAGCGGTATAGGAGCAGCGTTTCCTTTTGAACAAGGGCATTTCAAAAGCTAGATGGTAACGGAAGGGATGCACTTGTTTTTAACAGTTCACTATCTGCAATTAACTCTAAATGCTGCTAAATGCTTTACACTAATATACCAATTAACACCAGCTGAGCTTTGTTTAGCACACCACAGGACACAATGCAACTGTGTGTAACTATGTGTAACCCCTAGGTGGCGCTATCCCAAGGGCTACTACCCCTGCCTAATTTGCCACTAACAGGTGGAGGGGCCTGGATTCGATGGCGGGTGCCTCCACCCAGAGGTCAGGGTTTGCAATAGTTAAACTAACTTGGTCACAGCCCTCTGGGACACTGCGACCCCCTTTTCTTCCCACTAGTGGCCCACACAATATATCAGAATTACCTTCACAGTATACACTTACCCCCAGGACTGGTTCGGTCAGCGTGACTTTGGGGACTCTCTGTAAACAAGATGATACAGTGCAAACACCACAGTACAATACTTTAACACAGACAAATACCTCAGGCAGTGTAACTTTGCTGAAACAAACAGATCTGATTTATTTAGGGGATATAACAAGGACAGGAAATCAGGTTAATTAGTTTAAGCATTAATAATCACAGTACTGTGCACATATTTCAGAATCCCAAATGTCCTTAACGCCACTCTTACTGGGTACCCAGGCAATAAGAGGCTAGCCTATTCGTGTAGCTGGTTGGGGCCCTGAAGATGGAAAATGCATGCACAATACCCAAATTGTAACCTGGAGCCGGTAGGCTCAGTTCGTGGAGAAGGAAAGGAAAAGTAATCAGATGGAACACTTGCAATTAGATGATGGCAGGGAGCTACCCTGATTTGTACTCATAAATTCAATGCTGAAACTGAATGGAAGGCAGATTGTCCTGGATTGCCAGGTGGAGCAGACCATGTGGACAAGGTCCTTGTGACTGGACCCCAAGGCAGTTCAGAGCAAATGGATGTAGTCTGGATTAAGCTGGGGTTTACTTGCAGCTTCATGCACTCAATTCACTGTACAGGGGATTTGAAACGCGAGTCCCCACTAGCACTACACACATTTATATGGAAAAAGAAAGTACTATACCAGGCAGGCTGCTTCTCTATCCCGATCGCAATTACTGCACAGTACCTGGGAGAACACACAGCAGATTCAGTTCCTGACAGACAGAGCGCGATTCAGCAATTTCTACAGTCTTCTACAGGGTGAGCCTGGTTTCTACTTTTCAGATCTCCTTGATTCTCTTCACAGGTCAGATTCAGTCCAAACAAGCACTTGCACAAGCTGCAGACCGAAACTTGGGGCCTTACACGCGTTTCCTGACTAAAACTGCGCACCGAAAGAGCACAGGGCTCCTTCCCTCTTCACTGCCAGAGCTAAACTGAAACTCCAGTAGACAAAACCGGGCACTTCCTTTGAGTTCCTCCCAGTTCTTGGCTGGATTGGCTGTCACTCACAATAGCCTCCCCCTGTTGGTGCAAAAAGGCGCCGAAGTCCAAACTACATTTCCCAGAGTCACTGCCATTACAATCCTCTTGTGGCTGACTCAGATTACAAGTCCAAGTTCCAATTCGTCCACAGGCACCATTTTAGAGCTCCCTTAACCCACACTGATTGGTCCAGTTCAGCAGTTCAAAACTAGAATGGGGAACTAGGCAAACAGTTCTGATTGCAAAGAAAAGCAGGTTAGACAAACTGTATTTTCATTATTACTCTAAATGATTTCTGGCAAACAGTTACATCTTTCAGATAGGTTCCCTTTGCACTCCTAGTGACTGCAAAAACGGAGTGAATGGGCAGCAGCTCGAGTGGGACTCAAGCAGAGAAACACACAGTACCCCCATGACAACTAATTATGTCTGCAAGCAGACAGCTCTTAAAGAGACAGTACCAGAGGCTCTAAAAACACTCACAGATAAATGGCTTAAACGCCAAACACCATTCAGGCTCAGAGCATTCAAGCAAGCTCCTGGAAGTCTTTTGGGAACCCCCATTTGCAGGGGGGTTACATATGTGTAACCTCAAACGCCTTTGATGCCATTTATAGCGGGAGACAATTAACGCAGGCTGAAAAGCATATATTTTCACGGATTAGCGTCAAGAATTGTTTTAGTGATTCGATATGACTCACTCATAAGTTGGGACCCTTAATTTAACGGCTGCTAAGAACTCCCAAAAAACCGACTTGAGTGAGTATATATGGTACTTGAAGAGAACAGAGCAAGATGGCAGTGAAAGATCTAGTATCTGGCTAAAGAGCCTGCCAAGCGAGATAAGGAAACTTAAGCAAGAGCGTAATGCTGGGTTTTTCCATCCAAGATTTGTCACCAAACCCAAGCCTAGTCTCTGGAGCCTCTGGTCCTCCTCACATCTTCTCCTGGAGTATCCACAAACCGCATCCTGAATGGGCCAAAGGGCCTGTTCTACTGCCACCCCTAGGCACTGGAACAGCTTACCTTGTTCTCTCCACTGGTCTCAAACTTCATTTTCAAGTTGCATTATAGGGTTGCCCTCACAGCTACCTCTTTTCCTGCAACTGTCTCACCCCCATAACACAGAGTTCAGGGACTGTCACAGTTGGATTTTTACACATCCTGCTGGTCTGCTATCCACTTTGTGTCAGTACCACTGCATAGCTGTTTATCCTGTAAAATGTGTACAATATTTATTACCAGGATCGCTTTCAGAATCCTGGCACATAACTTGCAGCTCTGTACTGGTAATTCTCTATTCGTTGTTGACTTGTATACTCTCTGTCTTGGTTACCTGACTATTGTTCCATGCTAAAAAATTCTTGTGTGCTCTTACTGTTCACTACTTTGAGCCACCTTGATTGCCCAGGTTGTGCCTGAAAATGGTTCCTGGGACAAGTGCACCCTCCCAGTTCACAGATAAATAAAACAAACATTAACGCGAAATCCCATACATATTATAAACACTACTAATTAAACTAAGTCTTAGCAAAACAAAGCCAATACATGGAAAAAGCAATGGGGACTGCCTGGAAGTCAACTGTGTGATGCTCTATGCCAAATGCTATAAACACATCTGCCAAGATATTTATTTATACCCCTTTCTAATGTTGCCATTCCCACCACACTAAGCGGGACTGCCAGAGCAGCATACCGCCTCTGGTGGGGGTGTGGGGGGGGGGGAAGCAAGTAGATTCCTTCACAATGTCACTGCTTTGGGGGTGAACTAATGCTGGACGAGCCATACTCTCCATCCCCGTTAGCCAAGTGACTCCCCTCTGTGATGCGCTTCATTATCATGAATGCAATAAATAAAGTTTAGTTTAGTTCCGTTCATTAATTTGATAGAGCGCTGTATCATTGCGACTTTAGGCGCTTTACAGATACCCAAGCACTATACATAAATAAAAATTTAAATACAATAACAAAACACAGTCATTCAAGTTAAATGGAGAGAAAAGTTATATTAAATAAAAAGGTCTTCGGATCCCTCTTGAAGGCACAAACCAAGGGGGCCTCTCTGAGTGCCCGAGGCAATGAATTCCACAGGGTCGGAGCTGCAACAGAAAAAGCCCGGGTGCCAGCTGACTTTAGATGGACCCTGGCAATCACTAGGGGGCCCTCATCGGCTGACTGGAGGGGACGAGATGGGCGGTAGGGCTGTAGGAGGTCTTGCAGGTAGCCGGGCCCTAGACCATGTAGGGCTTTACAGGTCAGCAACTCAACCTTGAAAGTGATCTGCCACCTAATAGGGAGCCGGTGCAGCACAGGCATAATGTGACAGGACCACGAAAGGCCAATCAACAGTCTGGATGCCGGATTCTGCACTAGCTGTAGGCAGTGAAGATCAGCCCCCGACAGCCCTAGGTAAAGGGCATCGCAGTAATCAAGCCATGATGTCACAAAGCATGGACTAGTGATGGCAGATCACCCGAGGGAATCAGGTGATTAATCCTGGCGACGTTTGTAAGATGATAAAAACCACTCTGGACCATGGCCAACATCCAAGATTCAAGTGTTAGCCCACTATCCAGCACAACATCAAGATTTTTCACCTTAACAGAGGTGAAAAACTGGGAAATCTCCAAGCCTAAGCTGAGGACTCCACCAGCCTGAACACCAAACCTTGGGTGACCAAATGCTACCACCACTACTTCCATTTTATCCGGATTTAACTTCAACCAGTTAGCACTCATCCAGTCTTTGATTTCAGCAAGGCGCAGATTAAAAACCAAGACCGCATCCTGTTGTTCAGGCGCAAAAGACCGGTATAGCCAAGTATCATCAGCATAGCAATGAAAACTCAGCCTGTACCCTCTTATGTCCCCTAGTGGTAGCATACACACCGCAAGCAACATGGGGGACAAGATGGGACCCCACATGGCAGGGGCACAGGTCTGGGGGAAAAAGCCCTCAAGATCACCCTCTGCGACTTGCCAGTGAGGAAAGAATGGAACCAGTTGAGGACTACACCAGAAAGTCCACAATGAACCCGCAGGTTATCCAAAAGTCCCCCATGGTCCATGGTGTCAAATGCAGCTGAGAGGTCGAGGAGAATAAGAACGGAACGCTCTCCTCTATCCCTCACCACCAGGAGATCATTAAGCACCCGAAACAAGGCAGTCTCAGTACTGTGCCTTTTCCTGAAGCCCAACTTGAGAGGGTCGTAGATGTCGTAGGCTGACAAACGGGCCTCCAGTTGTAATCTGTGGAGATCTCAACATTGATTGGTTGTCCCCCCCCCCCACAAAAACAAGGCCCATACGCTAGTCTCTGACACAGAGTTCACCCAACTTATCTCCTTGCCCACAAGACACAACTCCAAAACTGGTACTGCAACACTGTTGGATTGGTTACTATCTAATTGCCCACATAGGATCAAAACAGTCAGCATTTTACCAGACTGTATTAGTGACCACTCTCCTACCTACTGTGTGTGGCATAATAATTTTGATGCCCCACCACCCATAATACATGAATCCAAGAAAATGTCTCAGTTTAACGTAAACCATTTCTCAAGGTCCATTAGTAATGCTGATTGGACACCCATTACTCACCTCCCCTCAACAGACCAGGCACTCGATTATTTTATCCTTACCTTTAAAAACATTATCAACAGACATGCTCCACTTACTAGACATAGATCTAAGGGTATTAAGGCACCCTGGTTCTCTACTAAAATCAGGATCCTCATGAAGAGTTGTGATGCAGCCTGGAAGGCCTATAAACACAGCCTCCTTCTTTCTGATTGGCTATATTATCGACAGCTGAGAAATAAGTGTAAAAATAGGATACAGGGTGCTAAACGTACCTATCTCCGCTCACTTCAGACTGAGAATCTCAGCAAGCCCAAAGAATTCTGGAAACATATCAATTCTTTGATCAAAGGTAAATCGACCCAATGTCCAAACTCCATATCATCTGGTGGCCACCTCCTTCAAGATCCCCCATCCACTGCAGAAAGAATTAGTCAGTTCTAGGGACATGGATATGTTGTTCATCCACACTATCTGGCAGGTTCCTTGCCACTTTAAATCTTGCCGGAAGGTCTTCAAGCTGGCTTCTCCCACCCACCCGGATGGTAAAACTCTCGGCTCTGCCCCATGACGCCAGATCTTCCTTACCACTTGGAAGCTCAGGTTCCCTCCTTAACGCTCTGTATAGACTGATCCCAATTCTTGATTCGCGAAACTCGTTTAAAATTTTAAGACTTTGGTCAAGTTTTTCCTGCGGCTCACGATGGACAAAAATCGACTCGGAGTTTGGCGGTGCCCTTGTGGGCAGAAGATGTCCAGGACGGACCCGCCTCCCGTGCATCCGCCTCGGCCTAGAGCATGACCGCAGGCCTGCGGAGTTGTGCTGTTCGATTTCGCCAACGTCCTGAAGACCGCGCTGCCGGTTACAGCTTGGGTGCCCCAGCGCTAGCCACCGGTAAAGTCGAGGGAGGGCCCGGCAGCAGTTACCGGGCGGCTGGCTCGCGGAGCAGCTCGAGCAGATGGTCACCCCGAGGAGGTGGCCCAGGCCGCATCTTCCTCCTCCTCGGTCGCGGCATTTATTCCGCTCTCTTTGGGTACCTCGTATTCAGCTTCGTTCAAGGAGCTTTGCCAATCCCTTTCCACGAAGGGAGAGGGGCCATCGGGACATTCCTCTCGGTCCAAAGAGAGGGATTCAAAGGGTAAGTCCCATCGTCTGCGTTCATGGGAGAGGTCCCCTTCAGACAGTCGACTCTCGACTTCGGTTGAGGTTGCGGCTAAGGCCGCTGGCTTCATGGCGTCCCCGTCAGGCCAGCTGGCCAAGACACCAGTCGATGCAGTCGAGATTTTTCTCGACCAGGATGGGCTGTCGACTGGTGAAGCCGACAACCCTTCTTTGCCGGTTCCCCCGGTGGAGACCAAGGATCTGCCTGTGCCCCCGGTGCAGCAGTCCCCGGTTAAGGTGTCCAAGCCGAGGGAAGAGCGGGTGTCCCCCGCTCCTTCCCGGGCGCATCCTCGGAAACACTGAGGGTCTCGGTCTTGGACATCCTCTCAGTCCAGCCGATCCCGCCGACATCGGCGGTCTCGGCACTGAGGTAAGCGGTGCCGCCGCTCGTCCTCGTCTTCCTCCTCGGAAGAGGAGAGGCTTCGGCACAAATTGCGTCGACACTACGAGGACCTGATGAGGCAGCAGTTGCTTTTGTCCAGGAGCAAGTCGACGCCGACGCTGTCCCCGGCCATCAAGTGGCTGTTGCCTGAATGGCCGAAACAACCCCTTGCTGCAGTCGAGATGCCCAAGTCTGGGCTGGTTGTTCGGCCGAAACCTGCTGCCCCACTGATTGTGGTGGAACCTCTGCCTCCACAACTGAAATCGGGGGTGCCAACCGAGGACTCTCGGTCGGCTCAAGGCCTGCCCCACAGGTTGTCGGTCACCCTCACTCCTGACCGTCCTCGGCAGGTGGAGGGTGGCTCAGGCCCCAGGCAGCTCTTCGCAGACTCCTCGGAGTCCGATGATGACTCCTCCCTGTTCTCCAGGCCGGTTGACCTGGAGTCCTCCGGGGGCCAGTCGTTGGATGAAGGCCCATCATCCTTCATGGGTTTGCTTCGGCTCATCTCAGAGTCCACCGGGATGCAGCTCGAGCCCATATCCAAACGGGCCAAGTATCCCCTGATGGAGATACTGGACCGAGGGAATTCACCCACGGAGGCCTTTCCGGTGGCTGAGGCCATTGTCGTCCCAGCCTTGGAGCTTTGGCAGCGGCCTGCTTCCTGCCCTGCACCCTCGGCCAGGATGGCCAGGAAGTATGCGGTCCCTACTGGCTCTTTGCCCGGGTTTTCGGAACACCCCTCTGCCAAGGGGTTAGTCACCGACAGCATTTTCCGGCATTCCAGGAACGCTAGGGACGTGGACAGGCCCCCCGACAAGAAGTCCAAAAAGCTGGACTACGCTGGGCACAAGGTCTACACTGCGTCCTCCCTTGGCCTCCACCAGGCCAGCTCGGCCGTGCTGATGGCACACTTCTCCCACGCCCTCATGGGCTCCCTGGATGAGGTGATCCCTCATTTCCCGGCCGACCTGCAGACCATGGTCCGGCAGGTTTGGGACCAGGGTAGGGCGGTGGCGAAACAGCAGCTCCAAACAGCTCTGGCCATAGGAGACTCCTGTGCCAGATCGGTTGCGGCCACGGTGGCCATGCACCACAGAGCATGGCTGAGGATATCTACCTTCACGGAGGATACCCAGCACAAATTGGCAGACGTCCCCTTCTTGGGTACTGACCTCTTTGGCCCTGGAGTGGAAGGTCACCTCCAGCAGATCGAGAAGTCCAATGCCACTCTGGACTCAGTTACCTCCGTCCAGAAGGACAAAGGCCGCCGACAGCAGCAGCACAAGTCCTTTTGTCCTTCTGCACCTGCGGCACGTCGGGCCCAACAGCACCAGCACCAGGGCCAGCAGGCTCGCGCTTGGCATCCCAAACCCAAGCCCGTGGCTTCCTCTAACAGGAAGCAGGGAGGTAAAGGCCCAGGAGGTCACTTGGCTGGTCCCTCCTCCAAGCCTGCCCAGTGACGGGGCTGAGGGGTGTCGCCCCCAGCCTCGTCACTCCTCCCTGGGTACCCCCCGTGGGGGGACGGCTTCACCACTTCCTTTCCGCCTGGTCCGCTATCACCATGGACCGCTGGGTGTTAGAGGTGGTAGGAAAGGGTCTGCCTCTGGAGTTTGAGCAGGCCCCACCCTTCCGAGCCATCACCCCTCGGGGGGGCCACAGGGTCCGCAGCCTCGCTATCGGCCCGCCGAGCCGATATTGCCCTGTTCCTCGAAAAAGAGGTGATCAGGAGGGTGGCGGATCCTCCTTCAGACCCAGGGTTTGTGTCCAGGTATTTCCTGGTCCCAAAACAGACAGGGGGCTGGTGCCCCATTCTCGACCTACACGACCTGAACAAGTTCCGAAGGTCTCGGACCTTCAGGATGGTTACTCTGGCTCAGATAATCCCATCCTTGGAACGAGGCACGTGGTTCTGTTCCCTGGACCTTCAGGACGTGTTCTTTCACGTCCCAATCCATCCATCCCATCAGAGATTCCTCCGCTTCAGAGCAGAGGGACCCTTTTACGAGTTCCGGGCCATGCCCTTCGGCCTCTCCCTAGCTCCCAGGGTCTTCACCAAATGCATGGCAGTGGTGACAGCATTCCCGCGGCACTGAAGGGTCCGGTATACCCTACCTGGATGACTGGCTGATTGCACGCCCTCCAGAGCGGAGGTGGAGCGGTCCAGAGATCTGCCCTCCAGATTTGCTCTCAGATTGGCCTCCTCATCAACGTGGCAAGTCGGAACTCATGCCAAAGCAGGTGATACAATTCCATCGGGCAGAGCTTGACTCTCTTCGAGCCAGAGCACGGCTCCCGTGGACAGGGCCGAGGTTCTTTCCTCCTTGCCCAATCATTTCAGGTTGGGCAATCCGCGCCTGCCTGGGACTTCCTGCACTCATGGTGGCCTGTACCAGCGTGGTCCGTTGGGCCCGCTGGTACATGCGTCCCCTTCAATGGGGACTGGCCAGCCAATGGTCACAGCACTTTGATCCACTGGATCAGCTAGTGACAGTGACCCAGGGGATGTGGAACGCTCTCCAGTGGTGGACCGTTCCAGCACATCTGCAGGAGGGCATCCCGTTTGTCCGCCCCGAGCCGACGGTCTTTCTATCGACCAATGCCTCTATGATGGGTTGGGGTGCCCATCTAGGGGAGCACAGAGCGCACAGCCTCTGGTCCCCTCGGGAGTCCCGATGCCATATCAACCTGCTGGAGCTTTGAGCGGTTCGTCTAGCCCTCACCGCCTTCGCTCCGTTTCTACGGGGTCATGTGGTTCAGGTCCAGACGGACAATACCACGACCATGTACTACCTAAACCACCAGGGCGGGACGTGCTCCATGCCTTTGTGCAGGGAAGCTCTCCACATATGGTCTCTCGTGCACAGCCTGGAGGCGTATCTCCTCGCCATTCACGTGGCAGGAGCCTCCAACACCCTGGCCAATGCCCTAAGCCGGATAGGGGCTGCATCTCACGAGTGGTCTCTCCTGCCAGAGGTAGTACAAGCTCTCTTCTCCCACTGAGGCACACCTCAGGTGGACCTGTTTGCCTCAAGGGAGAATGCAAAGCTGAAACTGTTGCATGCCCGCCCCCCTCAGCAGGGCTCGCTGCAGGTGGATGCCTTCTCAAGGCCGTGGACCCCGGGCCTCTTCTACACCTTTCCTCCATTTTCCTTGATCCACAAGGTGCTTCTCAAGGCTAGGAGGGACAAGGTGCAGGTGATTCTGGTAGCCCCAGACTGGCCCCGCCAGTTCTGGTATCCAGATCTCCTCAGTCTCAGCTCCAGACTCCCAAGGCGGCTTCCAGCCCGCCCGGACCGGATCTCAGTCAATCAGGGGAAGGTACTCCATCCGGACCTTCAATCCCTGCACCTGACGGCCTGGTTCCCGAGCGGCTAGTGTTCTAGGCCTTGGGTCTTTCCGACGAGGTCCTCAACATCGTTGAGGCATCCCGTAAGGAGTCGGACAGAAAATGCTACGCCTTCAAATGGAAGAGATTCTCCACTTGGTGTCAGGGCAAGGGCCTGGACCCTTCCTCCTGTTCCTTGGCAAGCATTTTGGACTACCTGTGGTCCCTTTCTCAGCTAGGGCTTCGGTCGACAACCCTTAAGGTGCACCTGGCAGCCATCTCTGCTTACCGGGCGTGGGCCAGGAAGCAGTTGGTGGCGCAGGAGAAGGTGGTCTGGCGCTTTTTCAAAGGCCTTGATCACATATCCTCCAGTCGGAGAACCTCCACCTCTGTGGGATCTACTGCTGGTATTGGCCAAGCTCATGGGCAAGCCATTCGAACTGATGCACAGGTGTGACATCTCTCACCTGTCGTGGAAGACCGCCTTCTTGGTGGCTATCACGTCAGCCAGAAGGATGGGAGAGCTCCAGGCGCTTTCCATAGAGTCTCCTTATCTGGTCTTCCACAGGGACAAGGTTGTCCTGCGTCCCCAACCGAAATTTCTTCTGAAGGTGGTGTCGGAGTTTCACCTTAACCAGGTGTTGACTCTGCCGGTGTTCTACCCCAATCACACCTCGGAGGCTGAATATAGGCTCCATACTTTGGACCCTAGAAGAGCGCTCACTTATTATAAGGAGCGGACGGCTAAAGTTCGGGGAGAGGTTTGCCAGCTGTTTGTCACCTACGCTGAAGCCGCACCTGGCAGACCTGCAGCCAAGCGGACGACAGGCAGGTTGGTCACCTCCTGCATAGATCTCTGCTATAGGTTGGCGGGCATGGAGCCTCCCAGAGGGATAAGAGATCATTCTACCCACCATACCGCTGCATCGGTAGCTGCTTCCAGGGACGTCCCTATCCAGGAAACCTGCAGGGCTGCTACCTGGAAGTCAGCACATACCTCCATCACCCATTACCACATCGACCTTGAGTCACACCGGGATGCTGGTTTTGGGGCCTCGGTTCTCCAGTCTTTATTTCTAAGTAGGGGTGCGCCTTGCCTCCCTCCTCCCAGAGAACTGCTAGAGTCTGCCAGATAGTGGATGAACAACATATCCATGTCCCTAGAAATACAGGTTACTCACCTGTAACAGGAGTTCTAGGAATGGTATATGTTGTTCATGCACATATTTCCTGACCTCCCGGCTTCGGCCTTTGCAACCTGGCTGTGAGCTAGATCTGGCATCATGGGGCGGAGCCGAGAGTTTTACCACCCGGGTGGGTGGGAGGTGCCAGCTTGAAGACCTTCCGGCAAGATTTAAAGTAGCAAGGAACCTGCCATATAGTGTGGATGAACAACATATACCATTCCTAGAACTCCTGTTACAGGTGAGTAACCTGTATTTACTCACTGACCCAGATAGGTACACAGCTCACCTGCCGCCAGTCTCGGATTTCTCTATCCCTACTCAGTATCACACCACTCTTGCCTCCAGACCCCCTTTCCACCCAAAAATAGCCACTAAAAGAGAAGTCCTCAGGCTATTATCAAATCTCAAGTCAGAGAGCTCCCCTTGCCATGACACATTAGAACCCACATTTCTCAAACTAGGGGCAGCAACACTCGCCACACCTGTCTGATCTTCTAAATAGATCCATCCTCTCTGGTGAAGTGCAAAGTCTTTGGAAAGTGGCTGTGGTTGTCCCCCTCCATAACGGGGGAACCCACGCTGTGGAAAATTATAGGCCTATTTCAATTCTCTACCCACTGGCTAAGATCCTGGAGTGGATCCTGCACATTCAGCTACAATCCTACCTAGACTTGCATCATCTTCTCACAGACTGCCAGCATGGCTTTTGGAAGGGCCATAGTACTACCACAGCCCTTGTCAAAGTCTCGACTGACATTCTTAATACAGTGATATTGGTCTTCTAACCGGTGGAGTATTTGTCAACTTCACCAAGGCCTTCGATCTAGTCAACCACCACCTTCTCCTTGGTAAATTGCATCAATTAGGTGTAGATCATTTAGCACTCACATGGTTCCATGACTACCTCACTGGAAGATCGCAAAGGGTAAAATGGTCTGGTTCACTCTCCTTTCCCCTTCAAGACCTATCTCACACGGAGTACCCCAAGGTTCTATTCTTGGCCCGATACTGTTCTCGCTTTTTATCAACGAGCTCCCCAATTTCTGTGGCAGTGCGTCCATGCAATTATATGCTGATGATGCTATCTTATACCACTTTTCTAACAATATAGATTGGCTTAACCAAAGCCTTAACTCTGATTTCATTGCCATCAAGACCTGGTTCTCAGACAATCACCTAATTGTAAACACGAAAAAAAAAAAAGCTATGCTTTTCCATAACCCATCCCCCAAACCTACCAAACAGCTCCAGATCAGTACACAGTCAGGAGACCCCATAGAGGTGGTTAGTACTTTTAAATACCTTGAGGTTCACTTAGATGCTGCCTTCTCAATGGAGCATCATGCAACTCAGCTTACCAAAATGGTAAACCAGAAGCACGGGTTATTATACTGCCTCCGCCCTCTTTTATCCAACGCCGCCTCTAAAAAGATTGCGTCAACATCCCTTCTCCCTATTTTGTTCTATGGTGCCACTCTACTACTCTCTGCCCAGTTCTTTTCCCTTGCACAGTTTCATCAACTCTATCATAGGACTGGACGTTTTGCCCTTGGAGTGAACTCCAAAAACCCCCACTGTGAGGCCCTGTATTCTCTTCATTGGCCTACCTATGACTCAAGGTTATAGTTTTACACCTTATGCCTTGTATTGAAACTTACCAAGCTCTTTAATCCCCCTAGCCTAAGGGGAATAGTTTAAAAAAAAAAAAAAAGCACCCACATGCACGCTTAGATCTACTTCTGTACCCTTATTAGCAATCCAGAAGACGTAATGCCTATCGGGTAAGCGCTCATTCACCTTCTCAGCTCCCTCTGCTTGGAATTCCTTCCCCCCTAACTTACTCTCCTGCCCCACCCTATCATTCTTCAAAAAGGAGCTTACCTCTTTTCTACTAACCTCCCTCCTCTGCAATTGGTTTAAATAACCCTTATAGCATCGTTAATGCCTAGTCTATGTTACTCTGATAGATGCATCTTGTAATCCACCTGCTCTCATGTTCCTGCTATGTATATATTGTATAATATTAGTTATCCTGTTTATTTATATATGTTTAATGCCTGATCCGTTTTAAGTTACTTACCTGCTTTCCACTGTAATCATTTTTGCAACATTGTTAAATCCCTCTATAGCCTGTATATTATTATTGTATTTATCTATTGTACTGTGTTCACCACTGACACCCGGCTCATCACTGAAAAAGGGACTGCATGGTCTCAGTGGACTTACCCGATTACCAAAATTCTAATAAAATAATAAAGCCACCACCTTCTCAATAACCTTCTCCAAAAAGAGTAGGTTAGAGACAGGTCTTTAGTTTGCCAGCCAGTCCAGCTCTAATGATATTTTTTCAAGAGGGGTCTCACCACCATCTCCTTAAGAGGCTCAGGAAAGACCCCCCCTCACTAAAGAACACCAGACCATCTAAGTGAGGACTGGGCTGATGGACTCAACGCACCCTACAGGAAGGTGTGTCAGGCTCTGGTCCAAACTACAGTAGGTAGGCCTCAACTCCTGGGTGACCCTAATGACATCCTCAACCGCCAACCAGTCAAAGTCAGACCAGACAAACAGAATGCCTATGACAAACACCAGCTCACCACTGCAAGCCCCAACGGAGGGCACCGTCTGGATCCTAGTTATGATAGAGGAGATCATACCAACCAAAAAAGAGCAAACTCATCACACTTAGATTGTGAAAAGGCTCCAACAGACTGAAGACAAGCTGGATTACACAGCCTGTCAACAGTCCGGAAGAGCTGATCAGGTCTGTCAGTTGCTGCAGCAGTCTTCCTGGACAGGAACTCTGCCTTCTTATGGAAATTTCTGTTTGATGCTCTCTACAATGATACATCAAAATAAGCTTATCTTAATCAGACTGGGATCTCTGCCAGTGCTGCTCCAACCTTCAGTCCCTCACTTTCAATTCCCTGAGAGTTCCATCAAACCATGGGGATATCTGGCGTGAGGTGAGGGGCCAAACACGGATTGGTGCGATGGAGTCGAGGGCATTAGTGATGGCCCTATTTTAGGTCGACACCAACTCCCCTGGTTTCTCGCAAGCATTCACCACACCTGATGGGTCCAGCACTGCCATAAGACCCTCTGGGGTCAAACCCCTCAAAGGTGGTACTGGACCATCTCCATAAGGGAGGGTCTATCGGGGGGGCTTCAAATGAGAACTTCATGGTATAGTGGTCTGACCAAATAATTGTTTCCACTATGAGGTCAGTGACCTCCAGTCCCAGTGAGAAGACAAGGTCCAAAGAGTGGAGATGTACATGGGTTGCAAAGGTTAGTACCCAGTGATTGCATTAATCAGAGAAAGACTTGCTTACTTAATCTCCATGCTTACTGTATAGGGAGATTTACAAACTAAGATCATAGGGACACCTACAACTATACTGAGTGGAAACCCAAGGTAGGAATCTTTGCTTAAGGAAAGCAAAGTGCTGGGGTGGGGGGAGAGCAATTATTGGACTCAAGTTAGATATCAACGTGTCTGTTCTATAGGATAAAAACCTATTTAACCACCAAATGGCCTCGCAGACATTGTACCCGAGACCCAGGTCCAGGAGAGACTTGGGGGCAGGTGTTACAGGGCTTGCGTTGCTGTTCAACAGTACAAACAAATATTTAAGAAGTGTGGCAGTTCTGTTTTTGAATTTGGCACCATTTGCTGGCACCAGAGGGAGAAAAATCTCAGCACACTCCTGCAATGAGTGAGAGCGGTGCCATCATGAGGCAGCTTGAGGATGTTCCAATGGGCTGGTGGGAGCAGTCCTTTAGGCACGGAGGTGTGCACGTCTCAAGACAACACAGTGTGTACATGCCATTCAACATGCTAGGAGCGCGTGAACCCCGCTCAGAGAGGTTCGGCACTTTTAAGGGCAGCAGCACGAGAAAACTTTCAGGAGCGTGCAGACCTGATACACTTCCTCCATCATGCATCTGTGCTTGCTAAGAGTTCAGAACTGAGTCTGTGTGGTCTGGGAATGACCACAGACTGAAGATAAGGTAAATTATTTAATAACAGTGAGTGGCAGAACCCAGAGAGCAGAGGTTGGGGCGAGTTCTCTAGCACCAAGGAGGTCAATAGCGTGGTCCCGCAGGGATCAGTGATGAGGCCAGTGTTGTTCAATGTCTTCATAAGTGACACTTCAAGATTGTGCCGTATCACACCTGTGCTCCACGGACTGCACTAGCTGCCAGTACAGTGGCAAATCACCTTCAAGGCCGGATTACTGACCTATATAGCCCTACATGGACAGGGACCTCGGTACTTGCAAGATCTCCTTTGTCCCTACCGCCCGCTCCAATGAGGGATTGCTAGAGGTTCCCAACGTTCGATTAAAAACTTTGGTGGCCCAATCCTTTGCTTATGTGGCCTCTATCCTGTGGAACTCTCTACCTCATCAGGTGAGGGAGTGCCTGACCATCCAGAGCTTTAAAACTGCTCCAAAAACAGTTCTGTTCAGCTTGTCCTTTCCTACTTGGTCTTAGAATGAAGTCTAAGAATGTTTAAAAACTGTATTAGCTATAAATTTGGAAGTAAGATTTGTTAACTAGTTAAAAATTTTAGATATTAGGTCTCCTGGTTTTAAATTAAAGGAAAACTACACCCAAAACTTGAAAAAATATATATTGTGCAGTGTTTTAATTTGTATGTGAAGTTCTAGTGTTTCTTTCCCTCTGACTGGTATTAGGAGTTTTTCCTAAATTAGCCTGCTAGCTTTAGGGTAGTTTTACGACCCCTGGAGATCTCCATATCAAATAGCTTTACTGTATTTCTTTGTCCTACAGTGCACCTTGTTTCATGTGATGGTGATGTAGCAGAGACCATAAATCCAGCAGAAAGCACTGCATTGCAATCAGTTCACAACAATAGAGATGGCTATATTTTAAAATCTGTAGAATTCAACTTGGTGACCACCCTCTTCCTAAAGGTTTTACTGTCCTGAAAAACTTTGCTGCTGGTAATTTTTGTGCAGCTTGTAAAGCCTCTAAGATATTTAGTTTGTTTGGCATGTGTGTGCTGAATGTTGGGTCTCTCTCTTACATCACAGTCACATGAGACAAGATGCACTGTGGGAACAAGAAATACAATTACGCTATCAGGTATGAAAATCCCCAGGGGTCGTAAAACTAGCATAAAGCTAGCAGGCTAATTTGGGAAAAACTCCTAATACCAGTCAGAGGGAAGGAAACACTAGAACTTCACATGCAAATTAAAACACTGCACAATATATATTTTTTTCAAGTTTTGGGTGTAGTTTTCCTTTAATACTGTTTTATTGTGCGTTTTATCATTATTGTACAAGTGCTTTGAACAGATTCTGGAATTGCGCTTTTTAAAAATAAAGCTGATTGACATCGGCAAAGGCAGTAAAAGCAAAATGTGCCCATTTGCGGAGGACACTAAACTCTGTGGGAAAGTGGACATCAAGTGGGGCATACAGGATTTGAGGGAACTTTATTTCAATGCCAAAAAGTACAAAGTGATGCACACAGAGGTCAAGAACCCTAGGGCAGAGTATTACATAAGAGGGGTTCAGATAACTGCTTCTGAAGAGGAAAGGGATCTAGGGGTAGTGATTATGAGTGACCAGAAACATGCCCCTCAATGTAAAAGGGCTGTGGCAAAGGCTAACAGGATGCTGGGGTGTATTGCAAGGGGATTCAGTAGTAGGTGGAGTGAGGTTATTTTACCATTGTACAGGTCATTGGTGAGACTACATTTAGAATATGGGGTGAGGTACTGGCATCCTTACCTTAAGGACATCTGCATGCTGGAGGGGGTCCAGAAGAGAACCACCACGATGATCAAGAGGCTACAGGATAAGTCCTACGAGGAAAGGCTGGGAGCCCTGTGGATGCACTCCCTGGAGGAGAGGAGGCAGACAGGGGATTTGATAGATGCCTTCAAGTACATGAAGAGAATTAGAGTGAAAAGGGAGGGTCTCTTTAAAATGAGCGAGTGCCACTAGGGGGCACAGCCTAAAACTGGTGGCGGGGGGGGGGAGATTCAGAAGGGATGTAAGGAAGCATTTCTATATGGAGAGGGTGGTGTCCACCTGGAATGAGCTACCAGAGGAGGTGGTATCAGCAAGGACAGTGGGGGCATTCAGGAAAGCCTGGGGCAGGCACAAAGGGAACTCCATGGGATCAAGGAAGAGGAGGGGGAGGGTGGTACGGATGGGGGGCAGGGTCATTGGCATAACTTATGAGGACAGATCCTGCATTACTTACCGAGCAGACACGATAGATCAGGTGGTCTTCTGCTGGCTCTTTCTGTATGTTCGTATAATCTTTTTGGCAGTATTATAAGAGACTAAAAGAAAAAATGCCTTTTTGTGGCATTAATGTATTCATAAATAAATTCTCAATACATGGATTCTCTTGGCAACTCAAAGTAGTATTTTACCCAATAGAAATATTTTGAGACCTTGTTAACTGTGTATGTGTGTGTGTGTGTGTGGGGGGGGGGGCGCCTTGAAAAGCTTTTGGGTACTGGACTGTGCCAGTGTACCTACACTAATCAAACAGAAAAGAAAGCAGAGTAAATGGTTTATTTTTGTAACAAATATTTGATTTTAGTTTTTTTTTATTTTAATAAAAGTATCACTGTCTGGTTTAAAAATCTGACTGGTGACTGGTTGCTGCAGGGGGTTGCTGTTGCTGGAGAGTAGTATATAGTAGATAGATTATAGCACAGGTAGGAAGGTGAATACAGTGCCAATAAGCACAAGAAAATGTGGCGATACTATAGCAATCCAGACCCCCGCAAAAAGCATAGCAAAATAGCACACATTACTTTATATTATTGCTATGCTACTTGCTTAACTGTGTAAATTACATTGCGTTGTAAATTGCCCACTTAAGGCCTATAAGTTTTGAGGTTTTTTTTTATATTAGTTTATCTGAGTTGGGAGGCTTTGTCCTGCGTATCCCCCCATGTGAAAAAACAGTGGTGTGTGAGGGCATAGCCTCCCCAACTCAAATAAACTGAAAAAACAAAATTAAATAAAAGAACACGATGATGGCATAAGAGCATATAGCGTAAGTGGGGTCCGGAGTGCTACTGTATCACCAAAAATATTTGCACAAGTCCTGGCGCAAAAAAAAAAAAAATAACCTAGAGCCAGTCCCGTGTCGGGTGGCTCTAAGCAGGGAAGAATGGTGCCCATGACAGCACTTCACAGACTCTGAGAGGGCTGTGGCAGTTTCCAGCACCACCACAACCCTCACTGAAGGGCCAGGGAGCTAGCTCCCCCACAGAGACCGATAAATGGGTTTATGCACGAACACTAGTGGAGAGGGGTTTGCGGCAAAAAACAAGGTAACAATGTCAAGGGCTGCGTGACGGCCCAGTGGATAGCACTATGCACTCCTACAGCCCGGGAGGCTGGTCAGGTGGTCCAGGGGCACTGCTGCACGGTAGTGCTCCCAGTCAGAGAGGGAAGGCGTCTGGTTCTGCCACTCTAGCAACACCTGCAGTTGGTCAGGGATCAATAAATGATGAAGGGGAAAGAAAAATAAAACAAGAGTCTTTATTTATTACTGTAGTTTTAATTACTGTTGCTATTTATTGATGCGTTTCCTTTTGCTGGTCTGTTTTTATGTACGGCACCCAGAGCCTCAGGGACTGGGAGTCTTTAAATAAAATTTGCCTTGCCATGCCATCTAAAGGACACCTGCAGATACGCTTGGGCTCTGCACCCCAGGCACCTTCATTGGAGGGGCAGCAGTGGTAGTGACAGACGGAGCTGGAAGGACACCAGCACCATGCACTCCAAACTGAGGACCGGACAGATGCACAGTACAGGAGAAAAAGCTATACTGATAAAAAAAAAAAAAAAAGATCTTTGAGATGGCCTTAAGATATTTCTCCAGAGACAACAGTGGTATAGGTTCTTCATCACCATGTGACTGACTTTTTAAGAGAAAAGAATGTGCTTTAAGTCAAATTTCTGCACATTCGTTCCAGTAGAAATAAACAAATCCATCCTAACAACCTTAGGGAGTCATTGGATTTCTACACAGAGGCGGTGAATATGTGAACAAATGCCATATGGCAAATTTTAAAAATGTAAAAACCTAATAGCACTAAGTACCCCATTAGTAATGATCACCAGTCGGCAGGCAGATCTTATTTTCTTTTTGAATCATCCCACCCCCCTCTGTTTATTTTCCTTTAACAAAGTTGGATTGCTCTTTCTGAAATTTTCATAATTACTGCTTTTATTAACTGTGGTATTGGTAATACTTGTCTTTTTGTTTTACTGAGCATCAGTAAGCAAGGACATCCTTGGAATGGAGATGCACATTTTCACGTGGGGTTGAGGATCTTATTAACATAATAAACAACTTATAATATTATCAAATATTGTCAGATGCTTTGGAAATATTAGTATCTACACGCTCAAGTATTGGTATCCAAGGACCACCTTGCAATTAAGACACTATTGAAATTGCAATATCTTTTTAAAGACTTGACATTCTTATAGCTATGGAATGTTTAGGTTTAATGTTACCGTTATGTGTAGTGCAGTTTTAAGAAATGTTAGACAGTACAGCTTTAAGAAATGTACTTCCTGTAAGTCGTCGTGTGTGTGTGTGTGTGTGTGTGTGTGTGTGTGTGTGTGTGTGTGTGTTGAGAACAGTTTTCCCCTTATGTCTGAGCTGAATGGAAGTAAACAGAGAAGGCCTACATTTCTGCGGTGCATGTTTGTTCTTTCTACCAAGACCCAGATGTGTTTAAGGTACTTATTTTCAGCCACCAAATACAACAAACTGGCGACAAGGATGGTGAAAATGTTCATAGCTCCAGCTTTCTGAATTGCACCATTTTGTGACTTTCTGCATTGGAGGCAAGTAAACAATTTGGAACTGCTATATAATGGAAACTTCAGCCAGCTTTGAGATTTTTACAGGAACAGACTGGGACACATGGTCCAGACGGTTTGATCAGTGGTTATTACTTAATCCTGCCATACAAGCTGCTAAAAATGAACAGCTGCATGGTGAGCTTATTCGAGCTGCTTTTTATACTTTCTTGGGGAGTGAAACCTTCAAACTTTTATGCAGTCTGTGTGCACCGGACCGGCCGGAGGATTTGTCATGTCATGAGCTAAAGGCTAAACTGAATGAACAACTTTTCAAAGGGCTGAACATTATAAATTCTACAGTTACCATCAGAAACCAGGTCAGTGATTACAATCCTATTTGGCTGAGATCAAATGCTTAGCTCTCACGTGTGAGTGGAGCAGGGAGCATCCTGAATCTAATTTAGCTGAGAAGTTTGTTATGGGGTTGAATAATGAACATTGTATTCACCAGTTACTTTCTGTAAGTGTCAAGAAGTCTGCTGATGAACTTTTACAGTTGGCACAAATGTATGAGACTGCAGAAAATGAAGTACATGCTAAAATGGACACTAAAAATGAGGTACAAGTAACTGCAGTAAACCCCAAACTGAAACAGCTTAAACCCAAGTCTAAACTGCTGTTTTCAAAGAATAATTCAAACACTCCACCCAAACTGCATGGCCAGTACAAATGTGCATCATGTGGGTCTTCTCGCATAGCAGGGACCAATGCAAATTCAGAGAAGTTCATTTTCATGCATGTAAAAGTCAGGGGCATACTGCTAAGGTTTGCAGAAGCAGAAGAACAGCAGTGGTCAGTTCAGAGAGCACAGAGTGCAGTGGTTCCTATTGCACCACACATGCAGACTAAAGATGTTCCTCCTTTCTATGTGTTACTTCAACTGCCACAACTGAGGCATCAGTTGCGTTTAATGGTAGACTCTGCTTCCCCAGTTACTTTTATTACCCATCAAACATGGTCTGATCTGGATAAGCCACCACTGTCTCCTTGTAATAAGTTGTTATGTGTATTTGAAGGGCAACCAATTCAGCCACTGGGCTCGTTTACCACTTTAGTATGCAGGACTGATTCTCTTAGTACACCTTTAACTTTTCTGGTTTCAAAAAAAGGGTGTCAACATTTTGGGCAGAGACACTCAGGTTCTTCTAAAGATTCATACTGATCCAGCAGATTCTGGCCTACTTGCTGCTGTCCAGGTACCACAAAGCAGTGATCCACCCAAGCGTGGAGAGATTTTAGACATGTATCCAGAGTTGTGGAAAGCACTGGGATGTTGCACAACAGCTAAAGCCAAGATAGTTACAAAGCCTAATGCAGTCCCTAAGTTTTGTAAACCACAGAAACTTCTTTTTGCCTTAAAACTGGTTGTTGGGGCAGAATTGGACAGACTGGAAAAAGCAGGTGTGCTGGAAAAGGTTTCAAGTTCAGATTGGGCTACTCCAATTGTGGTGGTATCTAAACCAGGTGGTAAGGTTTGAATATGCGGAGATTTTAAGGTGACACTTAATCCAGTACTTAGCACAGATGTATTTCCTTTACCCTTACCAGAGGAACTTTTTCATAGACTGAATGGTGGTGTGGGGGCTCTCTAAACTGGACCTCGCTGATGCTTACCTTCAAGTGGAGTTGGATACAGACTCTCAGAAATTGGTAGTGATTAATACACACTAAGGACTGTACAAGTACAAACGGTTATGTTTTGGCCTTAATTCTGCACCTGCTATATATTTCAAAAAAGTGATTGAGCAAACGGTGGGTGATATACCAGGTGTTGCTTGTTATTTGGATGATGACATTGTCACGGGCAAGACAGAAGGAGAACATTTACTTAACTTACAAAAGACTTTAGAGAGATTGAAACAGAGTGGATTCAGAGTCAGTAGAGAAAAATGCCAGTTTTGTTAACCAAGTGTCACATACCACAGTCACACTATTGACAAAGACGTATTTTGTCTGAATGTTGAAAAGGTGGAAGCCATTGTGCACATGTCTGAATCGCAGAATGTTTCAGAGCTGTGCTCATTCTTGGGTATGGTGCACTATTATGACCATTTTATAACTGGCTTAGCCACTAAATGTGCTATCCTAAATGAACTGTTACATAAAGGTACTCCATGGAATGGGACCAAGGGCCACAGTAAGGCAGTTCAAGCCATCAAGCTCTCTCTAACCAATGTGAATAATTTAACTCATTATGACCCTAACTTACCTATCACATTGGCCTGTGATGCTAGTCCTGTGGGTATAGGAGCGGTGCTTTTCCATACAGATCCAGGAGGAGTGGAGAGGCTGATAGCCCATGCTTCACGCAAACTCACTGCAGCTGAGAGAAATTATACCCAGATTCAGAGAGAGGCATTAGCAACTGTGTTTGGAGTTCAGAAATTTTGCCAATATTTGCTAGGTAGCAAGTTTCACCTGAAGATGGATCACAAGCCACTAACATTTTCAGTCCAAAAAAAAGGAATTCCAGAAACAGTTGCTAGCTGACTTAAATGATGGGCATTCATTTTGTCTGCCTATGATTTCGAGGTTACATACCAACCAACGGACCAGCATGGAAATGCGGATGCCTTGTCGAGGCTACCAATATCCAGAGAAATGGAGTCCAATGTGGGACTTAAAGAGGAGCCATTAGTATGCCAGGTGGGGCCAGATAGTTTTCCAGTGCAATTCAAAGATATGGAGGACTGTGCTGTTGTGTGTGCAACAGTTAGATCAGCTTCCAGTACTAGCCAAGGACATTGCAAAATCGACTAGTCTAGATGTAATTTTGAGACAAGTGCATCAGTATACGCTTGAGGGTTGGCCACAAGGCACTACTTGTTCAACTGCACTACAACCCTACTACTCAAAGAAACAGCAGTTGTCCATTGCTGAGGGGTGTCTTCTATAGGGATTGTGTGTTATAGTACCCAAATGTTACGACTCAAATGTCGTGACTCTCTTGCATGCGGGCCATCCAGGCATTGCTAAAATGAAATCCCTGGCCAGACTTCATGTATGGTGGCCTTCCATTAACAGAGGCATATACCAGGTTGTGCAAAGATGCGAAGGCTGTGCTGTACTGATGGGAAATCCGGCAAGAGCTCTAGTTCACTATTGGGAATGACCTGAAAAACCCTGGCAAAGGTTGCATATTGATTTGGCAGGATCTTATTTAAATTACATGTGGTCATTCCTTAACTGATGCTTATAGTAACATAGAAACATAGAAACAGACTTTAACTGCAGATAAGGACCACTTGGCCCACCCAGTCTGCCCATTTCCCTACCTACTGGATAAGCTGCAGATTCTAGTTAACTAACAGCCTACTTCCTGCCACCCCCCACTACAATTGCTTTATGTCTGTCCCATGCATGTTTGAATTCCCCCACTGTTTTAGACCCAACAACCTCCCCAGGAAGGCGGTTCCATGCATCCACTACTCTCACCGTGAAAAAAAAAATTCCTCACATTACCCCTGAGCTGTCCCCCCTCTTTCTTTAAATTGTGCCCCCTTGTTCTTACACATCTCTTTTTCTGAAAGATGTTACCCTCCAGGACTTTGTTGATTCCTTTGAGGTACTTAAACGTTTCTAAATGGCCAGAAATTCATCAAACGTCTTTGACAACTACTGAGAGTACCATCAAAGTGCTGAAATCTATCTTTGCTACCCATGGTTTTATGCAAGTGATCATTTCAGATAACTGACCACAGTTCATGTCTATTGAATTCCAAGCATTTTGTCAGCAACGTGGTATCCGCCATATTTTCTCACCTCCCTACCATCCAAGTTCAAATGGCAAAGCGGAATGCCTGGTTCAGACTTTTAAAAAAGTCTGGATAAAGCTAATCCTACTACACAGACGGCAATACAAATAGCCCTTTTGGACTTTCTTGTGATGTATCGAACACCACCACATTGTGTCAAGGGAATATCCCCTGCAGAATTGTTTGGACAGCAGATTCGAACTCAATTGGACCTTCTTCACCCTCTAGGAGTTCTCACACTTTGTCATAGTGAGCCTCCCCAAGCCTTGGAAAAGATCTTGAGCCTCCCCCTAATATAGAAATAATTTTGGGCCTCCCCATAGTTAGAACAACTATCATACTTTGCACAATACAGGAAGAATACAATGAACTGCATGTGAGTAATTGAGTTTATTCTAATTTTATTGACACAATTATTCTCCCTCTCTGTAACCCCCCTCTCCAGGTCAGCCAACTCGTTCCACACTTCTGAGTTTTGGCCCTATTTACCCCTCATTGCAATACCTCCATGAGTCAGACTGTTTTCTTTGTCAGTTTTAGCCTGCTCTTAAACATCTTCTCGAGGACCATCTTGCTCCCTCCTGGTCTTGCTCCTAGTATCTCTCTGCTTAGCCTTTGTATTTGTGTTGTTCTGCAGCCAGTAGAATGGGTCAATTGTTATCTTATTCCTATTAATTTGTATTATATTGCATTTTGTTTTGCACAGTTTCCAAGAATTGTATTTCCTCCATTCAGCTTTCCCCCATGTCATACCAGGAAACAAGTGTTTGTTGAGTGTGTTTTCCTGGTAACCATTTTGTACATAAATTTGCATGCCATTATTCGCTTTCAGTTTGATGCATCCTTTCACAAAAAGCATCCAAAACTTGACATTTAAATGTAGTACATTTTAAGGCTTGCTTGAGCCTCCTCTGGAACAGGCTGGGGCCTCCCCTGGGAGGCTGGCCTCACCATTTGAGATACCCTGTGGAGTCTAGGCTATAAGTCAGTAACTGAAATGCTTCCCAACACCAGATCCTTCAAATCCAATGATCTTGTGTGGGTCAGGATATATGCAGGCCCGAAGAGATGGATAAAAGGCATGGTAGAAAAAAGTTCAGAAATGTTGTCTATACTGTTTGACTGACTAACCAGAGGAGAGGGAAAAAAAACTTGTGGACCAATTACATACTAGAACTGAGACAGAACAAAAAAGGGCTACCCAGAGTCAGGATTGTTATCCAGCATTATTTCTTCCAGAACAAGAACAGGAAGAGGAAGAGGTAGTGGCACCACAGTATTTGCGACAAGATGTGGCTGATGCTAGCCGTCCCGGTGGCGCTGAGGGTTGAGGCGCTGGATGCCACACCTCACGCCACACCAGCAACCTGGGTTTGGGAACGAGCCCAGGAAGCTGGGGGGCAGCAGGGGTGGGGAGGGTAGGGATTGAGTGTCCGGAGGGACAGCTCCTCCTGTGGTGGGGGATTTCGTGCCTCGCAGTCTGGTGACCTCTTGGTGGTTCCGGGGTTACAGCAGTCGAGAGGCAGGAAGAAATGGGGATTGGCTGGGGAGCTCTCTTTTGTGTGGCTCAGAACGTGCAGAATATCGGCTGGAGTGCATTGCACTCTCAGCCAATAGGGTGAAAAGAAGAGAAAAAACCCTACCGCCGAGTGAGGCGAAGGAGACCATCAGTTGCCGCGGGCTACACGCCTCCATCAAGCCAGCCGCGATCTCCCAACTCTCCCTCGGGACCTGCGGGCCTCCTTAGCCAGGAGAGCCCGGGTCCTGAATCTGACGTAGCAACGGGAGTGCTTTCAGACGGTGGTGGAGCTGCAGCAGAGCATGGATCTCCAAGAGATGCCCTGGTTAGGTAGGTGAATAAAGAAAGTGTACGAAAAAAAAAAAAAAAAAAGATGTGGCTGATGCTAATCATATTCCCGAGCAACAGCCTCAAGTCCTACTGCATCGGTCAGGACGTATAAGACATCTACCAAAGAGAATGGACTTGTAGAGATATAGCCTAATGACATTACTAAAAGGGACATTGCAGTAATAACTTTAATAGTTTCATATTACTTCTAAATCATTGACTTGCGTACTTTCAAGCCAAGTCAGGAGGGATTGTTATGTGTAGTGCAGCTCTAAGAAATGTACTTCTTGTGAGTCTTCCTGTGTGTGTTGAGAACAGTTTTCCCATTATGTCTGAGCTGAATGAAAGTAAACAGAGAAGGCCTAGATTTCTATGGTGCATGTTTTTTTTTCTTTCTACCAAGACCCTGATGTGTTTAAGGTACTTATTTTCAGCCACCAAATACAACAGTTACAACATGCTAAATGACATTCGCTGACCAATACAACATCAATCGCATGCTCTTTGTAATATTTATGCACTTTTCTCACTTTTTGAGAATATTTCTTACCAGTCACTTTAAGAGATTTCACAGCATAAATAAGTAAGTAGTAATTGTACTACTCCCCCCATGAAGAGGCAGTGCATCCTAAGGCGTTGGGAAGACTTTTTGCTGGTTTGATGGCACAATAAATTTTGAAGCATCTATTTGCTGTGGTGAGCACCATTTTTCTTGCTTTCTCCAGTAGAAGAAGCTGTACTGATAAAAATATTAAGAGATCTTTGAGATGTTCCTCATCAACACCATGTGGTTGAACTTCTAAGAGATAAGAATGTAATTTAACTCATCATTACCTGGGTGGCCATTTTGTGTCAGGTAAAAAACGGACAGTTCGGGCTTCATACGAAGCTATTGGAATTAATGAGTTAAGTCATATTTCTGCACATTCATCCCAGCAGAAATAAACAAATCCATCCTAACTTTGGAAGAGAATTTCTATAAACAATTTGAGAAATGTCTGCACCACCTGAATAGTTGGGGTGCTCAACTGCTGAAAGTAATTTGGCACAGCTGAAATAATGAAGAATGAATGCTGAAAAAAAATAAAACAACCAGATTATGTTCTGGTTCTGAAGATATGCGATGAAAGAAAGTGGCAGGAATCAGCTGGTGGTAGAGGTGTTCAATACACATTCCTGAGGAGCCTAATAGGGAAGGAGTCATCTTCGACAGTCCTTAAAAAAAGGGATATTATAGGGGAGATCTCACTACAGCAGGAAAATCCTAGCCCCCCACCCCAAACAATCACGGTAGTAAGTGTGGCAAACACCAACATGGAGGTGTCGATAGGGAGAAGGGCTGGGGTAAATGGAAAAAGTGACAAAGGCAAGAAGGTCAGGGATGGGACAAAAGGTGGTAAGGCCATCAGGAAATGGAGAGTAATGAGTACCAATGCCCGTAGTCTGGGCAACAAGCTCCCTGAGCTGGTGGCCTTAATGGAAGAGGATGCCTGGATATCGAGCAGTCACAGAAACATGGTACACAGAAAACCATGACTGGGATGTTAACATACCAGGGTACATAACCTACAGGAGAGACAGGCAGGGGAGAAGAGGGGGAGGAGTAGCTCTCTATGTAAAGGAAGGGATAAAAGCAACTGAACAAAAGAGTAAACAGGGAGGAGAGGAGGCACTGTGGGTCACCTTGGAGACTGGAAAGGGCACCACAATCCGCACAGGGGTTGTGTACAGACCCCCATGTCAGGGGGAAGGAATGGACAAGGATATGATGGAAGGCATTCTTAGAATGGCAGAGAAAGGGGAGATGCTGTTGATGGGAGACATGAATATGCCAGATGTTAACTGGACATTTGCTGCAGCCACATCCAAGAGCAGGGCCATTCTTGAAGCCCTACAGGTGGCAGGCATTAGACAGCTAGTTTGAACCCACTGTGAGGGAGCAATCTTAGACCTCGTGCTTCAAACGGGGCAGTGAGAGGATCTCAGATCTAGAAGTGGGTTGTCATCTGGGACAAGTGACCATCAAACAGTGTGGTTCACGCTAAACTCGCCACAGAGTCAAGCCATACAAAAGTGAGGGTACTGGACTTTAGGAGGGCTGACTTTGGCAAGATGGCAGAGTGCCTTAGAAAAGCACTAGCAAACAGGCTAGAAGGAGGGTGGAGCAACAATGGGGAATTATCAAACTGCCATCACAGAGGCAACAAGCCTTTGTGTGAAGCAATAAACAAATCAAAACGAAAGAAAAAGCCACTATGGTTCTCAAGAGAGGTGGCTGTGAAAGTCAGGAAGAAAAAGATAGCATTCGGAAGTATAAGGAAACACAGAAGGAGCAGGACAGAGAGCTGTACCAGTTAAGGCAGAAAGAAGCAGGAGGAAGTCAGAATAGCAAAGGCCCAAACTGAGGAAAAGATAGCCAACTCAGTTAAGAAGGGGATAAAACCTTTATAGGTACATCAGCCGAGAAAGACAAAGGGAGGGATAGTGAGGCTGAATAGAATGAACGGTGGGTGGGCAGAGGGGACAGTGAAAAGCAGGAATACTGAACGAATATTTCTGCTCAGTATTCACAAAAGAGAGGGAAGTGCCTAATCCAATTAACAGAAGCACTCTTGATAGGGGGTCGATCCCAGTCCTTTCACAGAAGAAAGGGTCCTGCAAGAACTCCTAAACTGAAGGTGGACAAAGCAATGGGTCCTGATGGAATTCACCCCAGAATTCTAAAAGAATTAAGGAAGGAACTAGTGAAACCACTGGCTACTTTTTTAATAAATCATGGGAGGATGGTGTGGTACCCGAGGACTGGAGGAAGGCGGATGCGATTCCCTTCACAAAAGTGGGACCAAGACAGAGGCAGGAAACTACAGACCTGTCAGTCTGACCTCTGTGGTAGGGAAAATGATGGAGTCACTTTGAAGGAAAGAATAGTTGAGTACCTAGAGGTCAGTGGAGCACAGGATCCAAGGCAGCATGGGTTCACAGCGGAAGGTCATGTCAGAGCGAATCTAATAGATTTCTTTGACTTGGTGACCAAAGTAGTAGACCAGGGAGGGGCTGTGAGATGGCCTACCTAGACTTTAGCAAGGCATTTGACACAGTCCCACACAAAAGATTATTAGTCAAATTAACCAGCCTGGGAGTGGGTCCCAGGGTGGTAGCCTGGGTAAAACATTAGCTGGACAACAGGACACAGAAGGTAATTGTAAATGGAGTCCACTCTGAAGAAAGGGCGGTTACTAGTGGGGTACCGCAGGGTTCAGTATTGGGTCCAGTCCTTTTTAATGTCTTCATCAGTGACATTGCAGAGGGACTGGAAGGAAAAGTATGCCTTTTGCAGATGACACAAAGATCTGCAACAGGGTTGATACACAAGGAGGCGGAAAGGATGAAAAGGGACTTGGCAAGGTTGGAGGAATGGTCAGACGATGGCAGCTAGGATTCAATGCAAAAGTGCAAATAATGCACCTGGGAAACAAGAACCAGGGAAGAATACACAATGGGTGGGAGGTAGTAACAACAACAAACAGGAAAGGGACCTGGGGTAATCATATCAGATGACCTTAAGGTTAGAAAGCAATGAGAAGGCAGTAGGGAGGGCTGGGGTATACTGGGATGTATAGGGGAGAGGCATCAGCAGCAGAAAACAGGAAGTTGTTATCCTCTGTACAGACAGTTGGTGAGACCCCATCTGAATACTGTGTTCAGTTCTGGAGACCCCATCCCAGAAGGACATAGACAGGATAGAGGCAGTCCAGAGGAGGGCAACTAAATGGTGCAGGGTCTGCAAGAGAAGCCAGACAAGGAGGAGAGACTAAAGGAGCTTAATATGTATACCCTTGAGGAAAAGGGAGGGGGGACATGATAGAAACTTCAAGTACCTCAAGGGAATCAACAAAGTCCAAGAGGGTAGCATCTTTCAGAAAAGAGACTTGCAAGAACAAGGGGACACAATTTAAAGATAGAAGGAGGATGTTCAGGGGCAATGTGAGGAAGTATTATTTCACAGAGAGGGTAGTGGATGCATGGAACAGCCTTCCTGAGGAAGTTGTGGGGTCTAAAACTGTGGGAGAATTCAAGAATGCATGGGACAGAATTAAGGCAATTCTTGTGGGGTGCAGGAAGATATAGGCTGTTGGTTAACTAGGATCTGCGGCCTATCCTGTAGTTAGGGGAAATGGGCAGACTAGATGGGCCTAGTGGTCCTTATCTGCCATCAAAGTCTATGTTTCTATGTTTCTACAGAATCTGTTGGGAACAAGTGGGCATCACTCTGTGAGGCTTTCTGTCATTAGAAGCACTGTCATTAGAAGCAGATAGAAAGAAGTCAGATACAAGTCCTAGACTGCAGGAGTACGGACTTTGGAAAGATGAGAGAATTTTTATAAGAGAAGTCAGAAGGGGTGAAGGCAGTAGAGGGCTAGAAAAAAAAAAAAAAAAGAAAAGAGGAAAGTGATGAAGGAAGTTATACTAGAGGTCACACATCCCAGTCTGTATTCGGGTAGTTGGGGAAAAACAAGAGGGTCAAGAAACCATTGTGATTCACATGGGAAGTAAGAGAGGCTATGAGGGGGATGAAGGCCCTCAGAAAATACAACAACAGATAGGGCAAGGAACATAGGGTAGAGTATCTAAGCAAGATGAAGAAGGCTTGTAAGGCTCTGAGGAAGGCAGTGTCTGATACAGAGCTGAGAATAGTGGAGGGGATGAGGAAGAAGGCATCAAACGTTCTGTCGCTACATACTGTATGTGAGAAACACAAGAGGAAATGGACTCCACCCCGCCACACCACCTACCCGTCTACTCCCCCCCCTTTTCTTTCCCTTCACCCCATCCCTCACTCCCCCTTCTCCAAGCCCTTTGTCAGCCCTATGGCACCCCCACCCTCCTTCCCCCTTAATCTCACCCCTTGATCCTCACTACTTCCTCACCTCCCTTAACCCCCGCCTCTCAGCTGACAAGGCCAGTTTGACTGCTTCTACCTTTCTACTCCTCAACAGCCTGTGACCCTCCATCCTTGACTGCACTCCACACTCTCCCAAGTATTGTACCACACTCATGCAGTGTTTGTGTTAATTACTCTTCATTGTAAAACATGTATTCTTACCTGAACTGAACTGCTAAGCTTGTTATACTGTACTCATTGTATTTGCACTTGTCACTTTATATAAATTTTTTATTCACCTGTGTGTACTATTTTGTGCTACTGTCCTGTATCTACGGACTTGGAGCCTTTATAAATAAGCCTCTGGCTCAAAGGTGTTAATCCAAAACTGCAAATAAATAAATAAATAAATAAATAAAAAGACTGAAGAAAGGGGAAGGATGGGAAAAAGAGGACGAAGGTAAGGCGAGCATACAGAATCCATGTTCCTGTTTAGTATTTACTGTGGCATATAACAAGCCATATTGTGTAGTCACAGCCAGGGACGAAGCAGGAGGCGGTGTAAGCAAGGTTCTCATCTCAGAGAAAAAGGGTGCTGAAGGGAATGAAGGCACCAAAAGTGGATAAGTCCATGGACCCAGAGGGGCTGCATCCCTTGGTGCTGAAGGAGCTGAGGCAACTCTTAGTTGTACCACTAGACCACTGACTTGAACTCAGTAACAGCTCACTGGAGATGGGGGTGACACCTCAGGACTGGAAGATGGCAAATGTAGTTCCCTCTGCACAACAGAGAAAGTAGGGTAAATTGTGGGAATTGCAAACATCAGTTTAACATCCATAGTGGGGAAGATGCTAAAAATCCTAACAAAGGAGAGACTGGTGGCTTTCCTGGAGGTGAACGGACTTCAGAAAGTTAGATAGCATGGGTTCACAGGGAGGTCATGTTATAAAAAGTTGATCTACTTCTTTAATTGGGTGATAAAGGTGATGGACAAGGGGCAGGCTGTACTGTGCTGTACCTTGATTTTATTTATTTTACTTATTTCACATAAAACCCTTTAGGCAGAGCCTATTTACAAATGGTTTAGAGTCAGCAACAACAGAAAACAGCAAGTACTGGGGATCTGCATATATACAGTACAACTCAAATACAATACAGAAACAATACAATGTACACAATACAACATAGTAAGATTACAGTTTAACAGCAAACACTTTCTGCCGCCACAGGCAAGAAACAGCTATACAATTAATGCTGCCACAGTATTTTAATCAATACATGGGTGTCATGGAAACATAACAGATCAAGTAAGGTGCTACAAAGCAAATAGGCAAGATAGGCAGAGGTAGCAGTTGCAGGATCCAGACAGGGTGAGGGAGGAGAAAAGCTGGGAATTAAACAGGTTCGAAGTGCAATCTATTTTTAGTGAGGGAGCTAGGTTATTCCATAACTTAGCAAATCAGTAAGAGAAGCTAGCTTGGCCAAGGGAGGTTTTTCTTCAAGGGAGTAGCAGAGTGTGTCGCACCACACCCTTAGTGGTGTATTTTTGGTCGACGAAGTTGAGCATTGCCTGAAGACCAGGGGACAGTGAGCCACAAAGAGCTTTTCTACCAGTGAACAAGGTGTGACAGTGCAGTCTAGAGTCCGGGTTGAGCCAGTTTAGGCTGCTGTACAGCACACAGGTGTGGGTATCATATTTTTGACAGAGTGTGAAGCGGCAAGCTCTGTTAAGGAGACCCCTAACTTTTGATAGGACAGTCACTCGTAGAGCCATAGACTGTGATCCCATAGTTAGCTATGCCGGCAACGAAGCTCTGCACCAAGAGTTTCTTGCTCTCTCTGGTAGGAAATTGTTCCCATTCCCGTAGAGTAGCCCTAGCATGGAGATGACAGTCCTAACTAGAAGGCTAATGTAAGCAGCAAAAGATAAAGTAGGGTCATGGGTAACCACAAGGTACTTAAAGGTGTTCACTTGCTCAAGTGGAGCACCAGAAGAAGAAGTAATGGTTAATGCCAGGGAGGAGGGGGACTAGGTGCAGGTGCAAAGGCCATACATTTAGTTTTCTTTGTACTCATCATGAGTAAGCTGGAGGTGAACCATTCCGGAATGGCTTCAGAGTCAGACTGGAGCCTCCTCTGCAGCTTCTCCACATGTATATAAAGCTTTTACTATCCATTCAAATAGGGTAGTGTCAAAGAAGCTAGGAAATCTTGGGGTGGAGAGTAAAATTACACGGTTGGTAAAATAGGCTAAGTGACAGAAACCAAAGTAGTCCTAAATGGGGAATACTCAGAATCTGAAAGGGTCACCAGTGTGGTGCCACAAGGATCAGTCTTCAGACCAGGGGTGTCGGCAGGCATACGCACTGTACTCAGCAGAGTACAGTAAAAAAAAAAAAAATCAGGCAAGGGCATGAAAAAAAAGAGGAAAGCAACGACACTGTGAGTCACATTGTGTCTGTGTTGCACTGAGCCCTTGTGCCTTTGTTGTTCGCTATAGGGCACTGATGCCACCAACCAAATACACAAACAAGAACATTACTTACCAGGCAGGCAGAAAAATGAAGGAAAATTACAGGAAGAAACTAATTACTTGAAATCAGACGTGACAAACGGGGGGAGGGGGGGCTACTGTTGGTGTGCTGTGGCAGTGCATATTTTGGTTTATGTTTACTGGGGGACAACAGTACATTAGTTTTGAGTACATGTTTAAAATTCCTGGCTACACCTCTGCTTCAGACCAATCCTTTTCAACATATTTGTCATGCTGGATAGGGAATCCAAAGAAAGATCTGCCTCTTACTAGACAATACAAAGATCTGTGGAAGAGTAGACAGTGAAGGGGGGTAAGAAGTATAGAAGAGGATCTGGAAAGGCTGGAGAAGTGGTCAAGGGTTTGGCAGCTGAAATCCAATGCCAAGAATTGCAAGGTAAAGTAATAACTCCTGTAACCCCCTTGTTACCCAGAGTTACTAGAATTCCAGTAAGACCTAGTGGTAGGCAGGGAAGGCAGCTTGTGAAACTCCAGTTAAATGGATTTCACACTGTCTCACTCTGTTCTCAGTCTCAGCTGAGACTGAGGGATGACATCACCAACAGAACTATCGCAGCTGCATGAGCCACAATGGAATCTGCAGCAAGGGAGTTGGAATAGAATGTTGGGAGGTTTGAACAGTATTCTTGGGTCAGTTGGTGTTGGGAGCTTGCTGTGAAAGCAGCACAGCAGCTCAGTGTAGGCTCTTGGAGCCTCAGCCCTGACAGAGAGCTACTTTTAGGTAAAAAGGGTGTGCGTCTCCACCAAAAAAGAGAGACACAGGAAGATAATTGAAGTGGTGGAGACCGCTGTTTCGGGTCTCAGTGCCCCTTCCCTCCGGGGATGGGGGCAGGAAAGGGTTTCCTGCATATTCCTGGGGCAACGCCCTGGTTCTGCTACTAATGGAGAAGCTGCCTATTTGTCCAGAGTTTTTTGGGAGAACAAGAAGATTTGTGAATCGCCTGTGGGGCACCTGCAACTGGAGGGTGAGTGTCTGCTCTTCCTGAAAGGGCCAATGTTTTTCACCCTGGGACTTGTGTGACATGTGGGGATTGGACTACTGAAATAGTGGGAGGCCTAGAGTAATAGGCTTAGCCAAAAAGTAAAAGTAGGTTCAAATCCAGCACTTATGGGAATTCAAGATATGTAGAGGAGATGTGACATATGTCTACCCAGTGATCTACATTGCCAAGCTTTTAGTAAAGGAATTGTTTAGTTTCCAGAGAAATGGCCGGGTATGGACTGTGGGAGCTGGAGGTGGGAGACCCCCCATCTTTAGTGACCAGGTCCACCTCTACGGATTTGCTCTGTGGATTTCTACTTTGCCTCAGGCACTTGGCCAGTGATGAGGGAAGTACCCAGATGTGGGATTGGAAGGAAAATTCCCTCTAGGAGTCGAGGGCTCTGGTGTGGTTTGGGAGCCACAACAGGATGGTGGTTCATTTCCAAAATGGACCGTGGCTCCAAAATGGCAGCTGAGGGCCGGGCAGTGGGAAAGCCAAGTAGTGTACAAGTCAGGCTGTGTACCCAAAGCTGCGTGCAAGTCCGGGCTGTGTGCCTGGTGGGTTCAGAGCCTGAGGGCTGGAAATAGTGAAAAAGTGTTCTGTTGTCTCTAATCTGCATTACCAGGAATGTAGCCCTGTGGGGGTCAGTCTATGCTTTGTTTGTTCAGCTTGGATGTGAATAAAAGCCACACTGTAGAATCCCATTCCTGGTTCTGGACATTACAGTTATTGCTTCCTGTGTTCAGATTTATTTGGGTGCCCCTGTGCAGAGTAGCCCAAACCTAGGCCCCCTGTGCCGAGTAACCTCATCCTCCCCGAACCCCGTCCCCACCAGGTACTGCTGTCAGCTTCAACAGCATGCCAGCTGTCGTTTTTAAAAAAGCAGGGGTGAGGGGTTACACTCCAAAGACTGAATATAGAATTGGGGGGAGAGGGGGGTTCTGCTGACAGTACGAGAGTGTGACAAAGGAAAAGGACATGGGGAAATAATATTGGACAATTTGAAGACAACAGCACTGTGCAACAGGCTACTGGAGAGGGCAAATAGCATACTGGGATGTATAGCAAAGGGGATTAGCAGCTGGAGGAGAGAAGCCATTGTACTGGCCCCTGGTTCATCTTCAACAGAACATTGTGTCCAATTGTGGAACCAGCACTTGAAATAGAACTGGGAAAGAGTGGAAGCGGTGGTGAGGGTAACGAGAATGATCCAGGGCCAGCAAGATAATGAGAGGTTATCAAATCTCAACGTGTACATACTGGAGGCAGGGTGAGGGAGGAGAACATGATAGAGACGTACAAATACCTCCATGGGATTAACAGAGTGGACAGTGGATAGCATTTACATTGAGTGCGAACACATCACCTGAGGGAACTCAAGGAACCTAGTGGGAGAGATTTAAGAGAGATGTCAAAAAACATTTCTTCATGGAAAGGGTGGTAAGAGGAGGGATAGGCTGCCAAGAGAGGTAGTCTGTGCAAAACTGGTGGGGGGGAATTCAAACATGGATGTAATAGACATGTGAGATTGGTGAAGACAGTAGTAAAAGGGGAGGGAGAAATAGGGTAATGGTGAACCACTAAGGCCCTCGCAAATCAACATTAGACAGGTAGCACTTGGCAGATCTAATGATCCCCAGGGCCCTTCTGTGTGGAAAGCATCTATTCAAGCATACATCTGATATCTTTTTATCAATGGTAAGATATCTGCACCACAAGAAAAAATTAGGGTATGAGGTTAAATACATAAATGACCCACAATACATGAAGTTTCCCCAGCCCCACATACTGAACTTTTGATAAAGACTCAATACCCAAAATGGTAATTCTCAGTTTCTTCCACTTCAGACTACGGCCCATATATTCAGACAAGATGCGCAGTGCATCCCTAGATGAGACGCACATCTCCAGACTTGCGAGGGCGGTCAGGGGCATGGCAATATTCAGAAGCCCCTGATGTGCCCTGTAAACTCAACTGCGCTGCCATGCAGAATATTGCAATGAGAGAATGCAAATAAAGGGTCCACCGGAACAATTACCAGAACAGTTGACCATCCGATGGGCATGTACTCTATAATGTACAGCGCTCCTGTACAGTTCAGTTGGTGGCCGGCCAGTGTGCTGTGGGCTGTACCAGCTGCCGGCTCCAGTGGGGTTGGGGTGGAGTGGGGTGGTGGTTATTGGTTAACGGGTGGGGGGCGACTTGACTGCCAGAGAATGGGGATCAGAGTTTTTTTTTTTTTTTAATTAATCACGACACTATCGCCACTGGCTGTCCCATTCAGCCAGACGCCCCAGCCCAGACAACCCGGAATTACCGGGCCATTTTATGCCAGACCCAGAAGCAGTGACTGCAGGGGGGTCATCCTGCTGCCAGATTAATTTTTCTCTCCATTTTTTTTGTCCACCCAATTACCCCAGGGATAGAGATGTATGCACGTGGTGGCATGCATGCGCATTACAGCCCCGGTGATGACCCTTCCGCCCACCTGCTGGCTCAGCACCTGTGCACCCTCTATGCTGCACTGCACCCTGGCCTGCACCATGAGGCAGACAAGAACCAAGAGATGCCACATTCCCTCCCTGGAGAGCTGCCCTTCGCGGCTCCATCCAGCTCAATGCCCTCCCCCACCCTGTGCTTGTTCCTGAACACAGGTCGGCGGTGAGGCAGGGTAAGGCATCCAGCACCTTAGCCCTCTGCGCCACCGGGCCAGTCCCGGATCAGAGTTTTTTTTTTATGAAAACTGTGCTCAGGTCTGGGGAGGTAGTCACACTGGTCTACCACGGATATCGTGGTTTTTCAGATTATTATTATTATTATGGAGAATGGGCTTGGAGAGGGGGAGAACCACTAGACTACCAGGGATTGGTTTGGGGATGGCATTTTATTTTATTGTATATGGGGTCGGGGCTGGGGGAAACCACTAGACTACCAGGGATCGGATCAGGAATGGCATTTTTTTTCCACTGTATGTGCGATCAGGACTGGGAAGGGGGGTACCATTATACTACCAGGGAAAGGGCAGGCGTCAATTTTATTTTGAAAATTGGGGCTGGCTCAGTACTTTCTGCCAGGCATAGTCATTCAAATGAGCCCATAGTGGGCATGCAAATGGCCCCTTTGCACCCTGCATGCCCAATGGGCTCATTTGCATGTTTTGGCTGAATATCGTCCATGGGGATGGACGCATATACTGGTATACGCCACACATTCCCCTATGGGCAGTCCTCAGCCCCGCACCCTGGATGTGCCATGCCATACATGTCAGCGCCTACCCGGTTACCAAAATTAAATAACTAAATAATGTGCATCGTATCCAGGGTCCAATATTCAAAACAGAATGTGTGATCTGTTCCCATCGTGCATTCTGTTTGAATATCACAACAGAGCTGGCTGGCACAACTTATTTGCACAATGCACTGTTATGCACGTGCATCCGGCCAACTCTGAATGTGGGGCCCTAAGAGATTAGGGTCCATTTTGTTTCCTACAGTTAGAAAAGTCCAGAAGAAAACTGCCCAATTCATCAGCTCCATTCACATGGAAAGCCATTATGCTAACAAAATTGAAAGACAGCACACAGAATTTGGCAAGATACTGGAATATCTTTTACAAAAATCCATAGAATGTGAAAAAAGAAATAATTCCATAGTTTGCAAGATGGCCATCAGTACTATCAGCATGTTAACAGAGAATAACTCAGCACTGTACTGACACTTGGTTTAGGCCAACAGTAAACAGGGTTGTGTAATCACATTCTAGGAAAAATAATCATCTGAGAAATGTGATGGCTGCATTTCGACAAGTAGGTGGATGTTTAACAAATTAACTGAAGATTTACAGAGAGTGAAAGTACAACCTTCATTACAGTAGAAAACTCTTCTTTCAGTCCATCTGCCTCTGAACTTGGCTATCTAAGGTGATAATCCACCTGTGGTTTCACCATTTCTCTCTGCAGTATTTGAAACCCTGGACCATGGTGTGCTATTGGAGAGCTTGCGGTTTATCTGTGGGCTGTCTGGTACAGTCCTCAGTTGGTTTCGATTTTTCCTCGAGGGTAGGACTCAGAGGGTGCTGTCTGGGATTTTTTCTTTGGCATCATTCCCCCTATCATGCGGGGTGCCACGGGGCTCCATTTTGGCGCCCATGTTGTTTGTGGTGTACATGCTGCCGTTAGGAGCGACTATCAGGTGGTACGGTTTGAGCTTTCACTGCTATGCAGATGATAGTCAACTGTACATGTCCTTTGTGCCTGGCCAAGATGCTGCCTTTTCGGTCTTTAACAACTGCCTGGCCGAAATCCAGAACTGGAGGAATGTGAGTTGGCTGCAGTTGAATCCCGAGAAAACTGAGGTGTTGGTTGTGGACCTAGGTCGCCGGGAGGTGGGTTTGTTGGCGGGATCACCCTCAGGTTTATGGCTTGGGGGTGTTCAGCTAACTACCTCAGACCAGGTGCGGAACCTGGACGCTGTGTTTGATGACTGTTTGACACTTAAATCTCAGGTGTCAGCAGTTGGTCAAAGCCTCTTTTTACCATCTGAGGAACACTGCCCGGGTGAAGCACCTGGTTCCTTCTGACAATCTTCCTACTTTGGGCCACGCCTTCATTACCTCTCTCCTTGACTACTGCAACCCCCTTTATCTTGAGCTACTGGTGGTTGATATTCGCCGCTTGCAGCTAGTGCAGAATGTGGCAGCCAGGCTATTAACTGGTTCCTCTAGGTCCAGTCATATAATGCCTGTGCTCCACGAACTGCACTGGCTGCCAATATACTGGCGAATCACCTTCAAGGTCGGTTTGCTGATATATAAGGCCCTACATGATCAGGGACCTGGCTACCTGAAAGATCTCCTTTGTTCCTGCTGTCTCTGCCGCTCTCTCTCTCCGATCCGCTGACAAGGGATTGCTAGAGATTCCCAGGGTTCGCTTAAAAACCTCTGGGGCCAGATCTTTTAGTTTTATGGCTCCAACCCTGTGGAATTCTCTACCTCAACAGGTTTGGGGATTGCCCACTGTCCAAAGCTTTAAGGCATTAAACACATCTTTTAGCCTTGCATACAATGATTTTTAAATGCTGCTGCCTTAGATTAATTTTAATATTGTTTTAATTATTTATTAATTTTATTATGTTATGTACAAGTGCCTTGGTTTTGGAAAGGCGCCTTTTATAAATAAAGTTTGATTTGATTTAAGCAAGAGCTAGTGGTGTCATAAGCAGGGGATAATTACCTCAGCCAGTGATATCATAAGCAGGGGATAATGCACTCAGCCAGTGGTGTCATAAGCAGGGGATATGACCTCAGCCAGTGGTGTCATAAGCAGGGGATGATGCCCTCAGCTAGTGGTGTCATAAGCAGGGGAAGAGACCTCAGCTAGTGGTGTCATAAGCAGGGGATGATGCCCTCAGCTAGTGGTGTCATAAGCAGGGGAAGAGGACCTCAGCTAGTGGTGTCATAAGCAGGGGATAATTACCTCAGCCAGTGATGTCATAAGCAGGGGATGATGACCTCAGCTAGTGGTGTCATAAGCAGGGGATAATGCACTCAGCTAGTGGTGTCATAAGCAGGGGATAATGCACTCAGCTAGTGGTGTCATAAGCAGGGGATAATGCACTCAGCTAGTGGAGTCATAAGCAGGGGATATGACCTCAGCTAGTGGTGTCATACGCAGGGAATGATGCACTCAGCTAGTGGTGTCATAAGCAGGGGATGATGACCCCAGCTAGTGGTGTCATAAGCAGGGGATATGACCTCAGCTAGTGGTGTCATAAGCAGGGGATAATGCACTCAGCTAGTGGTGTCATAAGCAGGGGATATGACCTCAGCTAGTGGTGTCATACGCAAGGGGAATGATGCACTCAGCTAGTGATGTCATAAGCAGGGGATGATGACCTCAGCTAGGCAGTAAGCATCAGAAGCAGATAAGCTCTAAGAGACAATCATCCCATTTCCATGCAAATGTCCTTAGTACAATAACAAAGGATGTAAAGGTTAGAGTTGCTTGGATTCTCAAGAATCCAATCCGTTTGCTGAAATCGGAATTCCAGAACTTCTGACTCTGATCCCATTCAGCATTCTACTCTTACCACTCAGTGCACAACTATATGCCAATGCCAAAGCCCAAGCCTTGCCCCCCCCCCTTACCTTTACTGTCATCATGGCTGGCAGCTGCAGGAATGGCTGAAGTCCCTGGTAAGCTCAGAAAGCTGTGGTATGTAGTGGTGGTGTTGGTGTTGGTGAGAGGTGGTACTGCAGATCCTCTTGTCCAGTGACAAGTGGTGACTAACTGCTGAGCTGGCAATTGGTGGCACAGACAAGTCAAATCAAAATACAGTGGTAGACTTCCCATATAGTCCAGCCCGACCAACCCCACATGAGAAATGGACATCTTCCCATTACAATTCTGCTTGTAACATAAAAAATTATTTTTTTTTAATTCTGTATTAAGAAGTGCCATCTGACTCAGACAATGCCCTGTTTCCCGCTCCAGCACTGTAGACAGCATACTGGGTCACCCCTTCTACCTCCTACTCCCAGAAGGCCCAGTTATCCCCGATCTGACTGGTGTACAACCTAAAGAAAGTCCCAGGTTTGGCAACCACCAGACACTATACAGGGTTTTATTTAACTCTAAAAATTGATTAGCGTTTTTCTCATAAAAGTGCTAAATCTTTGTGAAAATGCATAGCTCTTGCCTCACTGTGTTTAACAAACACAGCACTTCTAGAAAATCTGTATAAATGCTTTCTGTACACAGTTAGTATCATCCCAAGAAAAAAACTGCTAATCAATTATTTAAAACCCTGCTATACACCAAGACATCTGGCGCTAGCTAAAATCCCAAGGCTTTCTTAAGGTCAGCCATCCCACCAGTCAGGTCAGGGAGAACTGGGGCTCCTGGGAGTCTGAGGTAATGGTATTACTGACGAGTCATCAGAAGGCACTGTATCAGTAATAAAAACTACAATGAAGTTACTTCTTGATATTGCTATAATGCTACCCAGAGTTGGGATTTCAGGAGGAGTCCACTCCTCTTCTCAGCTGGGGTTGGGCGGGCTGGTGTGTTGGACTACAGACGTGGCAAGTGTATGGACTGAGGGCAGCATGGGTTGACTCACTCACAGAATGAGGGGGCTGCAGTAGTTATGGAGGGGGAGAGAGGGAGTCTGGCAACTGGCAGTAGCAGAAAGTCACCGTTGGACCGGTGGCGGGCATACCTGCAGGGCCACTGACACAACTACACCTGCCTGAACATCAAGGACCGCAGCCAACCCAGCTGCTATTCCAGCCATTGCAGTAAGGAAAAGGCGTGGGGAGAGAGGTTTTTTTTTTTTTTTTAATCATCTGTAATAGGTAGGAGGTTTTTTGATGTGGAATTGGAATTAGGTTAGTCCGATTTGATTCTGCATCTGAAAAGGGTTTTAAGGAATTCATTTTTTGGGGCCGTAAATACCATAAGACTGAAATCCTAAGACGGACTGGAATCCGATGATTCCATATTTGCTATTCTGAAATCTGAGCAACCCTAGTTAAGGCCTGAAATTAATTTTGGCAGGAATGTTACCACCATTTGCACAAGGTACTGTAGAACTAAAATGGTATATTGTTACTTGTTCATGTGTTCAGTGGTATATTTTTCATGTTACTGTACCATTTGCAGATGTAAATAATTTTGGGATGAAAGAATACAGTCGATATGGGTATATGATGCTTTTGCAAATTATGTCCCATTCTTTAAGAATATGAGAAAAGAATTCATGTTTGATATGAAGACATGCAGACAACCGCTGCTAGTCCCATGTACTAAACAGTGCCCATGTTTGTGTCTGTGGGTATCCCGATTTTTTTTTTTTTTTTTATGTGGCAGTATAGCTTAGAGGTTAGAGTATTTAGCTGTGAATAAGCTTGGTACATCCAGCAGATGAGACCTGGGTTTGATTCCCACAACCTCCACTTGCATAACGTGAGACTCTGAGCAAGTCACTTAACCACCCAGTGCTCCCAGATCAACCCTGAAAACAGGCATGTGTGCCTAGTGGGCCTTACCCGGTTACCAAAGATTAAAATAAAATAAAATCTTTCCATGTATCATTCCTCAATCAGCCCTCCATCTCTAGCTTTTTAATTCTGGTTTTCTCTCTTGTACACCTGTTTACAGTATGTTGATTGTTTTAAACCTTTTATAGCCTAAATGAAGAAGTTTTACACAAGTTTTCAAGACATCTCAGGTCCCTTTACCAGGTACAGAGAAAAATACTGTAACCAGCAATTCAGAATATACACAACAGTTTGTGGATCCTAGATTGCTTAACAAAGGGGTGGGTGTAAAGGAAACAATTTAATACAATGCATGTGACTACCAGGAATAGGCCTCATGTCATTAAAAGATGAGAGATCAGATATGCAAATGGTGAGCTACATCAAAGTGATTGATATCATAACAAAGGGTCAATGGCTGGAAAAAGTTATTTTAAGTGTGTAGGCTAAGTTCCTGAAAATAGGCATATAACTTGTCTAGTGTACCTACCCAGTTAAAAGCTAAATAAATAAATAAATAAATTATGCAGGGTCTGCATATGTGGCTCCTTTAAGTATGTTATGTCCCAACAACAGAGGAAAATTAAAAAAAAAAAAAAAAAAAAGAAATACAATTCTAAATAGTAGGGTGGAAAGCTACCAGTTAGAATTTATTTAATTTTTTAAAATCTTTCTCTGTTGCTGGGACATACGCAGACACTGCTTAGTTTCCTGAACTGACAGCACTACACCGCCTACATACTTAATGGAACTTTGTTCAGCCATTGATCCTTTTGTTATGGTGTCACTTTGATGTAGCTCACCATTTGCATGTCTTATCTCACATGGTCCACTTTTTAATGACATCATGCCTACTTCCCGATAGTCATCTGTATTGTATTAAATTGCTTCCTTTACACCATCCCCTTTGTTAGGCAATCTGGGACCCAAAAACTACGGTATTCTGCAATGCTAAAAGACAAAGAACCTCAGCACACAAGCACTGAGGCAGTGGTTACCCCAAAGGGCATTGGCCAGGAAGCCAAGTTTCAAAGAAATACAAAATCACATACACCCCCACAATGCAAAGCATCATGGACTTTATATGCAAATCACCACAGAATATCTATTATGCAATGTTGGTAAGTTTTCTCTGCACCTGATGAAGGGACCGGAAAGGCTGAGAAAGCTTGTGCAAAAATTCTTCAGTTAGTCCAATAAAAGGTATAATTACCACACACAAAAAAAAAAGTGTACTAGATTTTCCCAAGACTAATATGGCACAACTGACCTGTAACACAATATATATGTTAACTTAGGTTTGGAATGTTATATTATAAAAGATGCTGCAAAGAAAGCCAATTTCAGTGGAATAAAACTAAAAGGTAGGGCCATATGGTAAAAATTGTTTTGCTTCCTTGGATTAAACTTCTAGCAATCAAAACAAGACATTAATTCATTAAAGCTGGTAGTAACGGTTAACCTTTAGTTTGCACCCTGCTGTGTAAAGAAATTACAGGCTTCTAGTGATAAAAATATATTTGTTTTAGTACATCAACACATGGAGACAGTCAGCAAAAAGGTACAGCAGCAACACCCACAGAATTAAAACAATGCAACAAGCAGGAAGGAGCAAACCCTCTCTTTCCAGTTGCTTTGAGACAGAGGGCTTTCAGTCATGCACCACATCCTTGATACACAGGTTTCTTTGTGTTTCTTGCAGCTGATGCAATCAAGAAAGCAGTAAGGCAGTTCTAAAAAAAATGACCAAGATGAAAAACTCTTGGCAAGGATAATTAGAAGAAATATAAACCTGTAAGCCCGAAAGAGAAAGATGTATTATTAAACAGTGTTGTGCAATTCCCGATTTTTACTCCTGGCATTTGTAAAGGTAGTTATTAGTTGCTTTCATTTCTATGGAAGAACCCAATACTTTATAAAGCTAGGTTTACTCATTGTATTTCTAGATGTTACATGTCTTTTGACACCCCAAGAAAGATCACCTCTCCGTAGAGCAGGTGTTTTTTTTGGAGCAGCCAAAGTGAGGGGACTCTCTGGGCTAATGAGATTCAGTAACCCATACATTAGCATCCTCTCAGCGAAGCCATCACCAGGGAAAATTGTGTAAAAAAATGCTTGTGCCGCAACTGCAGCATTACAAAACAATCTGAGTAGCAATAGGAAAAATGTGTATTGTTGCAGGTCACTCTGTGTAAAGCATCTGTACAACCACTTTTGGGTGAACTCAGATATGTAGCTTGTGACTGCTATACATAGTGTTTTGTGTAGCAGTTGATGAAAATTCTGTAGTCTTTTGCTATGCTATGTGTACCAGGTAAAATATTCTCTGACCATCACTGGCCCTGCACCCATGGACAGCCCAGTAGGGTATTGATGGAAAGCTAGGTAGAAGTATATGGAATTTAATGGGGATTTGTGTTAAGTGCAATACATAGTTATGCCTTCGTCCCCATTAAAAAAAAAACAAACAAATACGCTATTTCCCCATATCACATACTTCTGAATCCATATCACCACACGTGATATGTCCAACTTGCTTAAGAGGGAGACTGGCCTGCTAGTAGGGAGATGCCATAACATTATGAGTTTGTCCTTAAATTGTGTCAAAAAATAAGAAAAAAAGCATTTAAAAACTAATTTCATTTTATCAAGAATAAGCACTATAAAGAATCAACAACTAGTTGTACAAAGTTATCACTTACATTGTTCATCACTAATTTACTTTTTATGTGTCTATCTGACAAACAAAACCATGGATATTTTGGACAGAATTTTACTTATGCAGGAGATTTTGTTTCCCCCCGGAGGGAGTTCAGTCAAAAAACCAGGAGTCTCCTACGAAAAGAGGGAGATATCACATGTATGTATCACCCACTATTTAATCAATTGTGACATCGTCAATAGACTAAACAGTCATGCTATCCCCAACTGATAATATTTACATAGGTCTTAACCTCAACCTCAAAACCAGTCTAAAATAGAAAAGGAGTTTTACAGCAGTGTGAGTCAACCTCTCCCAAAACAAATGCACATTTTCAAAACAGACTTTCATAGAAAAAGTGTTAAGCATGTCGAATTCCCCCAGAAAAAAAATCATTTTAAAAGCAACAGCTTTATAAAAAGGGGTTCACACAAGAGTTCATCCCCCTACCCCATAAACACATTTTCATACTTTAAACCAACTGGCTTTCATAGAAAAATGTTTATCAAGGACCTGGGTTACTTCTCACCCAGTTATTGGTTAAAAAAAAAAAAAAAATCAACAAACTTATGACAATCTGTTCATTTCAATGCAACTTCAATTCAAATACCATACATGAACACAGAAAAAATAAAACTTAAGCACCCACTTTTAGGGTTTTCAATTGTTTCCTCCACCTAAACAATACTTCCAAAGATTAAAAAAAACTATATTTGCTAAAATATCACACACTCCTATAACACTGCTGGGAGTCCCCCCCAAGCTTCAAACAAACATTCAAAAACAGTGTGTGAACAAGGAGGCACTCACCCCTCTATTCTCACTGAAAACGCTTCTCTGTATCAAATATGGATAATGGTTTATTCAGTGTATTATACAGTCAAACACCACAAATCCTACCAAATAGAATTCCTGGGGGTTGACTGTATTATGCACTGAATAAATTGTTATCCATATTTGATACAGAGAAGCGTCTTCAATGAGAATAGAGGGGAGAGTGTCCGATTGTCTACATATATCAACATTTATCCTAAGCACCCATCTGTGTGCAAATCCAGTTGGGATTGTAGTATTTAAACACAGTACAGTACAATACAGACTTTTGAAACCACAACATGTCTTACTTCTACAGAGGGCAATTTAGACCATCACAACACATAATTTGACACAATGAAGTCCCCAACCATCAGGAAAAATAAATGGAAAAGTTGAAAAACCCAGCTCGGCTCCAAACACAAAAAAATGGTAGATTTCATCTTTCTTCCAGTGACATCACTTACATACACAAAACATGGCTGGACTCAATCAGTAGCCATGATAACAGTCAACCAAAACCCAGAAAACAGTACAGGGATTCAAAAGTACATGGGATAAGCATAAAGGCACCCTGCTATGCAGCAGAGCAGGGGAAAGGCAGTCTAGATAAGAGTAGGGATTGCCAAACCAAGTAGGGAAATGGGCAGACTAGGAGGACCGGTTGGTCCTTATCTGCCATCATATTCTATGTTTCTGTGTAACCAACAGAAGCACTACCTCCAACTCTTTTCGATCAGCAACCATGGAAACTGTCAGCAAGTCATTAGCACTTTATTAGTCTTCTAGATGCTGGAAACTTAAATTTAAAAGAAAAAACTTTCAATCAAGCTATTTTTCACCTAACCGCAGGTATTATATAAAACAAATGCTACGAAAGTGTTGTGTATTCATCAAATAATGCCATCGGGGGGGGTTTAAAGAGCTTATAAATCCACTTGCCCATATAGTATCTCATTAGCCCACTCTCTATGGCATTATTTCCTTGCACTATACTTTCCAAGTATTTATTCTATAGACACGATCTGCTATAGGTTATGTAAGCAATAACCCGCAACAGGGTGTGCATTTATAGGCATTTAATGCACGCCTGAGGGTGCGTTGTGAGGCACAAGGCCACAGGCCGAGTGACCTCACAGCACCCCAGGCATGTATTAAATTCCTATAAACACACACCCTGGAGTGGGTTACTGCACTTATAACATGGGTGATGATAACAGTATAAAAAAAAATCACCTAAAATTATGTTTTATTCATGTCTACAGACAGGAAAAGGAGGTGTGTCCTGCCGCAGCACAAAGTAGTCTGTCTGAAGAGAAGCAAGTTGCATGGTTACTGTGCAGAATGACCTGTCCCAGAGTGTCGGAGAAATATGGAGCTTATGTAAACACTCATACACACACACACAGAGAAATGCAGTCGCCCAGCACACACACACAAAAACATGTCTAGCCACATCCACAGCGCGCACACACACACACACGCACACATGACTTGCCCCACTGGACACATACTGAGACACTGAGCAGGACATGTAAGTGCCATACGTCTCTACCATTCGCACCCCCTTCTACTCTTATGAGTCTTGCCATTCCGTACACATACAATATGTGGATGCCCATGTCCAACACCCCCTACATTTCCTTCCTTCTTCCCTCTGTTTTAGCCAACCTGCCTTCTTGACAGGGGATTTCTATCTAATAATTTTGCAAACCTGCTTTCTTGATAAAGGATCTCCATCCTGCCTTAGCTAAGTGCTTTGCTCTCTTATTGCATAACTGTACCTATTTGACTCCTTGGATTATCAAAACATATGCATACATCACTGTGTTTTTGTAATTCTCTAATATTGTTGCTGTCTGTTCTCTGACGTGGAGCCTTTATAAAGGAGTCTGACTCAAAGGTTTGGAATTCTGATATATTTCTAATTAAATAAATACACACAGAACAGCAAATGTAAGTGTCGCATGTCTCTAGCGTTCCCACCCTCTTCTGCCGTTATGAGGAGCACAGTGACATACACACCGACAAAAATGACTTGTGGTCTGCATGTTGCGGTGCCACTTACATTCTTTGTCTCTGTCAGTTTCTGTGTGGGTCTCATCACAAACTGTCTCATTCCATAGGTCACTGAGTATATGTCCCTCTGCGACACAGACTCTGAACTGTGCTGGCAGAAGGGAACAGCATTTCTATACACGTTGAAAAGGAGCGCAGATCACTGACTCTGACCTTCTTCAGCTGCATGTAGTAAACAACATGCAGAGACATACTTCAGCACAACAATGAAAACTTTTATTGGACTAACTATCAACTGACTGGCAGAAGTATGGCCACAGACATTACTAGGCGATCATTGACTGCTGCACTTTCTGCCACTGAAAGTTAGTGGTGTGTGACTGGAAGTTACACAAAACACTACTTGCACACTGCTTCTGTTTCTTCTTTAGTTGGGACATCCTGCTCTAAACATGACTGCCATGGCATGGGACTTACCACCTGCAGGGAGACACAGTGGACAGGGACCGCTCCCCCCTGGTACTGATCAGTCGCTGTCCTAAAAGTTCCATCTGGCGGGTGGGTATAGTAGACTACTTGTATGCCAGAGGACAAGTGCAGGGTATCTGGCGCTTTGAGAGGACAGTGTGCTGCAAAATGTGAAAAACGGGGAGTGGGGGATTGCATTCTACATTGGTACCCACTGCTGCTTAGCTTGTACTACATTCCTACAGATCACACTCGCTAAGGCAGACCTCAATATGGTTGCCATTCTGTTTTCATTCAGGAGACAGTAACGATTGCCAGTCCGCACCAGGATCCAGTTTGAGGGAGCATGACAGCGACTGTGCTTGTACAAGCATTTAATGCAGGGTCACCTGATGCTATCTCACCTATCTCATTGCTTCACATCTTGACCCACGTTATAAGTCTTTTTTAATGTGTTGGCAATCTGTATAAACTTCAACTGTTCTGTATAGCTGCAGTACAAGAGCAATGAACAAATGAGTGACAGGTATTATTCAGCTCTAACCCAACAAAATCCTAATAGTACTGCAGGGTTTTAAATAAGGATTTTCAATTGATTAGCATTTTCGCACAGAAATGCTACTCAATGTTGCTAATGTGTAACAAATTTTTCTCAAGTTCAGTACTCTCTTGAACACATTAATAAAATGCTCAGATTTGATTACTATTTGTTAAACTGTAGTTTCCACTTGCCAATCTTCCCAAAGCCCGACTAACGACTGTGACCCAAAAGTGAACAGCAGTACTTAAGGTTACTGAGAATAAGCAGCTGCAGCTGCACCCTAAACTAACTGATTTACACATGATACAACTGACTAGAGTTCCCAACCTCCCATCCATTTGGACTGAGCCTCTAACTTAAATGGTCAATTTTAAATGGATGGGTGGTTCGGAACAGTCAGTTGTCGGTCTTTGATGTTTGTAATACAAGTTAGTAACTTTAGGGTGTAGCTCTGCTGCACAGCTGCTTATTCTTGGTACCCAGCATACAGTTATTAGCTGATATTCACTGACTGTTGGGTGGCTTTGGGAAGTTGGCAAGTGGAAACACACAGTCAAACTTAAGGATACATTACTTGACTTTAAAAAATTAGTAGCCGAGTAGTCCGAGACTCAGGCCTGTAGACCCAATTCCCAGCAGCCAGATCCCACTAATTTTACCTGTAAGTGCAGACTTACAATTTAGAACAGAAAAAGCCAGTTAGGCAACAAACAAACAGTAGTCATGGCATTTAACTTTTCTTTCAACTTCTTTCCAGCCAGAGCGCACAAAAGAAGATGATTACTTTTGTGTACCCACCTGAGAGGCCTGCTCATACAGTCTCCCCGCCCCCAGTTTGAGCCATAGGAATTTTTGATTTGTTTAGATGCATGTTATTATAAACAGACTGTTTCAGCCAGACTATCATCTCACCATGCAAACATGAAGAAATTTAACAATTAACAACTGTGGTCTTCAACTTGTGACTTGAGCCACTAAAAAAAATATACATGTGGCAGTTTCCACCAGCCAACATGAGGACTTATTTGCCCTACAAAAAGTTTAACCAAATGGAAAACTAATTTCTTAAACTCACTACATCTAGCACTTGTGAGTCAGTGCCCATGCTAAACTATAAGTGAGACTAGTGATCAATGTCGCATACCACACAGGCTTCAGAGTTCAGTAGAATTAGTAAAGTTGTGATGAAATCAGCACATGAAAAAAAGATGCATTCATTTAATAAATTTTTTACATGGGTGACAGGGTCTCCTCTCATGGCATGGCTGGTGCTGCCCAGACTTAACCTACATTGCACAGGTGGCTGCTGAACACAAGACAAGTGCGGCCCATTTGCTGAAGTGAGTAAAGTCCTGACCTGCACTACCACATCTGCCTGCCTATGCCAACCCCTGTAATCAGAGATCTAGATTGCTAAGTAGGGAGAGTGCAGGGCACCCCCTGTTGCCAGTGCACTCCCCCTGCGTGGAGATTTGGACATATAAGCATGGGAATCAGGGCTGGCAGACGTGAAGAGAGGTGCTCGACTGACTGGCGTGGATTCTCAACTGACCCATTTCCTTCCGACTACAGACAGGACCTGAAAATTTTCCCCACATGCCACTGCTTAAACTTATAAGCCAAAAGTGTACTTCCCTCAGTTTACAGGGGCTCGCTACTGAGCAATGATCAATCTTATGTCGTCACTGTCTGACTCAGAAGTAGTGGAAGACATAATAATGCTACTACTTGCTGCATCTTCTGAACTAGTTACATTTGTGGTGGTGCTGTGAGATGAATCTGACCTTTTTGCTTCCGACTGCCTTGGTTTCTCACAAATTCTTCTTGGAGTGCTGAAGAATCTACCTACAACTGGAACAACATCAAATGTGTCTGGACTGTCACCCTCAACTGAAACTCTAGCCAGGTGTTTCAACATGACTTCACTCAGTCTGTTTCTCCAATTAGTTTTGACACGCTGCATTATTGAAAATGACCTTTCCAGCTTTGCACTGGATACTGTAATGAGCTTACAAATAATGACAATGTGGTGGAAGTTTGAGAACGGTTCTCTGTAGGACTTCAGAATACAGTTCCAAAAGTCTTCCCTATTTAAGTGACTTAAAAACTTATTGTATAAAGTTTTAAGTTCAGATCATTCTCCTGGCAAAGCAGTAAGGTCAACATTTTTTGTGAGCATCTGTCCATAGTAACAAATTCGTCCAATTCTACGTTTCCAAACATTTCGAGCTCATCAGCACTCCTAGGCCACTGTTTCACATCTAACAATTTTAAAGTCCTAAAAATTGAGTGTTGGTCCTGAGAGTCACAGTCCATGATATCTGAAAATCTATCAGAAATGCACTGTTGTACCCTACTGACATAATTAGGTACCTGTGTTATAAGGTGCCTGATGCTGTTAGCATTTGAGACCGTAACATCTTTAAACACGGCAGGTTCAGAATCATCATTGTCCGTTACATCATGATCATGATGCTGTAAGACTGTCTTAAGATCAGAGTTGCAGGTTCTGAGAAGATTATCTGCAAGATGCTGTAGTTGCCATAAGGTTGCATCAATACAAGCCAAAGCGAAGATCAAGTCAGCAGAAGAACCCTGTAAACCGAGAGTCTCGTGACAGTGACCTTAGAAGGTCAATATAGAACAGTAAATGCGTGACAAATTTGGCAGTTTTTAGTTTGGTCAAAATGCCCTTAACTCTGTTTTTCTTCGTTGGTGGCACAGTGGCAATTTCTGTGACATTTTTGAGACAACGAATCACAACTGTGTAGGATTTTACCAGTGTGTCTGAGCTGCACAAAGTTTGTAATCTATCCACCTTGTTCCAAATGCCCTTTCTGGTTTGCTGACTTCACCACCCACTATTTTAGCCAATTCTCTGAGCTCACGAAGTTTCTCTGGACTTTTTTTCATAAAGGTAGTACAGTGTTATGAGATTATCATTCACTTGATCAAAAATCAGTGCATCTCCAATTGCCAATTTCAACCTATGGTTAAGACAATGAATAGACAGCAACCATGGCATTTCCACTTTTAGCAGAGCTAATAGCCCTTTTTTTCCCCCTTCAGGTTTATTGCAGCACCATCTGCACACATAGCAACCATGAGACTGTTCAAGTCTAAAATGTCTAACTCTAAGAAGCCTTCTTGGAGTGTTTGTAACAAACCTTCTGCAGTGGCGTGCTGAACGTCTTAATATGAAAAAGGTCATCTCCATTAAACAAGAACTTTAGTTAAAATGCATAATATACAGTAACTCTTTCAGTACAACTTTCATCTGTTGCCCCATCAAGAAGAACTGCAAAATACAGACTTCCTTGCATACAGTATTAGTTAATTATTTTAAAGACTATATCATCCTCTGTTTCCTACTGGATTTGCTCTATATCTTGTAGATTCTCAAGTTGTTCACTTAAACTTCTTGTCAGCCTAGCCTGCTATAAATTATGTATCTGTATATTTTTATTTATGTAATCCCTGTTATTGTAATTATGTAACCTCTGCAACCTGATGTATTCATGTTTTTTTAAGGCATGGAACCTCCTTGTATCTGCTTATGTACTTGTAACTGCTGTAAATGATGTTATGCTCATGTATTACTACAATGTGGAGCCTCTGTAAAAGAGCCTTTGGCTCAAAGGTACTTCCTAGAAATAAATAATTCACCAATAAGTGACGTGAACATATGACAACCATTAATATTTGCATATGCACTTACAAGATCAACATCGTGTCTTTTTTCTAGTTTAACAAATGATTCAAGTTTAGTAAATGAAAGTTCTTCTTTAGCGAGCAGATAAGCAATTTCAATCGGATGGCAAAGTATAGCTCTGTCTTTTACTTCTGCTCCTTTTATTGCATGTCCTATTGGTGTAGTTTGGTATATGGAGGCAGTTGATTCTGGTTTTTGGTTGAGTGTAACAGCTCGTTTATGAGCATCACATCGGCTGTGTTTTGCAACATTATCTTTTTTCAAAGCTGTACCTCGTATGACAACGATGAAACTTTCTCTAAAATTTCTGTAGTACTGTAACTGGTCTGCCAATTTATCACACAGGGAACATTTTATGCAATCTACAAACTCACCATTGTTGCTGTCTATTCTTTTGGGTTCACTTAGCTGTGTTGTGGGACACTTTACAGTAAGATAGAAGTACACTTTGAGTACTTGAACAATTTGCGTCAGTGTGCTTCTTTTCCAGTCTTGTAGGTTTTGTACTAAAATGACACTTGTAACAATAAAAGTATTGAACAATAAATTGTGTGCGCTTCTTTTCCTGTGTAAAATTTGTCCAAACTGATTTACTTGAATCAGGCAACTGAACAGTTGCTGTGGTGTGGTGCTGTGGGCGGGGGGAAACTGATGCTAGAACTTAAAACAGTCAGTCAGTACAGTTACCCAACTAGTTAGGGTCTCAGCCTCTAACTTAAGTCAATCGGTTACCCAGAATACTCTAAGCCTAGTATGGGTGAGTGAGCCTCTAACTTAAACAGTCACCACCCAGTACTTAGTACGTCTGCTGTACACAACACTGCAGAATTGTGCAGGGCAGATGACCATCCAGTTGGGGTGACTTGATTGGACCCTCTAACTTAAATGGACCTCAATCAGTACCCAGTAGTACTAGTACAGATCTGAGCCTCTAACGTAAAACGGAACAGCCTAGTACCAAGTACGTAGTCTGCTGCACCCAACACTGCAAAGCTGTGCAGGGCAGACCAAATTGGTTGGGGAGGGGCTGATTAATCTCAGCTTCTAACAAACGGTGAGGGTCAATCAGTACCCAACTAGTACAGGTCTGAGCCTCCAACTTAAATGGTCAGTACCCTAACTAGTGTGACTGCTGTCTGCACAGGAGCTGATGACTAAATCTGGGTTAGGGGGTGGAGTCAGACTACAAAATTCTAAGCACAGACGATTAACACCAATCATCAATCTGGCCCAGACTAGTGTGTCACAGCTCAGCGCTGCAAATAACATTGCTGTCAGATGACACAAGGGCACATCAAGCAGATGCAAAACTCAAAAGAAAAAACACAGTTCCAACAGTGAGTATTTTTAACCAGTCAGTATGCTACCTGCCCCGCTCCAGGCAGACCTTGCTAGCCCTCGCCAAACAACATGGCATCCAGTTCAATAATTAAGACAATAAATGACTGTCCATGTCTGGAGACAGCTGGCTTTAGTTTGACAGTTTATAAATAATCCACTTCATTAGCCTGCTTTCTGGCTTCTTCCTCCTGAAGCCCTTCCTGGCACTTTCCTTCCTGACTGTCACTGAGCTTTTTCTTCCCTACTCCTGTCTACCCAGTTAGGCTGCATCTCCTTTTTTGTCTGGCTGTGCAGCTTTAGTTCTGCAACTGTAGCTCTGGACCTCCGTTGACCTACAAACACAATGACAATGTGTCAGTGTTTGTACTCACCTAATGTAGTTCCTTCCAATTTTAACAGACATGAATTCCCAATGCTAGCTTGCCCCAAAATTAAGTTACCCTATCTAGTCTCTGGACAAACTCAGGATACACCCATGCTGGCCGGGTGACGAACCACTGTGGCAGTGCCCCCTGCAGAACAAAACAGGACAAGTACACTCAGGACCAACTACTCGCTTACTGAAAAAAAAAAAAAAAAAAACAAAACAAAAAAAAAAACAAAAAACTTCATTTCCAGAGTGAGCGAGGACTGTAACTTACAGTGAGGCCCGCCATCTATGTCCGCCTCTGCCAGCAAGTCACTCATACACCGAGGACTTACCTGCACACAGTCACTGACAGCCTGAAAAAGCTAAAACACAATAATTTAAAAGTGGATCACTCAGTTTAATGCCAATTCCCATGACTCTCCCCACAAAATAATAAAAGAAACTAACTCAGCACCACCACAAAACCCAGACAACCCCTGGTGACTCATCATGCCCCAACACAGAGCTACTCTGGCAAGTGGCGAGCAGTTTGCTACAATATATGCTGGGAATAAAAGTTCACCCAACTCAGGTGGCAGAGAGAGGGCTTTACACCGTCTTGGCGACTAGAGGGTGCACAAGAAGTGTCAAGCCCACATATTGCTCTTGCTTGCATTTAGTGCCCCCAATAATTATGCTGCCAGAAACATAGCACATTTTCCACAGGGCAAGTGCAGTGACAGTTACTGCCAGGGCACTGATGTAGCACACAACAAACTCCTCATCAGTAAATAACATGTGACGAGGCCCAAACCCCATTGCTGATGGAATCGGATGGGGTTGATTTTTACATGACCACTCACCAGCAGAACATAGAGTCATCACTGTGACACACTGCCCAGTCACCAAACACCCCCCCAGTGACCCACAGGTAGGCACTAGGGCAGGCAGCACAAACACAGGCAGCAAAACTTCAGAGCAGCAGTGAGCACCACCCAGACTAGAACTTAACTGCACCAGCTGCTGTGTGCAGAGCAGCTGCCCCTCAGCCCCACCCCAGAGACCCTACTACACAAGTGCCTCTGGGACTGAACTGGGCCAGCAGACTCCAAGCTGAGAGAAACAATCGTAATTTGTACTTAATTTGCAGGGCAGGCTGGCACAAGTGAGAAGAACCCCCCCCCCAATTAGGCCGGTGACCTAGTGCTCTCTGGCACCTCACCCACTTGCCCAGAATCACTGCAGTGCACTCAACCATTACCAGGGAACAACACTGACCCACCCCGCTAAAAAAAAAAAAAAAAAAAAAACCACATGAGGGCCACCTACAGGGGTGAAAACTGCTGGCCTGGTCTTGCATCAAGAGCCCCATGTCGCAGAGGACCAGCAGTACTGAACTAGTGAGATTTATGTGACAGCAGAGGACCCCCCCAAAACACAAAACTCCACTGCAGTAATCGTTCCTCCTCCCCTCCCCCCAAGTTGTGGCATACCCAACAACTCTGCCCAGCTACAGCACTCCAAGCCAAAGCCTTCTGACTCAGGGCCTTGCCTGCATTGTTGCCTGCACTGTCAGGAGAGCCAAGACTGTCCGGTCCGGGTTTGTGGCAACCTCATCCAGTGCACACAGCAGCTGAAAATTCTGACCGTCACTTTTGGGGGCCTGAGCAAGGGTACAGCCTGCCATAACACTCACTGAAATCCTTGTAAGGTATCCCCGATCATAAGCTGACATACGCGGTCAACTCATGGATGGGCCTACAGCACAGAGACAGTGACTCATCTACCGTGAGCAAACCAGAGTATAGCAAGGGAACAGTTCTGTTGCAGACACTCGTGGTTTGTTCGCTGTGGTCATCAACAAGGATTCTGTGCTGCAGGCCCATCAACGAGTTGTGCTTGTGCCCCCATGTAACACCCTTCCCCGCAAATTCAGTGCATTTACCTGTGCGGCTAAGATCAGGTCCAGACTGCAGCTCAGAGGCCATGCTGGGGAAGGTGGTTAGCCTACATCTTGGGCTGAACTCTGTGCACCTCACTGGTTGAGGACAGAGCAATGAATCAGGTCCGGGAGAAATTAAGCTGGTTACCTGCTTCCTCAGACACAATCTTACAGTAAGTCTCTTCTGCATAACTTCAACCACTTGGAGCGGGGGTTCTGTTTCTCACCTAACCCTACTAGTCAGGCCCGGGCCTCGATCAACTTGTTTTCCACCACCTGCCCTGCAACCGAATAAATCACCCACTTATTAACCCTCATTGCAATCTCTCATTCTTGCCTTCCATGATCATGAGTGATACCCACCTTGTGTCTATGGTAGATATTTTTCTCGAGTCTTTTTCTGTTCAGGGAGCTCTTCCACACCTCTGCACCACATGCTAAGCTTCTTCAGTCATGTTTCTCCAGCACCGCAGTGTAGCCACTGTCCAGACGCATGGGATCAGGCAGTCAATAACTCTGGAGGTGGGCAGAACTAACCAGCATAATGATGCCCATTATCATAAAAAAAAAAAAAAAAAAAAAAACAGTACTGCACATGAAACATCCATAAAACAACAAGGAAAATGCTAGAAAACATGGAAAAAATAGACTGCACTTTTATGCGATCCATTCCCTGTTTTGACTCGCATGACCAGCCGGTTTGCACTGCAAAATGCGATGTGATACCAACTATTTAAAGCCCTGTCCTGTATGTTGCTCAAGCTGGGCAAGCTAGAACCCTTGTAGGCAGATACAATCAACTGTATGATCTTTCAATGAGTATGGAATAATCGTGATCGTCCGAATGGCAAAGAAAATGTTCATGGCATAACTGGAGTACTTCATACATGATTCAAGATTATAAAAAGGAAAAAAGAAAGGTCCAAACAATTAGGCCCAAATAGGGACCCAAAAATCACTAGAGACAATCTGACTAGGGGACTTAAATTGACAGTGCCTGTGACAGAAAATAAGAAGGGCAGCAAATAGAGAATGTCTTACTTAAACAGGGGATTTTAGTTTCCTTGCAGTTGAATGGCATATAGGCAGAATTTGGGCAGGGTTCGACTTCCTGGGCAACTGTAAATAACCATGTCATAGCACAATTAAGATAATTAATATAGAACCCCGAACACATACTCACTGGAGGCCAGAAAGGAGACATGACAAAAACCTTCAAGTTTCTGAAAGGAATGAAAAAACGTAAACTGTGAAGATCTATTCAGCAGGAGTGGTGAGACAAAAACACAGGGACAGAAGTGGAAGTTAATGGTGAGGGAGATTCAGGATGGACAAGAGAAAGTTTTACTTTACAGAGAGGCTGTTTGAGTCATGAAACAACCACTGGCTGACATAGTGGGTGCAAAACATTTCAATAGTTTCAAGTACGACTGGGAAAAAGGGGAGTAATAGTTACTCAGATGGGTAGCAGAAAGGTAGAGGGTAAGGGGGGAAAGCAAGGACAAACCCCATCTATACATTGGGTCTCAGAGCAGCACAGGGTATACCAGGGCAGACTGGAATGATCTATGGTCTTTTTCTGCTGACGTTGTCTACATTTCTACGTATAGCACCTCTCATTCCCCTCACTGAGGTAGTCAGCTTCCCTAGGGCTTGATCTCCGATCAATCAGTTCTTGTGGTCTCAATTTGTAGCATTTCTGTTGGATTCCAAAATTCTTACTTCTTTCAGTTTAGTCATTAAAGAGCACCTTTCATTATGGTCCAAAAAGTTACAAATTGTAGTCATTAGCTTGTAGATACAAGACAAAGGCTCCCTGTAGGAGCCAATCAAAGGAGAGGGCGTGGCTTTTCGAACAACGCAGCTGGGCTATAAAGGCATGGGCCCAGCCGCACCTGAGCGAACTGCATTTTTTCTCCCACCCACCTGCCAACACTGCCTCCAGTATTAAATGGTCTCACTGGGCACCTCCCACTAGAGGCTTACCAATCAGGAGACGGAATTACACAAGGGGATGGGCTAGAACCCCACCAACTGGAGGAAAAAGGGAAGGACAAAGGAACCAGAGGGGAAGATAACTCAAGAGCTGGACTGTGTGACATTTAAGAATTAAAGCTAAGTGGCTGTATTTGCAGTATTTAAATTACAACTAAGCTACTAACTGTAGTCACTGTTTAGATTAAGGAGATATTGCATCCAAGTGTTGGTACTGTTTAGATTAGGAATATATTGCATTTAAAATACAACTGCCATTAAGCCAGCTGAAATTGTAGGGACTGTTTAGATGTACAACTGCACTTAAAGCACTAATTTGCACTGTTTAGATTAGGGAGATACTACATTTAAAATACAGTTGCATTTAAGCCAAATGAAATGGTGGGGACTGTTTAGGAAGAAATTGCTGTCAACATACAATTGCAGTTAATTCATTAAATTGTAGTGTACAGTATGGTTAAGGGATTGAGTAATTTCAGAACTAGAGGAGTATTTATAGTCAGAAAAGCAGTGTGTAAAATGTAGGTGGTTAGAGGACACAACACTGGACAGGGCAACCAGGGAAGGATGTAGGTTGCAACAATTGTGGGGCGGCACTATTTATAGAGATGCTGTGGAAGACAGGGGTGCCCACCATGTAGGAGTAAAGGAAAACTAAAAATGGAGATGGGATGCCTCACTAAGGCTTTACAAGAAATGAAAGGGGTCAACATAGATGAGATGCGGGGGAAACTGGACATGGAGCAGACGTACAGAGACTAAAGAATATCAGCAATGGGGAGAGACAGGAAGAAGACAGACGAGGGCAAGGGACAAGTCAGCAAGAAAAGCAATACCTATATGAAAGGACTGAGGGGAGAGGTAGACGATGGCAGGAAAAGGGGGACATAAACTAATTCAGGGCAAGAGCTGGAGAGGTCAGGAAATCTCAGTCTTGGGGGTGACTACATAAAATAGATTTGCAACACTGACAGAAGAGACCTAGGGGGAAAAATACAAGGCGAAAAAGAAGTTGAAGCAGGATACCAGAAAGGTAGTGGGTGAACAAAGTCATAGGATAGCCCAAGAGGGCCAGAAACCATATGTCTCAATGGAAGGAGACATGGAAGACAAAAATAATGAAGAGACAGGAAAGGGGAAGAAGGAAAAAAGTAAACTGAGGGCGGACAATACAGGGACCACGGGAGGAATACTCCACACAGGAATCGGGTGGAAGAGGGAGGCAATGAAACAAGAGAAGAACAGTGGCTCGAGATACAGAGCAGGGGTAATCATTATATTGGGGGGGGCAAAGGGTAGGGAGTATGGTCACTCTGGAAAGAATAGAATAATAGTCTATGGGGACTCATTAAATAAAAGGTATACAATGGAAAAGAGGTGAACACACACATGAGGACAACAGTGGTGTGCACACCTGGGATGGAGGCAGGTAAAGCAACTCAAAAAATAAGGGTGCTAAGAGAAAAATCAGACTTGGTACTGCACATTGGGACAAATGATTTAGCCTGGGAAGAGACAGAGGTGGTGCAGCACAGATTTATGGACTTTTTTTTTATTTATTTTTTTTATTTAGCTGTTTAACCAGGAGTAGCACACTAAGCTGAAAGTTTTTTTTTTTTTTTTTTTTTGGAAGCGACCTGGGAGCATGGGAAGTTAAGTGACTTGCTCAGGGTCACACAGTATGCAAGTGGAAGCTGTGGGATTCAAACCCAGGTCTGGTCTGCTGGATGTCACCAGATTTGCAGCTCAGAGCCTTAAACCACTGCGCTATACTGCCTCCCAGACTTAGCTGCGGCATGTAGGCAGTCTGACATCATTAACCTTTTCTGAGATAATTCCTGTACCAAGGGGAAGCACAGCTAGGAAGAGGAAGATGGTGGAATTTAATGGATGGCTAGGCTGGTGGTGTAAGGAGGAGGGATGCAGTCTTATAGGCATGTGGAGAGACACGTGGTTGGACAAGAGACTCTATAGTAGTGACAGACTACACCTGACCTTGGAAGGGAGAAAGAAAATCAAAGCTAAAATGGGGGAATACATGGCAAAGAAACTGAGTTTAAACTGCTAAGGGGGGGCAGAATAGGGGAGGCCGGAGCGCATCCCTCCCACATCAGTGGAGATAAGGCAAAGAGAGCAAGATGGATATCAAAATCAGAAAATAGGGGAAGCAAGTCAAGTAGGACTAAGTCAGAAAAAGAGCAAGAGCACGACACAGACAAAGTGGAGGGGGGTGGTGGTGCTGAATGTTCGCAGTCTTGGGAACAAGATGGCAGAACTGCAAGTGCTCTTAGCAGAAAGCAGGGTAGACATCGCCTCCATTACAGAGACCTGGGCAACAGCACACCACAACTGGGACATATCGATCCCAGGTTACAGGCTATAGAAAAAGGACAGGGAGACAGGAAAAGGGGCTGGGGTGGTGGCATACATAAGGGAAGGCAGTGTGAAAGAGGGAGCACTGAGGCGCTGTGGCTCCAACCCCAAACGAATGAAGGAAGGAAGGAAGATAAGGATGCGGGTCATATGCAGACCACCAGTCAGGGAGAAGATAAGGACAGAGTTATGCACTCAGTTAAATGCAACAGTGAGGGGGAGATAGTAATGGTAGGTGACTTTAACCTGCCCAAAATTCAATGGGTTAGTCCAGCCACATCCTGTGCCAAAAGCCAGGCAATCCTGGACACAATCCAGGATAGCTTCATGACACAGTATGTGATCAGTCCCACCAGGGGAAGCAATTTTGGACCTGGTTCTCTCCAATGACGAACACCTGCAGGACACAGACACTTGGGATCCCACAGATGGAAGTGACCACAGCACAGTGTGGTTCAACCTGGACATGGGTAGGGAAGATATCCATCCCCACAAAGACAAGAGTGCTACACTTGAGAAAAGCTACCTTTAAGAGAATGAGGGAAATGATTAGAGAAGACCTAGGGAACTTAGAGGAAGGCTTGGGTGTTGAGGAAATATGAGACAAGTGGGGGGGGCCATACAGAATGCTACAAACAACTGCATAATGATGAGGGGAAAGAAGGCAGGAACTCTACCACCTAGCTGGTTTAGCAAGGAGGTGGCCAAGGAAGTGAAAGATAAAAGGGCTGCATACAGGAAAAGTAAAAGGACAGCGAGGGTAGAGGGTGAAGCATACCTCTCAACTGTCCCCGATTTTCAGGGATGTCCCTGATTTTGCCTCAAAAAATTTTTCTCTGTCCCTCGTAAAATGTGTGTTTTTGTGGCAGAACAGCAGGGATTAAAAGCACACAATAATGTCAAACATTAAAGTAACAGACTTGTTCTTCTTCAGAAAATGCATCTTAACACAATTCCCCTTATTCCATCAGCTTTCTGACTGAATATTACCAGTTTTTAAGATGTGTCCCTGATTTTTTTTAAGTCTTGCCCCTGATTCACGAAGCAAGAGGTTGAGAGGTGTGGGATGAAGAGGAGTACCAAAGGCTGGCTAAACTAGCTAAAAGGGAGGTAATACAGGCAAAAGCAAAAAAGGAACTCCAGATAGTGGAAGGGATAAAAAAGGTGGATAAGGCCTTCTTTCGCTACATTAAACAAAAGACACAGAAAGGATGGCATAGTCAGGCTGAACAAGGGGGAAGCATAGTGGTGGAAGATGGGACAAAGGCGGAGGTATTAAATGAAAACTTCTGCTCTATCTATACCAAAGAAAAGAGGGGACCCCAATCCCACACAGTGGGAAGAATAGGAAGGGGGTTGGTGAAGACCCAAGGGATTGGGTCCCAAAGGATAGGGATTGAACGGGTGAGGAGAGGCTCATGAATTTGAAGGTGGAAAAAATCCCTCGGCCTGACACAATACACCCAGGATACTAAAAGAGATGGCAGAGGAACTAGCAGGCCCACTGATAATACTATTCAATAGATCTCTTGATGCAGGGGTGGTGCTAGGGGAATGGAGAAAGCACATGTCGCACTCACTCCATAAGAGAGTGGCCCAAAGAAGGACCCTTGAAATTACAGGCCAGACAGCCTGACCTCAATTGTGTATAAACTAATAGAGAAATACTGAAGGAGGCCTGGTCAAGTTCTCACAGGAAACAGCCTGCAAGACAGTAAACAACACGGGTTTGTGGTAGGCAGATCATGTCAAACGAACTTGATTGAGTTCTTTGACTGGGTCACCTGGACCGTGGACAATGGCCAGTAGTGGATATCATATATCTGGATTTTAGCAAGGCCTTTGACTGTGCCACACAAAAGGCTGATAATGAAGCTGAAGGACTTAGGGTGGGGAAAGGTTAGTTAGATGGGTTGATAACTGGCTGAGCGGCAGGACACAGAGGGTAGTAAGGGGGGGGGGGAGATCTCTAGCACAAGAGAGGTTACCAGTGGGGTTCCACAGGGGGTCGGTGTTGAGACCGGTGTTGTTTAACATCTTTATTAGCGACATAGGGGAAGGCATGCAGGGAAAAATGTGCATGTTCACAGAGGACACCTAGCTTTGTGAGAGGGTGGACACCCAGGACGGGATAAAGGAGATGAGGGAGGACCTAGCCAAGCTAGAGAGATGGTCGGTGATATGGCAACTAGGGTTCAACACCAAAAAGTGCAAGGTGATGCACATAGGAGCAAAGAACCCGAGAACAGAGTACTACATTGGAAAAGTTCAGGTTACGTCATCGGAGGAAGAAAAGGATCTGGGGTGAATTTCTAGTGACCTGAAACACTCAACTCAATGCAAAAAGGCAGTAGCAAAGGAAAATATGATGCTGGGGTGTATTACAAAGGGATTTAGCAGTAGGAATAGTGAGGTTATTCTGCCACCCTACAGATCATTGGCGAGACCGCACTTGGAATATGGAGTAAGATATTGGCATCCACACCTGAAAAAGGACAAACATGCTGGAAAGGGTCCAAAGGAGAGTGACGAAAATGTTAGCAGGACAGCAGGATAGATCATATGCAAAGAGGTTGGAGGACCTGGGGATGTACACTCTGTAGGAGAGGAGGCAGAGAGGGGATATGATTGAGAAGCTCAAGTACTTGAGGGGAACAGAGGACTGCGGAGCCCATTTAATAAAGGGCCAACACCACCACCACCAGAGTGCACAACCCAAAACTAGTGGGGGTAGATTCAAGAGGGATGTAAGGAAGCAATTTTTATTTTTAACACAGAAAGAGTGGCGATGGCATGGAATGAGCTGCCACAAGAAGTAGTGGAGTTAAAATCAGTGGGAATCTTCAAAAGAGCCTGGGACAAGCATAAAGGAATGTCAGGTGGCCTCATAAGGGGAAAGACAGGAAAATTGGGTCAAGGCCACAGATGTAAACTTAAGACCAGAATTAATCCTTATTATTTCGAGCAGACCAGATAACCAGCAGAAGGAGACCTCTGGGTCTATTTTCTTATGCTCTTAGGTTTCTTACGTTGTTATTATATGCAGTACTAGATCAGAAAGGGTGTGTTCATTTGTTATTTTTTTGGCCAAGGTTTACTCTGCCTTCCCTAATTTGGATTTGTTTTTGAGCCTTGCTTTAGTCCTGCTGCACTTGCCCTTACTGTTCAGCAGCTGGGCTGCTGGCTACTGATGACATCACTATAGGGCGGAGGAGTGACTCACACCGTGCAGTACAGTGCAGCCACAGCAGTTTTGCAAGGGAAACCTACCAGTAACTCAATGTACATACTGTGTTCCCCATTCCCAAGACACCTTGTTAGCAATGCATTATGCCAAAATCCAAATGCCTTGTCAGTATGTTTTTGTAAAACTGACTGCTCTGTAACAAAGCACAGGAACTGAGAGGAAAGAGTTGCTGTCAGCATCTTTCCCAGTCCTTTTGACTTTCATGCATATATTACCCTTCTTGCATTGATTCTGGAATTGCATTTTATTACTGTCCTCTGCAGTTGGTTTTAGTCTTCCCAAGTCAAGTTTCAAGTACATTGGAGTGGTCAGATAAAAATATAGGGCAGTGTTGAATGTCCCTCACCTAGCCAAATGTTCCAAAGTAACAAAAAAAAAGATAGTCAAGGCTGGCACAACTGGAATGTCATGCTGAATAATGGGTATATACTGTCTGTCTTTTGAGAATAGACACCATCAGACAACAAAAATCCCAAGGTGTTCTACAGTGTGTCAAAAATATCCCTGTACTGGGGTTACCCGAAAGTGACTGGGAAATGTGGTGCCCAACTCTGGGGACAGAGTAAGGTTGAGAACTTCTTCCATGATTAACTGACCTTGCATTACTGATAAGACCTTGTTAAAAAAAACACCTGCATAAGTCTATTATCTGTCTAAGGAGGCACGTAAATATTGACTAAGTGACCACAATGTGATATGAAACACTCCCATAACAATCTCATACCTTTCCTTAGGGTCCAAATACGAGGCCTGCAAATGGAAGGAATCTAGCAGAATGATGAGTAAGGGTGACAACACCCTGTGCTTCCGGTGGTATGACGAGCCTCCACTAAAGAATAACCATACTTTTCCAACTTACAGTGCTCCTCTGAGATAGAAGAGTTTCCTGTAAATATATTATGTTGGGTTCATCATGCTTAACCCTTGCATAATTCTAGTGCATCATATAGGGTTATGCATATCATTAATACTGAAATACTGAAAGAGTATCTTTACTGGTGCCACCGCCATACTACAGAAGAGCCAACAAAAAAATAAAAACTTTTGTCCAGGTGCAAGCCTCCCAAGGGAACCCCATATCTCTTTGCCTAAGCTCAGGATATACAGGATAATGGATGGGCAACAGTGAACAACAACATTGTTTTTGTTTTGAGTGGTTGTCACAACGACCATGAGACCTCAAGAGGGATGTTCCAGAGGTCTCTGGTTGTCATAATAACCTCCAGACATAAACTCAGCATTGTTTTTTCCTGTTGCCCATTCATTGTCTTTTATAGCATATGGGTCTCCTTGTACAACTCCCATTCCACACACATCGTACCTCCCTCTCCTTTGTTAACTCCCTTATGGTTACTCGCATAGCAAGAGAGAAATCTATTCGGATCCTCCCCACCCCAAAACACAAATGCGCGTGCGCACACACACACACGTATCAGGCAGTACAGATGAGGTCCAGTCTGAAAAAGCTGTGATTAAAGCCATTAGTGCTGACTTATCAGTTTGATGGGGAGGTGATGGGAGCAGAGATAGGGAGGCGGGGTTGCTCAACAATAAATTGCTATCTATTGTCATCCAATTTAGAAAACACCACCGCAGCCATCTCTGATCGCTCATTTCAGCAATGGTAATTGACAGAGCTGAGAAACAACAGCGTGATCGGAGAGACTCTGAATCGGACAGCAGTGTGCTAGCATTCTATACTGTACCTTAGCAGTGACACACTCAAGATGGTACAACAGTCTGAAGTCACCAGTAGGGAGTAACACTGGGAATTCAGTGAAGTCCATACACAATATAGCCCATACACTATAAAGTCAAGACAAACACTGGACGTAGCAAAATCTCATAAGAAAGCTAAAACAGTAACAGGAAACAAAGCATGTCCCAGCATGGGTGAACCTTGGCAAACTGTATCCAACAATGAACAATTTCACTTCCTAGGTAGAAGGCAGGAATAATACCATGCCCTTAGCATAGTCGGTTTACAAAGATCCTCAGTGATGGTACATGCAGAACTCTGTCAGGCCCTTGATACAGAGAAACCTGTTAGTAAAGAAATTAACAGATGACACTGAGTAATAATACCTCGAAACAGTTCCTCAAAAGCTCCACCCCACCACCAATATATTCAAAACTCTTAAAAAGCATGGACAGTACAATTATGATGTTATATACAGGGAATTATGATGTCAAGTGTAAACAAGCTGCCACAACAGATGTAGTCCAAGAGACATTGATCCTGTTTTCCTGTAGCTGTGCTCAGCAATAAAGTAGAAAGGGAATCAAGTACAGAAAATGTGTAATGACTGTAAATCTTACCTTCTCAAACTTTTCCTTATGGTGCCAGGGGCTCTACATAGAGAATAATACATGGATGGGTGCGTGCATCCAGAATTTTACAGACACCTAAGGTATGGGATGTTACATAAACCATGGTGACGTTTAAGGGATTTATAATAGCATACCAAACAGTGTTTGTACAATGCTGGTTTAGACACACTTACCCATGTCTTTTTTTTATAATTATTACTGGGCATTTTAAGAGTTCAAAACTAGCTTTATTGAAGTTATTCTCAAGTACACTGGATCCAGCAGCATACTGAAGGTGCTACAAAGAAATAGTACATACACAATTTTCATAAACTAGTGTTCATTCTTGATATATTTCTTAAACATTGTGCTGGTAGTTGTAACATAGCATGTTGGGCCCTGCTTGCATGAACTAACAATGCAAGGACTTATCAATGGAGCCAGTCAAAGGCCCCTGGAGGATTTAGGGCCAAGGTAATAACAATATCCTAATACTCTAACTACAAACTATATACAATAACAGTTGCACATCAAAGATCCGGTAGACAAACAGGCTAAGCAGTGGTATGGGGGAGCTGATCCGTGTTGACCATCCCATACCCACAGTAAAAGCCTGGGATCATGATGGTAGAACATGAGGGTCTTATTCATGCTGAGGGGGCTTCTGCCTACATCTTTCTGATGATGCCATAAAATGGGTCGGTAGCTACCTCTCCGCGAGATCCCACAAGACCGCAATCGAAGGCCACTTCTCCTCGGAATGTCCAATTAAATATGGTGTCCCCCAGGGATTAATCCTGTGTCTCCTTTTTTTCTCATTCTATTTATAAATAACCTTCCCTCGATATGCCATTCCACTCAAATTTGTCCTTTACGCAGATGACATGGCCCTTTTCTGCAGTGACAAAAAATCTCGCCACGATGTTCCACAGTTCCACAATCTGCAGTCTGATTTCATGAAGCTTCACTCCTGGTTCTCCGGTAACAGCTTTGTCCTCAACTCCAAAAAGACCAAGCTCATGATCCTCTCAGGATCCAGGAAAGCCCCAGGCCATGATTTTAAACTCAACAATTCCGGCAATCTCACTGAACAGGTGTCAGAATTCAAATACCTAGGTCTCCACCTTAACCCCCACCTCTCATACATTCTCCACAACGGTAACCTAAAGAAGGTGCATGTCAGACTTGGTCTGCTCTACAGGATTAGAAAGTTCCTCATCCCCGCATCCAGACTTCGCCTCGCTAGCTCTCTACTCCTTCCCCTTATCGACTATGGATCTATTGTCTTCTCTCCCCCTACCTCATCCCTCCTTTTCTCCAAACTTAAGAGTCACATACAACAGCATAGCACATTTCGTCACAGGTCTCCCTTGGAAAACACACCACTGCTCACTTTATTCCTCCCTCGAGTGGTCCACTCTAGAAGGGAGGTTCCACTTTAAGATGCTCTCCTTCCTACATAAGATATACCTCAATATTCTCCTCCCTCCCCCCCAACATTATCTCCTCATTTCCACTTGCAGCGCCTGGACGTTTGACTAGGGGTGCCTCAAGTCTGGTTTTTGACACCACTTTCTACAGGACTAAGCATGTCCAAAGCTCCATTACATTCAAGGGAATGAAGCTTTACAACAATCTACCCTCTGAAATCCAGGCCTGTGGGTCCATATACTCTTTCAAATCCTCCCTAAAGGAGTACATCGTGCACCTGCAGCTGCCCTGATAGGCCTCCAGCATGGCCATCCTGGTAAATCCCAGTGGCTCTCTCCCCCCTGCACTTTCCTTCTCCCCACCAAGTGCACTAAAACTTCCTGCCCCATACAATATCTGAAAAAATCTCTGTTTATCAGTCTGCCTTTTGGTTGACTCTTGCACAATTTTACCCACGTAATATGCTAGTTTTATTTTGCACTTGTTAGTTCCTTGTACTTCTATGCACCTGTATATATATATATATATATATATATATATATTGTACTTCTACACACCTGTATATATAATGTATTTACTTCATTGTATGTTGTAGGTGGTTCATTTATGTCCTATGTATTTCACTAGCCTATGTATTTGTTCATCCGTTACATTTCCTACAGTGGACGTTTGTGAAAACGGGCATTTTTGCTCACATACCTTCCAGTATACAAATAAATTAATTGATTGAACTTGGAGTCTAGGAAGGCCTGCCAGCAGTGCTTGAATTTATCTATGGAGCCACACGCAAAATGAGAGTCTCTTGTATGTGGCAAGGAGGCCAACAGTCAAGAGTCACTACTGAGCAGAGGGACATTGGGGAGTACGCCATCAAGTGAGTAGGAGAAGTTTGGCAGTAGCCTCCAACGGAGGTGACCCATTGGGCTGAGAGATCATGCTTGGGGAGGTGACCCACTGGGCTGAGGGTTCATGCTTGGGGTTGTCTACTGGGTAACATCCCAATAAGATGAGAGGGTGTCCACCAACAGCCGAGGACCCACTACCTTTTGACAGATTTTTATAATGTCCGACCAGAAAGGCTGTATGTGTGGGCACTTCCAAAGGATGGGATAAAGCTGGGCCTCAGCCTGTCCACATCTCTAGCAGAGGTCCTGGGACATGACCCTTCTCCATTTGAGTTCATGGGGTGGTCATATACCATCTAATGAGGGTCGATTCATGATGAGGCAGCTTCATCGCCTCTACAGGCTGAGTGAATTTCTGTGCCAACAGTGAGACCATTCTGAATCTGTGATCTCCTGTCCTAGTTGTTGCTCCCACAGGGTTTTGCAGGTGTGGAGGGTCTACTCCGCTGTCTTGAAGGGCTTTGAATATGGAGCTGGCACAGCCCTTTCTTTGTTTGGCCCAGAGGGAGAACAGGGGAGCTAGTTCCTGGAAATTCATGATGAGATGACTTATTTGAATGCAGTACCAAATTTCATTTGAAGGTATTTCCTGAAGTTGTTCTAGGGAGTTGATAGTAGTTTTTAACGGTATAGGTTACCCAAGGGCAATGAATTTGGACAAGTTCTTATGGACCGACTTTCAGTATGTGATGGACACTGACCGCTGCAGGCAACAGGGTAGGGTGTCTTTGAGTAGAGTAAAGCAAAACTGCAGGGGAAGAGGATCGGATTAGAGCCACCTCTAAACAACAGCAACCATCTAGGAGGATGTACCATCGGGTGGCAAACCACTGTACTATCTGGGTGGATACATATGCTATAATGGTATTGCAGGAACCAAGGAAGAACCAACTCCCCCCACTTCAGTATTGTCAGAGTTTCAGCCTGCTGTACCTCAGGGGTTTTCCTTCCCATAGACAGTGACTGATCAAGATCTCTTTTAGAACCATTGCCTGGGTATGTGTATAGGCAGATGAGCAAAGATATGCAGGAATTTGGAGGCCATGAGTTTGATCGCCTCAGTCTTCCCCACGAGGGACACATGCAAGACCTTCCATCTCTCCAAGTCTACCCTGGAGGACTGAGTGAGCACAATTTGGCCAGGTCAGAGTGTAGATTAATCCCCAGATAGGTGATGCCCTTTGGGGCTCATTTAAACCGCAAAACTTGGAATACCACTTTAGCACATAGCTTATTTAATGGCAGAACCTCTGTCTTGGATTGGTTAATCTGCAGTCCAGAAACTGAGGTGTATCAAAGACTGGGATTATATGCTTGGCAGACAGCCTGGCCTGGGATATAGTTATGAGCAGGTCATCCACGTACAGATGGGTCTTGTAGGACTCCTGTCCAATGGGAATGCCTGGGATATCCTGTCTTTCTCAAAAGGCAATAGCCAGAGGCTCCACTGCCAGGACGAATCTGTGAGCAGTTGTAATTGTTGTGGCACTGTGAGACGTGCTCGTGAGCTTGACTGACGGTGAGCAATTACATCACCAGGCTGCAACACATAATTATAACCAGGCAGTTGTAACACATTGTCATGAACCAGTTATCTGAGCATTAAAATGCTCACTAGTAATTATATATAGAATGATACATGGGGTAGTGTGCACACAATCAACGTGCTGGATGGTACATAAACCCAGACAGCAAAGCTCAAACTGGTTTGTACAAGCATCCAACACAAGGGTGTGTGAAAAATTGAGTTTTACACACTACTTCATGTATTGTTTTATATAATTGCTGGGGTCATGTTTTCTCGCCTTAGCAATTACTGTGCATAAATATAAGCCTGCAAGTCCCAGAACACTTTTTGCTGTGCCAAATGTGCAAGACGCAGAAGGTATCTAAAGCAAGAAATATTTGAGAACTTGCATTAAAATATGCCAAACTGCAAAAGAAAAAGTCTTAACTTTGTAAAATAGGAACTGCTTTCTTAGACTGAGTCACATTCTTTTGAAAGTAAAATCGCTGTAGTTATGTTAACAGTTTCTAGGTGACGGGCTTGTGGCCAAAACATCAATTAAAAACAATTCCTATTTTGCAAAGTTAGAGAGTTTTCTTCTGCAGTTTGGCACATTTTAATACAAGTTCACAAATAAGAGGGAAGGCAAGAATGGGCAGGTGATTTTACTGTGGTACTTGTGAGAGAGACTATGGCTTTTACTGGAACCTGCATTTAAAAAACAGCTTCTAATGGCAAAATGACTTCGGTTCAGTGCAGTTCTCCTTTAGACTGCTAGATTTGCCTGAAAATGTATTGTAAAACTGAGACACCTCTATTATTCCAAATTTTAGCTGTATGTTCTACAAGACCATTGAAATATTATTGTGAAAAACTGCAGAACAGTGCTCTATGTATGTAAAGGGTACCACATAATTATAGTGGCCTCAATCTCACATGTGGTTCAAGTAGTAGACCACATTTCAGCAAACATGCAGAAACGTCAAATATGGTGGCAGTCACCATCACTTTCAACAGCAGTGCACGATGGCGTGACGTGACAAATTCTGATACCAAAAAATGCCTCATCCATCTGAATGGGATTTTAAACAAATATATCATAGAAATATAGAATTTGACGGCAGATAAGAACCGCTTGGCCCACCTAGTCTGCCCATTTCTCTACCTAATGCATAGACTGCAGATCCTAGTTAACCAACAGCCTACTTCCTCCTACCCCCCACTAGAATTGCTTATGTCTGTCCCATGCATTCTTGAATTCCTCCACTGTTTTTGAGTCTACTACCTCCTCAGGAAGGCCGTGTCATGTGTCCACAACCCTCTCCATGAAAAAATACTTCCTCACATTACCTTTGAGCTGTCCCCCCTCTATCTTCAAATTGTGCCCCCTTGTTCTTGCACATCTCTTTTTCTAAAAGATGCTACCGTCTTGAACTCTGTTGATCCCCTTGACGTACTTGAAAGTTTCTATCATGTCTCCCCTCTCCTTCCTCTCCTTGAGTGTATACATATTAAGCTTCTTTAATCTCTCTTCATATGTCTTCTGGTGCAGACCCTGCACCATTTTAGTTGCCCTCCTCTGGATAGCCTCCATCCTGTTAATGTCCTTGCGGAGATGGGGTCTCCAGAACTGGACGTAGAACTCCAGATGGGGTCTCACCAACTGTCTGTACAAAGGGATAACAACTTCCTGTTTTCTACTGGTGATGCCTCTCCCTGTGCATCCTAGTAGCCCACCAGCTCTTCTTACTGTCTCCTCACATTGCTTGCCCACCTTAAGGTCATCTGATATGACTACCCCCAGGTCCCTTTCCATTTCTGTAATTGTTATTATCTCACCCCCATTGTATACTCTTCCCCTGGATATTTGTTTCCCAGATGCATTACTTTGCAATTCTTTGCATTGAATCTAAGCTGCCATATATTTGACCATTCCTCCAACCTTGCCAAGTCCCTTTGCATCCTCTCCACCACACCTTCTGTATCAACCCTGTTGCAGATCTTTGTGTCATCTGCAAAGAGACATACTTTTCCTTCCAGTCTCTCTGCAATGTCATTTATAAAGACATTAAAGAGGACCGGTCCCAGTACTGAACCCTGCGGTACCCCACTAGTAACCCCACTTTCTTCACAGTGAACTCCATTTACTATTACCCTCTGTATCCTGTTGTCCAGCCAATTTTTAACCCGGCTACCACCTTGAGACCAACTCCAAGGCTTACTAACTTGTATATTAATCTTTTGTGTGGGACTGTGTCAAATGCCTTGCTAAAGTCTAGGTAGGCCATGTCCACTGCCCCTTCCTGGTCTACCACACATTGGTCACCCAGTCAAAGAAATCTATTAGATTCATCTGATATGACCTTCTCGTTGTGAATCCATGCTGCCTTGAATCCTGTGCCCCACTGGCCTCTAGGGACTCAACAATTATTTCCTTTAGAAGTGATTCCATCATTTTTCCTACCACTGAGGTCAAACTACAGGTCTGTAGTTACCTGCCTCTGTCTTGCTCCCACTTTTGTGAAGGGGAATCACATCTGCCCTCCTCCAGTCCTCCGGTACTACACCATCCTCCCATGATTTGTTAAAAAGGGAGGTCAGTGGTGTCACTAATTCTACCCATAGTTCTTTTAGAATTCTTGGGTGAATCCCGTTAGGCCCCATTGCTTTGTTCACCTTCAGGTTTAAGAGTTCTTTCAGGACCCTTTCTTCTGTGAATGGACTGGTATCGACCTCCCTATCCAGAGTGCTTCTATTCTTTGATTTAGGTACCTCCCCCTCCTCTTATTTTGTGAATACTAAGCAGAAGTATTCATTTAGTATCCCTACTTTTTCACTGTCATTCTCTGCCCACCCTCCCTTCCCTTTAGTAAGCCTCACTATCCCTTCCTTCAACTTTCTTCACTCCCTAATGTACCTATAAAAGGTTTTATCCCTTCTTAACTGAGTTGGCTATCTTTTCCTCAGTTTGGGCTTTTGCTATTCTGACTGCCTTCCCCACTTCCTTCTGCTTTAACTGGTATAGTTCTCTGTCCTGCTCCTTCTGTGTTTCCTTACACTTCCTGAATGCTACCTTTTTCTCCTTAACCTTCCCCGCCACCTCTTTTGAGAACCATAGTGTTTTTTTTCTTCATTTTGCTTTGCTGATTTGCTTCTCACAAAGGCTTGTTGTCTCTGTGATGGCTGTTTTGATTTTTCCCCATTTTTCCTCCACCCCTCCTTCTTGCCAGTTTGCTAATGCTTTTCTGAGGCACACTCCCATTTTCCCAAAGTCATCCCTCTTAAAGTACAACACTCTTACTTTTGTATGGCTCGACTCTATGGCTGTGTTTATTGTGAACCACACCGCTTTGTGGTCACTTGTTCCCAGATGGATACCCACTTCTAGATCAGATTCTTTCTCCATCCCCATTTGACAGTACCAGGTCTATGATTGCTCCCTCCCTCCCTCCCTAGTGGGTTCCACCACTAGCTATCTGAGGCATGCCCCATGCAGGGCACCAAGAATAAACCTGCTTTTTGATGTGGCTGCAGCCAGGGTGCTCCAGCTAACCTCTGGCATGTTCAGGTCCCCCATCAACAATAACTCCCCTTTTTCTGCCATTCTAAGGATACCTTCTATCCTTTCCTTGTCCATTGCCTCCCCCTGAGATGGGGTCTGTATACCACCCCTGTGCAAATTGTGGTGCCATATCCTGTTTCCAGGGTAACCCACAGTGCCTCTTCTGCTCCCTGTTTATCCTTTAGTTCTGTTGCTTTGATCCCTTCCCTTACATAGAGAGCTACTTCACTCCTCCTCTTTTACCCTCCCTGTCCCTCCTGTACATTGTGTATCCTGGTATGTTGACATCCCAGTCATGGTTCTCAGTGTACCATGTTTCTGTGATTGCCACAACATCCAGATGTCCCTCTTCGGTGAAGGCTACTAGTTCAGGGAGCTTGGTACACAGACTTTGGGCATTGGTACTCATCACCCTCCATTTGTTGATGGCCTTACCCCTTTTAGCCCCATCCCTGTCCTTACTGCCTTTTTCTGCATTTACCCCTGTCCTGCTCCCCATTAACTTCTCTACCTTGGTGTTTACCTCTCCAACTACTGTGTTTTGTGGGGGGAGTCCAGGTTTTCTCTGCTCCTTTTCAGTGCCTCCCCCTTGGCTAGTTTAAATACTTGTCAATTATGCATTTAAATCTATCACCTAGGGTTCTGGTTCCCCTCCTGGACAGATAGAAACACAGAATTTGACAGCAGATAAGGACTGCTTGGCCTACCCAGTCTGCCCATTTCCCTACCTAATGGATAAGCGGCAGATCCTGGTTAACCAGCAGCCTACTTCTTCCTACCCCTACCCCCACCCCCTAGAATTGCCTTATGACTGTCCCATGCATGCTTGAATTCCACCACTGTTTTTGACTCCATAACCTCCTCCGGAAGGCCGTTCCATGCATCCACAACCCTCTCTGTGAAAAAATACTTCCTTAAATTACCTCTGAGTCGCACCCCCTCTATCTTCAAATTGTGCCCCTTGTTCTTGCACACCTCTTTTTTTGAAAGATGCTACCCTCTTGGACTTTGTTGATTCCTTGAGGTACTTGAAAGTTTCTATCATGTCCCCCCTTTCCTCGAGGCTATACATATTAAGCCCTTAAGTCTCTCTTCATATGTCTTCCGTGCAGACCCTGCACCATTTTAGTTGCCCTCCTCTGGACAGCTTCCATCCTGTCTATGTCATTCTGGAGATGGGGCTCCAGAACTGCACGCAGTACTCCAGATGGGTCTCACCAGCTGTCTGTACAGAGGATAATAACTTCCTGTTTTCTATTGGTGATGCCTCTCCTATGCATCCCAGTATCCCCCAGCCTCCTTGCTGCCCTCTCACATTGCTTGCCCACCTTTAGGTCATCTGATATGACTACCCCAGGTCCCTTTCCATTTTTGTTGTTGTTAGTATCTCACCCCATAGTGTACACTTTCCTGGGTTTTGTTTCCCAGGTGCACTATCCACTTCTTAGCATTGAATCTAAGCTGCCATGCATTTGACCATTCCTCTAACCTTGCCAAGTCCCTTCTCATCCTCTCCACCCCACCTTGTGCATCAACTCTGTTGCAGATCTGTGTGTCATCTGCAAAGAGACATACTTTTCCTTCCAGTCCCTCTGCAATGTCGCTTATATATCGGGCCACGGCATGCCATAACGTACGATGGCACTGGAAATGGTGATGGCTAGCAGTGTATATTTTTTCTCTTTACTGCTTGTGCACTAGATCACAACTTTAAACCTAAATATGTCAGCATTCCTTTTCAACAGTTTGCAGTTTTTGCTGTAATGCCTTCCGACCATGACATTTAATGTTTCCGGACACAGGGAAAACACTCACTAATATGAAATGAGCAGGGTACTGGCACAATCTTCCAGCATATCAAATATGAACCCAACATTTGCAGGGATATGCTCATAAATCTGGACTTAATTGTTCTAGTTTTCCATTTTCATCATTTCTCCACCATTGAGGCAGACTCTGTAAGAGGCTAGAGAGAGCTGTCCTCTAGAATACTACATCATAGTGCTATGTTTGAGTATACCGGCACACGTGAACTTACCAGAACCCTTGAAGGTTGTGTGAATGCCCTGAGCTGAATAATATTATATACTATTACTTGAGTGAAGATCTGTTATGTTATAATGTGGAATACTGGGGCACGAATCTAGGAACCAAAGAGAAAGGTGGGACTTGAAAGCAAGTTTTAGGGTCAAGTAAGGTATCCAGCCACTGGGTGCAGGCTATGTTGGTGGGATCTAAGGGCACGTGTAAGGTAGGTGTAGCAAAATGAAGGGAATGAGAAATGGGCATTATGGAGAGGATCACACTGGGGGTGGAGGGGCATGGGGACAGCGGAAAGGTAGATGGAATAGGGAACAAGTTGGGGGCAGTGGGGACACAGGAGGAGGTATGGCCAGGGGAAGAGGACACATGTGGGCAAGAGGGTCGTGGGATGTAACAGCTGTGGTGCAGTGGTGTTCATGAGTACTCTGTGGAGACTGGGGGCACACACAATTTGTCTAAGACTGGGGAAGTTGGAGGCCGAGCTAACGTGGATAAAATGAGAGCTATTCCGGACAAGGAAAGACATAGTCACTAACTTTGTGGAAGGGTGAGGGCGACAAACCAATCCGGCAGGTGGAAAGGGGGTGGTCACTCAGGGGGGCACAGCAAGAAAGACCAGGTCGGAGGACAGGGACACAACAGGCAGGAGTTCCAGGTCAGAGGATAGGGACAGGACAGGCAAGTGTACCAGTGTTCTTGGGCATAGGTACACAACTGGTTCTAACAGATACTGGCTCTTTTCGAGGACATTGGAGCAGGAGGACATGTATGGGTTTGAGGCAGGGAGGAATGAACAAGCGAACCAGGAAAGGAAGGAGAAATATGGAAAAGGGAATGAACAGGAAGGACAGGGGAGGTCGGGAGAAGGGGAGAATCAGGCTATAGAGGTCAAGAAGGAGAGGGGGGGACAGTAAGCAGAAAAGGAAAGATACTATGGGTGGACTGGGTGTAGCAGACAGTGAGAATAAGGGGAGGGAAGCAAAAAGTGGGTGTTGCTAGAAGAGGCCAGAGTGGGATAGGCATCCACGGAGAGGATGGGTGGAGAAGGACAGGATGTAATAGGCAAGGGTGGGAGGAAGCTGGGGGGAGAGACTAGCTCGAGGGGCACCAGTCTCAACAGGGGGACAGACGGATAGGGAAGGGTGGGGTGGGGTGGATGGTGTACAAGGGGAAGCTGGAAAGAACAGCCAGGTAGGTGAGGCGATGGCACCCTTGGAGGCAGCACATGAAAAATCAGTGATGGTGTACAGGGACTCCATTATTAAAGGGATCTATTGGTTAAGGAAGAGTGTTGCCTTAAAAGGGAGGTCAGTTTTCTGTGAGCTGGGGATGGAAGCAGTCAGGGTTCTCCCAAGAAATTAAGGAATGTATCTGGCTGATTAGGGGGAAACCCAACCTGGTTGTACACCTTGAAACAAATGATCTGGCTGGAGAAGAGGTCTTAGAGGTACAGAGGAGATGTATGGAACTAGCCGGAGGGTACAAGGGGATAGTAGACACAATAGCCTTCTCAGAAGTCCTGCCAATTCACTGCGCCAGTACAGCGAGACAACTGAGAATCAAAGATTTTAATCACTGGCTAAGGCAGTAGTGCAAGATGGAGGGCTACAAATGTACAGGAGATTGAGGAGACACACATGGGTAGACCAACATCTGTATGCGAGAGATAGGTTGCACATAAATGACAAGGGGGCCAGGATTTTGAGGGGAAGCTACAGGGTTTCATAAATAAAATACCAGGGAAGAATTTAAAGTAGGAGAGGTGGAGGGTGTAGCTAGGTGTTGCCCAGTAGGAGAAAGGCGAGGATAGACCTAACTAGCTTTCCCCCACAGCTGGGGGCAAGAGAAGCCAACAAGGAGGGAGGGGTAAAGGGAGGGGCTGGCGGAGGGGTTTGCTGAGCAACGCCAGGAGTCTGGATAATAAAATGGGAGAACTGCAGGCAATAGTGGCGGAGGGTGACCTGCACCTGGTGGAGGGAGAACCACAGCTGGTAAGTGGAAATGCCAGGCTACATACTGTACAGGACAGACAGAATAGGAAAATGAAGTGGGGATAGCCCTTTATGTAAAAGAGGATATAAAGGCATTGTTGTGCGAGGGGGAAGGGGATGGATCTGCGGAGACCCTATGAATGTCCTAAAGCAGAACAGGGGAGAAGGCAGGGGTGGTCTACAGACCACTAAATCAAGAGGAGGAGATTGACAAGCAGATGGTTAAATGAGATATAGGACATGGCCAACTGAGGAAAAATCGTGTTACTGGGAGACCTAAATCTACCCGACAGTCTGAGTCACCCTGGCAGCAGCCACAGTTAAAAGCAGGGGGGGCGTGGAAGCCTTGCAGGAAGCATTCATCAGCCAAATGGTGACAGAATCTACTACAGGGAGAGCCATTCTGGACCAGACTCTGACAAACGGGGACAGTGTAGAGGGGTTGGGGAAAATTTGGGTGATAGTGACCATAGGGTGGTGAAATTTAGGATCAACAAGGGTCAGGCCAAGGACAACTCAAACACTAGGGTGCGTGACTTTAGCAAGGCAGACTTTGGGAGGATGAGAGCAATGGTACAGGAGAAGCTGGAGTAGGTGGAAGTCCTGGATGATGTGGAGGAGCTATGGGGGGAGAATTAAAAGGGGACCACAGAAAGTGACAAAGCTTTGCGTTAGGACGGTGAGCAAAATAAAGAGGGTTAGGAAACCACTTTAGTTCACTACTGAAGTGAGGAAAACAGTCAGGGAGAAGACGCATCTGCCCTCCGCCAGCTCCAGTGTGGAATTCTGGGGTAATCTCGTACAAATCCTGGCCTCTCAGTTTACTGTGCTGCTAGCTACTGCACCACCCCGAGCCTCCATTTTTAATTTCTATATGGGTCTAGCAGGCAGTATAATTCTCTGATATTGAAGTATATAGGTATTATGAGCCTAGAATGAAACCTGCTTGAGGTGGAAAGAAGATTTGCTTGTTCTACAGTGTATGAAAAGGAACAGCAGTACAGGTCCACTGTTCCAAAGGGTGCTGGATATAATCAAAGTATTAAGTCAGAGAAAATATCTACACACCTTCGCTGCATAAAAAAAGGTTTTATTCAAAAACAATTTAAAAACATACCACCACAATTCCGGCACAGGCAGGCCACAGCTGAAAGGAACCCTGACCAGTTTTGTGCTCCGCACGTCATCAGGGGGATGGTCCCACATCAGACATTGGTTTATAAATAGATCGTCAATTTAAAGTGACAATATCCACACATAAGTAATAAGTTACAACAGTGCTCAGTGAAAAGTACAGTTACATAAGTAACAGTAGATCTTCAAGAGGAGCTCTTGCAGCAGGTTATAACAATCAGTACTAATGCCGCAGGCCTTAAGACCCATTGGAAAAATTCTTAGCTAGCAATAGCGAGCAGGGACCCCCCCACCGACGTTGGCTCCACCCGACGCGCTAGTCATGCCATGCTGGGAAGTGACCTAGCTCCCACCCCATTTCCCCCAGCCAAGACCCGGAACTGGCCCTAATGAGAGAAAGAAGCGAAGCCAGTAGATGATGCACTGAACACCTCAGTCGGGGGAAGGAGGGCGGGAAAGCAACGCCTGCTGCAAAAGCTCCTCTCAAAGATCTACTGTTACGGTAAGTTCTTACATAACTGTACTATCTTACTTCGAGTGGGAGCTCTTGCAACAGGTTATAACAATCAGGACTGAATCCCAAGTAGTCCCGCACCAAGGAGGTGCCAAACCCCAGGAGAGGGAGGATGGAAAAAGCACTGGAAACACAGCAAGTCAGGAAAGAATTCCCTGAAGGACTGCCAAGCCAAAGCCGTCACGGCATCTGGATGCAATGTCCAGGCTGTAGTGCTTCACAAAAGTGTGCACAGAATTCAAGGTGGCAGCCGCACATATCTCTTATAGAGACATTCTTCAAGGCGGCAAAGGAAGTTGAGACTCCCCTGGTGGAGTGACCCCTAACTGGGCCCAGAAGGGGTTTGTTGTGCTTGTCATAGCTAAACACAATACAGTGGACAAGCCACTTAGAAACAGTCTGCTTAGACACAGAGTTGCCTGAATGTTGTGGCGCGAAGGCCATGAACAGTTGCTCTGATTTGAAGTGTGCAGCAGTGCACTTGAGGAAGTACCTCAGTGCCCTGTGAATGTCCAGTGTGTGAAGGAGAGCTTCTCCCCTATTAGTAGGAGAAGAAAATTAAACTGGAAGGTCAACCGACTGGTTGAGGGGCAACTCCAAGACCACTTTAAGAAGAAACTTAGGATTTGTTCTGAGGGAACCCTTTCCCTGTGAAAAGCCAAATAAGGCTCTTTACACATTAGAGCCTGGAGCTCAGAAACTCTGAGCCAAAGTGACAGCAACTAAAAAACAAACCTTCCAGGAAAGGTATCGCAGCTCACAGTCTGTCACAGGTTCAAAGGTGGGAGGGGGGGAAGAGTGTGCTTCTCCAACACAAACAGGAGGTCCCAGGGAGGGTTAGGATCCCTAATGGGAGGTCTCATATGCAGAATGCCCCATAAAAAGGTGAGGGCCACATCCAGTTGGGCCAAAGATCTATCTCCTAAAAGGACATGATATGCAGAAATGGACCACGTGTGCATCTTAATAGAAGAGTAGCTCAAACCTTGTTGGTATAAGGAGAGGAGATACTGCAATGCTGAGTTCACCAGACAGGTAAGGGGGTCCAGATAGTGAGACGACACCCATAAACATAAGTGCTTCCACTTCATAGAATAAGTGGAGTGAGTAGAGAGCTTCCTTGCCGAGACGAGGACATCCGCCACCTCCTGGGAGACCCCATACCTGGATTTCACTACATCAGCAGGAGCCAAGCATGAAGGTGCAAAGACCTGAGATCAGGATGGACCAGTGAGCCCTGATCCTGGGACAGCAACTGCGAGCATACTGGCAATGGAATTGGAGGTTCCGAGGACAACAGCTGAAGTAGTGGGAACCAAATCTGCCGAGGCCACAGTGGGACGATTAGCATCATCTGAGCCCCCTCGGCCTGTATCTTCAATAGAACTCACTGAATGAGAGGGAAGGGAGGGAAGGCATAGAAAAACCTCCCTGCCCAGCAAAGGGACAACACGTCTAGCCAGAAAACACCAGGCACGAGCTCTCACGAGCAGAAAGTTCACAGTTTGGCATTGCGTGGTGACGCAAAGAGGTCCAGATCTGGTCGACCCCATGTGTTGAAGAGCTGGTCCGCTACTGACTGCAGCAGCTCCCACTCATGCATCTTGGACTGAGACCTGCTTAGGCACTCTGCCAAGTCATTTAGGATGCCTGGAACGTGCACTGCAGACAGAAATGCGATGCTGCAGCGCCCAGTACCAGACTCTCATCGCCTCCCTACAGAGGGGGTAGGAGTGCATTCCCCCCTTGCTTGTTGAGGTAGAAGATGATCACCATTTTGTCCATCTGAACAAGGAGAGCACCTGTGAAAATGTCCTTTCAAAAAGGCATGCAGCGCATTGAGGACCATTCACATCTCCAGGACACTGATGTGGAGGACACGTTCCTCTGGGGTCTAGTTCCCTTGGGCATGGTGGACCCCCAGGTGCGCCCCCATCCCAAATCTGAAGCATCCACTATAAGGGTTTGATCTGGGGGCTCTTGGTGAAAAGGGACCCCTTCCTCCAGATTGAGAGGGTCCAGCCACCAAAGAAGGGTCCTCCGGACCGGCTCTGTGACCCTGACTGGATGGTCTAGGTCATCTGAGCTTTGATCCCATTGCACCCTGAGCATCCATTGTGGGATTCTCATGTGGAAGCAGGCCAAAGGAGTGACCAGAATGGCCACCGCCATATGTCCTAGAAGTCTGAGGAAGGTCCTGGCCGGGACCTGAGAGGATACTAGGACCGATCCGGCTATCTCCCGCAGGGGATCGCCCCTCTCTGGAGGTAGAAAAGCTGTGCCCGTGACAGAGTCCAGGACTGCTCCTATGAAGACGAGTCTATGGCTGGGCTCAAGGGAAGATTTTGGAAAGTTCAGGGTGATTCCCACCATTTGGAATACAGTACAAGCGCCTCAGAGAGCCTGAAGGAGGTGCATCCCTTGCAGGGCTGCAAGCAGCCAATTGTCAAGGTAAGGAAAGACGTAATGCCCTTGGTGCCTAAGAGCCGCAGCTACCACTGCCAAACATTTGGTGAAGACTCAAGGAGTGGAGGAGAGGCCGACCGGAAGAACCCAAAACTGATAATGCTCCCTCTGGAAGCGGAACCTCAGGTACTTCCGGTGGTGGGGAGGAGGAGACCCCTATGTGCATGTATGTATCTCACATGTCCAAGGAACAGAGCCAGTCTCCCTGGTGCAGCAGAGGAATAAGACCTGGAAGGGTCACCATCCAGAACCTTCGGTACTCTATAAGGATGTTTAAAGGGCTGAGGTCCAGGCTGGGCTGAAGATTGTGCGTCTTCTTCAGGACCAGGAAAATATGGGAATAAAATCCCTTTCCCCACTGCTGCAGAGGAACTGGTTCTATCGCCTGTTTCCACTAGAGGGCCTGAATCTCTCCTTAGAGGTATGTGAGAAGGAGGATATCCGGAGGACCATGGTGGATTATCTGGGGGAATTTCATATGTCCCCTCCTTATAATGTCTAGGACCCACTGATCTGCAGTTATAGAACTCCAACCCTTCAGGTGAAGGGAGAAGTGACCCCCTACTGCCTCCCCAGTACCTCCGGAGGAGGAATAGGGGGTCAGGAGGGAGTCATGGGGCGGAGCCAGGAGTGGGCAGAGAGCCTTGGGAGGACTTGGGTCCACGAAAAGGAGTGCCTCCAGATTGCTGGTTGCCGGCTCTCCTTCTGAAGCCACCTTTCTGGCCCTGTTGGTTACCACGGGCTGGAGCACCTGAGGGCTTCCCAAAAGGCCATTGTCTCACTCGTTTCTGGTCCCCTCTGTACATTTGCCAGATGGACCAGATAGATTTGCCAGACTCCTGGAGATGAGAAATAAGAGATTCCGTCTCTTGCCAAAACAAGACGGAACCCTGGAATGGGAGGTCCCAGATACCTGACTGCAGATCCTGGTGAAAACCGGAGACTCTCAACCAGGCATGGTGCCGGAGGTGGACACCTGACATGGACGCTCTAGTTGCCATATCTGTAGTGTTGTACAAGGCACGGAGAACATGCGTGCCTATGTCTGAGCCCGATTTTAAAATGTCCAGGAGCTCCATCTTCTGTGCAGAGTCTGGCAAGGCAGTAGCTAAATCCTGCCCTCTCTCCCACAACGCATTCTGGTACTGGATCATATGTGTGAGAAAGTTGAGGGACCTAATGGAGCAGGTCGAGGCGGAGTAGATTTTCTTGCCCACCTGGTCCAAGTAGCAGGATTCTGGGTCAGGAGGCTAGGAGCTGAGGTGCTTAGGCTACCTAGACTTGTCGTGGGCTGCTGTAATCACCGATGAGTCCACCTGAGGGGTTCCACCAGGAAAGGCTCACCCCTTGGAGCTCTATACAGCCTGTCTGACTTCTTTGAAACAGCCGGGACTGAAGCTGGATGCTTCCAAGTGATCCTGGTAAGATCCTGGAAGGTATCCACTAAAGGAGGTGCCACGAGAGGCTTGGACTCCTTTTGCCTCAGGTATTTGGCCAGTCAGCGGCGTTCCAGATCCAGGTCTTCCGTCTCCCATGCATTGGAGGCCTGGATGTGCCTCATGACATCCATGAAGGTCGGATCGTCAGGAGGGAAGCGGGGTTGGTCCTTGTCTCCTGGGAACCCCCGACCCCCAAGAGGGATGAGGATGGAGTAGATGACCTGCTACTGGGCCGTGAACAACCTGAGCTGTGTCTTGTTCTCCCCCACTTAAACATCGGTAGCTACCAGACCGATGTCTGTCCGAGGACTGGCGCCGGCTGCAGGACCAACGACGGAGCAATGACTGACGTTGGCCAGGGGACAGACGTTGGGAGTGGGAGCGGGTCCACCTAGGAGAACGGGAACGGCTCCTGGACAGAGACTGACAATGCCTGCTCGATCGGGAGGAGTGCCAACAACAGCTCCGAGACCAGGACTGGGAATGAACCTTCGAGGGCAGGCAAGACAGCGGCCACTCAAGGGTCTTCTGCGGGGAAGGAGCGGGAAGGCCTTCGGGTTCAATGTTGTCTGGCCGGCCAGCATCCAGCATCGGGTCCAGTTTCAGGGGAGGCAGATCTTCCTTCACCTGACTCCACCAGAAGGTAAACAGCTCCTGCAGCTCCTTCTTAGTAAAGATCTTGGCTACAGAACCAGGAAAGGAACCCAGGGAAGCCCCCACAGAGCCCTGCGAGGTAGAAGACCTGGGAGTCACTAACGTCGCCCCTGCAACAGGGGTGTCATCCACGAAAGAGCTCACCACTGGCATTGGTACAGGGTCTGGCGTCAGTGTAGCTGGAGGAGGAGCCGGTGAAATTCTATCACCTGGCAGCTTGCCTGAGTTGGGCAAGGCCGAGACCTTCTTAGGCAGGACTGCAACATGCGCCAAAGAGGTCTGGGGGATAACCCGTAGCAGAGCCACCTTTGGCTTGGGTTTTTCCCCAGAAGTTCCTGCCTTGGCCAGTGTTGGCTTCTTGGCGGGAGGGCCCGGCACTGCAGAGCCATCTGGTTTATGCCTGGGATGGTCCCCCGAGCCTGAGGACGAAGAAGCCTTCTTGGGAGAGGAGCGGATCTGAGACGGAGACCGGGAGCGGTGATGGGACCAGCCACAGTCCTTGCGCTTGTCCTTCTCCCCAGAGATGTGCAGGCTGATCTGTTCCATGAGATGAGCTTTTAGGGCCTTCAGGCGTCTTATTCGTGTCCTGCTCGTGACACCCTGGCAGATCCTGCACCTCTTGCTGTCATGGTCAGGGCCCAGGCAGAAAACGCACTTAGCGTGGCCATCCTTTGATGGGATCTGGTGGCCACAGTCACATTTATTCCTCTTCGCGGGCCAGAGGATACCGGCGACGACATGCACCAGACTGAATTCGATAAAGGAAACAAGAAAGAACACGTCAAAAAAAACGACGAAAAAAAGCAAATACACAAATCTTCTAGATAAAGTTTAGCTGAGAAAGCCAAGAACTTCCCCAACATGAGTGGGTCGCGGCGGGAAAAGAAGTGGGGTGGAGCTGGGTCCGCCCCCTTTTGTACCATGACAGATGTCTGGGTGGAGCCGACGTCAGGGGGCGGTCCCTGCAGGGTATTGCTGGCTAAGAATTTTTCTGATGGGTCTTAAGGCCTGCAGATTTAGTCCTGATTGTTATAACCTGCTGCAAGAGCTCCCACTCGAAGTAAGATAACATTTTACCATCAATTCAATAGTGCTCAGTGCTTTACCAGTGTATGAAAAGGCTTTTGTGATAATCCCAACCTGCAGTTTATTGTGTCCTACTGCAGTAATTCCTGTATACTGCTACAGTCCAACAAAATGTCTGTTGTAAGAATAAGGTTCTTCACAGTCCCTGTTGGCAAATATGATGGCTAATGCCCTGATACCTTGAAACTGGTATTCTGCTTCTGCCACTTTTGTCAGTGTTATCCGTTAGACTCCTAACGAACTCTTCTGCTGCAGAGTGCTGCATTCTGTGTCCATGTTGGTTGTACCTCTGCACCTTCCCAAGGTTTCATATAGAGAACAAAATCCAGGGTGGTGGTGGTAGCAGTGGATGTACACAGACTGATGTCAACATTAAGACCCCACAATTGCCTAGAACACCCATGTAATGCCTTGCATATGTTGAGGAGCAGCATCAGAAGAGGTCAGCTGTGAGCCAGCTCTGTGGCACCCAGTGATGGGTGTTACTCTGCATGCTGGTGACCTGGGTTCGCACACCGAGCCCAGATGTCAGGAGCGCAGACCAGCAGGGCGGGAGTTTATAGTGTCCTTCAGATGCTTCCCTCCAGTGGGAGGTCCTGTACCACTGTTTGTCAGCTCCTGGTGGTGGCTAGTGGTTGGTGTTTTGGGCATGTGGCCTCAATGCACCACTGAACACCCCTACCCCAGGATGCGGCCACAGCCGAACCACTTCGAGGGTGGTGGTGGTGGGTTGTGAGAAAAACAGAAAATTAGCCGTTCGGCCAACTGAATGATGGTGGCCAGTCCCTGCTCACCACAATGGCCGGAGGTGTCCGTGCCAACCCCTGCCATGCCAGGGATATGCAGAATGTCTACGGGCGACTAAAGGTATACATCCGGTTACCCTGATCGTGGGGTGGTGGATGGGGAAGGGACGTGGCAGTGGTAGGCCTAGGTGGCCCAAAGGAGTAGACAGCAGAGGGCTTAGAGGTGAGGGAACATAAACAAATAAGACAAAAAAAAAAAAAAGAAGAAGAGGTCAGCTGCAACTTCCCACCCCTGGTCAACTAGGGAGCAGTTTTGCATCATAGACTGTCAGAGCCTTGAAGATGCTACATGTCCCATAGTGACAGCACTCAGCCTTCCGGCAGCCCTGATTTAGATCGGACTTCTCTTTTTTCTCAACTTATCTCTCACCATCTTCCCTTTGTGATGTACCTGGCCCCCAGTATGGGATTCAGATCACACATGAACCTTGGTCTCCCAGGCTGCAGTGTAGCCCATTGTTGCCATGCCACTAATCCACGCAAGCTCTAGAAGACCTGATGGAAGAGGATCTTATTTGTGTTTTCATTCTGGGGCAACTAGGAGAGCCCTGGGCTAGAATTCATTCACTCTCTCCTTGCGGAAAATCTGATATTCTTTTAATAACAACTCCCTCAACTAATCAATAGTTAGAACAGCATGGGCAATGTGACAAGTCAGAATGCCCACATTTTAAAAAGCTCCTGACGCCTCAGGCAATACACTTCAAAATGTAATAGTCGGGTATAGCTCAGCTTCTAGGTCATATCTTCCACAGATTTCTCTGTTCCATTATGTATTACTTATGGTTTGTGCCCAAAAGCAGAATGTTAAATCCTTACAAATCAATTGCCCCCACAGCGTATTACCTACTTTGTCATGTGTGACATCACAGCCAATTGCCATGAAAGTAAGAAGAATATAAAATTGTACAAAAAGATTCACTAACAATATATTTATCATACATGAAGGTGGCAAGAAAATATTGGATAACTTTTACAGACCATCCCTGACATTTATCTCTGTTCCTTGATGTCATGGTGAGTAAAGTGGAAGGATCGCTACAAACACTGTAAAAGCCTACAAACTGCAATACGCTTCTAAGGGGAGCAGCTTTTATTTGAATCCTCAGAAAGGGCTATACAGGTTGTACACTTTAAGACCAGGAGATACTGTTCCCAGGACCATGAATTTCGGAGAGAAGCAGGCAACATGGAGTAGAGATTTATTGAGATGGGCTACCCACATCAGTGGATTAAATCTGCAAGTCATAGTGGATGCAATGAGCAGAAATAATCTCCTACTGAAGAAAAGGAAAGAAGTAAATAATCACACCTGCACTTTTATCTATGCAGTATGGTCCAACTGCAAATAACATTGCTGATAAAAGGAACACTAGCATATTTTGTCCAGCTCGGAGAATTTAACTGGTGCGGTGGGAAGAGTACCCCGGATTACCTACAGAAGGGGAAGACATCTGAAATCTCGATTTGTTCATACTGTGTTACAGAACCCAAAAAGGACAGACATTCCATGACTACAAAACTGGCTAAAAGCAATTATACAGTAGGTTTGACTCCTGTTAATGCTATTTGAACACTTACGACACCAGATTTTTCAGGCATCCTACAGTATGAGCGGTAGAACATTTGAAATCAGTTTGCTTGTGAATAATACAACTGCCAAGCCGTGTACTTGTTACTATGTCCCTGCCGTAAGACCTATATTGGCAGACAAAAGACATTTCAAACTAAGGATCTGCGAGCACAAGACAGCGATCAGGAATTGAAATGCTACTGATGCCCTAGCTAGACATTATACCGAGGCACGTCACTGCTCTGCTGCAACCTTAAATGCTTCACAAAGAAACGATAAATACTGTTTGAGTGAGAAGATGCACAAAAGAAATTCCTACTGGGCAAAGCCTAATGGATCTCTACACTGCATACAGTGGTAGTAATAGTAGTAGCAGCAGCAGCAGTCTGCCTTATCTGGAACCCTTCCCAGAGGCTCAGGATTCCATTACAGCTGAATACAGCAGGGCACTACAAATAAATTACACCAATTAATAAACTTCATAAATAACTACAGGTCTGATACAAGCAATAAATCATAAAATTTTTTTATACTTTGTATCTATTGAGTATGTCAAGAACATATTCAATATACATTACTTCGTTTCATGATATAGAAAGGTGTACAATACATGTTTCCCTTTGGTACAACATCATGGGGTGATCTAAAAGATATAGTTGTTTGCATTTGAAACAATTACTTCCAGAAAAAAGGCATTTAAGTGGCTAAATGAGCCAAGGCCATGGACTATTTCCTATAATTCTGTCCCAAAAAGTCCATAGTACAACGCTCGAGATGTGGTCAAAAAGACTTATCTTTAGTCCATGTACAAACTTTAACTTGAGACATCAAACTACTCCTTCTGCTCCTGTAAACAGATATTGCAGAATACAACAATGGGCAGTTTAAGCATACAGATGCCCAGAATAACTGTAAATAGTAAATTTAAACGTCAGAACCAGGCTACTATAGTTTAACAGTATAACATGCCCATTTGGAATCGTACTTTTATTTTCAGAAATCAAGTTGATTACCCAGATTTAGACTAAGCCTCCCTCCGTCGCCCTCAGTCTCTAAATCCTCAGTACCTCTGCAACTCCCAAAGTCCACTTCAATTTTATCGATACATTTCCCTGCTTCAGCTGGATCATTAAAAATGAAAGTTTTACCTGCGTAGTGAAGACGCAGTTTTGCTGGGTAAAGTAAAATATTTATAATGCCAAACTGGCGCAATTCTACTTTTACAGTATCAAATGCTTTGCGTCACTGCCGAGTGGTGAACGAGAGATCAGGGAAGAAGTAGACTTGAGTGCCCTCCAACAGCTGAATGCAGCCTTTCTCCTTGGCTGCCCATAGGATTTGCTCCTTGATGGTAGGGCCCACCGTCACCACCAGGATAGTCCAAGGCATTCCTTCTTGAAGCGGTTGTCGGCATCGGAAAATTTGGTATGCCTATAGGATGGAACCTTCTTTAGAGAAGCTCACTGGGGTTTGAAACAGCTGAATCAAATTCCAGTAAGTTATGTCCCTCTGTATTTTCCGGGACCCTCAGGATCCACACATTCGCTAGGCAAACCCCATTTCAAGATTTTCAAGACACTGATGCAGTAAGCGATTCTCACTTACTAGTCCCGCAGTGGCAGTTACAGCTTTTTCCACTGTCTGCTTAGACTGCTTGCTCGCACTAGCGACAGTGTCCAGCTTAGTTTCAACAATAGTGACCTGGGATGTAAAACCATCCATTTTCTTGTCCAGCTCTTTAACAAAGGATTCTAAGTCCTTCACTGCTTTAAGGACGGCTGTGTTAGACTGTTCACTTTCGATGTTTTGTGTTTGGCCCTGCTGCTGTGGGTTTTTAGACCTCCTCATTTTCTCCTCCAATAAAACTGGCAAAATTTCAACTGCTGCGCCCCAGATTTGCACCATCCAGCCGAAGAACACCTTGGAGACCATGTTTAGCCCACTTGGCAATCAAAAGATTTGATCTAGGTCGTTTAAATGTTAGAGAAATTAGTCTCTGTTCAGGAGCCTCAGGGTGAGACGTCTTTCTCGGTCGGCTGCAAGCCACACCCCCCCCCCCCTATAAAACTTGTCTTAGGTTAATAATTAAGTAGTAACAGCCTGAGGTGATGACAAATAGGAAAATCAGTCCATGAATTCCTGTGCAAATAAATAAGCTTTCAAACCCCTCTTAAAAGGTCTCCATCGAAGGGGCCTCCCCTCAGGGCTCTGAGGAGGGAGTTCCCAAGGACCAGGCTCATTGCTTCAAAGGCCCAGCCTCCCTATGTTTTAAGCATTGCCCTGGGCACTACCAGGAGGCCCTCCTCAGTGGAGTGGAGAGGGTGCAAATACATGCATGTATGTATGTAGTCAAGAGATTAGTCGGGTAACCCTACACGTGCACTTGTACTGAATGATGGTTTGCAACTGTATGCTTTTATGATGTTTCTTTGGAGTTTTTTAGTGCCATTTTGAGAATGCAGTCTTGTAGTGCAACAGGATTTATTTTGGGTTTTATACTTTCGAATGTGGGTGTTATAATGTATGAGCACTGGGGATCACATTCATTGCTCTTTATTTCATAACTGGTACTACCATATTTCACCATATTGCAGTTTTTTTTTTTATTTTGAGCCGCGGCTTCTGAATGAGGGCGGTTACTATTCAGGGCGGCTTCTACTGATAAGCTCTGAAATGCTGATGTTATGTACTGACTGCCACCAAACTGAATAAATACAGTACCATAGCTCATGGGTCCTGATTCCAGACTTCATTTCCTCAGCTCCATCTGCTCACTCTCACTCTTGCTGTCCAGTATAATACTAAATAATGCTTACCGGTAGTTTGTTGCGCCCTTTAGCATGCTGATCCTGATTCTGGAACCTGTTTTCCTCAGTTCCCTCTGTTCACTGTCACTCTTGCTCTCCAGTGTGACACTAACTTAAAAAGCAAATTATACCCACTAGAATTGAAGTGCTGACACAGAAGACCGACAGAGACTCCTGAGGTCAGATGGAGCACAGACAATATCAAACCATGTGGTCCATGCTGACCAGAGAACGATGACTGGGGAGCAGGTACCTGTGCTCATTACATGTACTGAGTGTACTGCAGAAAGTAAATGCTACTCAATGGCATCAATCTGATGAATGACTAAGTTTTCCTTTCTTTGGGAGTTATCTGAATGTCTTGTAGGAAGCTAAGAGACTTAGCCATGTCAAACCTACCCCATTTAGAAGCAAACTTGTTTTCAGCTGCGGCTCGTTATTCGGGGGAGGCTTCTAAATGAAGGCAGCTTCAAAATGGTGAAATACGGTATGCCTCCTTTGTTTTACCTAGAATGGTATACAGTCATATAGTTCCCAGATAATAGTTTATTATTAGACTGTCAATATCTGATCGCAATTAAGAAATATGTATGTATACTTTTTCAGTATGATATCATCCTTTAATATTTTTATGCAGTGTATGTGTAGTTGAACAACCTCAAGTCATTTTCTGCAAGGAAGAAATTAAGCAATAATAATGCATGACAAGGTGGGTGTTGTGTTGTGATAACGTCTCGCCTTGGGTGGGACGAGTGCATCCAACACCAGAGAAGTGACATTATCGTACAGCACACACACCCTGGAGTGCATTACTGCAATTATGAAATGGTTTACTCCATTACAAAAAAGAAGAAAAAAAGTGAAACCCACACATTCTAAAATGCATTTATAGCTGCTTTTTAGATAAGTGTGAAGTTGTGCTGGCATAACATCACGTTAAAGGTTAGCACTGACCAATCAGAGCCCAGGAATTTTCCTTGCCATTTTATAAGAAAAAAACATTTTATATGGGAGGCGTCATTTATTGTCATGTTGCTGTATCCTTCTGATTGGCAGATATAGTCATCGCAAAAGCAGGTTGTAAACTACAAAAGCAAAACCGCTGACATACTGTTCTGTGCTTACCTTGCTCAGACCCAATACAAACCCATGTTTGCACGGTACACTTTTTTTTTTTTTTGAAACACAACTGTCCTTTGTTTTCCAGACCCCCTTTTTTGTTAAACAAGAACAGTATCTCTGCAGAGATCTATGACATGAGACTGTATACAATCACCAGATCAGAAACTTGCCTTCACTGCCAGCTCCAACATTCAACTGCACTGCACTTTCCTCATGATGCACTGCACATCACATACTGTCTTTACTTTGTTTTTCTATTTAAAAAGAAAAATGTCTACCTTGTTTTTCCCCAATCTGCAGACTAAATATTTCAGTCTGCTCCTCCACCCCACTCTGAACTCACCCATCTCAGCTTTAGCACTGTCAGGAAATCTCTTCAGATGCCACATGCTTGTGACACAATCTCCATTGCTGCACAGGGCATATCCCTTCTCTGCCTTTCTCACCCAGCTCCCTCCTATGTGTGGCGCGTGTGTGTGTGTATGGTGCAGATTTATTAAAAAAAAAAAAAAGACTGGGCCCTATTACACTCAAATTGCACATGCACTGCATACAGTCAAACATGCAGTGGCTGGGGTGCAAATAAACCATTCATTTACATTCATGAGGGGGCGGGACTTTAACTCACTCATGGCTTCACCATTCATTAGATATGGTTATGCCCCTTCAATCATGGAAATAAATGGTTTATTTACACCCCAAACACTGCATATCCCTTATTTGTATTTATTAATTTTAAATATTTATAAGGTTATTTGGTTGACTATGGTTTTGAAGCAGGCAATATAGCCTAGAGGTTAGAGGAATGAGGTGTGAACGAGCTTGATACATCCAGCAAACCAGACCCGAATTTGATTCTCACAACCTCCCACTTGCATACTGTGAGACTCTGAGCAAGTCACTTAACCGCCCAGTGCTCCCAGGTCGCCACTGAAAACAAGCACTTGTGCCTAGTAGGCATTACCCAGTTACCAAAAAACTAAAAATAAAAAATAATGAAGTGAACAAAAATCAAACTAAAAGGGTTTAACTGATATCTGCCCTTCCACTCCAGACATTTTCTGTTAGGTGTAACCAGTTAAATGTGGTTAAAATGGAGGACTTTTTCTAGGTAACTAGGTGATGAGTATGTGTAAGGAAAAACACATGACAGAGAGGGGATTAAGGAGTGGGCTGGGGTCCCACTCCCAAACCCAACCCCGAGGCACATTAACTAGCATAATCCCTCATGTGAGAACATGAAAACCTTTAAACAAAGATTGGATATGTATATGGGGAAAATAAAATATGAGTACCACTAATTAGGCGGCGAGCTATTAAAGGGTCTTGTAGACCTCCTAGCTTGTAGTTATCTAGACTATGAATCTATAACAGAAGTGCCTTATTCCACTTTTAAAATGGGTTGTAAACCCACTGCTGTGTCCTACCTGCCATCTCTCTTACTCTCGCTCTCTCCCCCAGTCTGCTTGCCGACTGCCTCTTTCTTTCCCCCGCTCACTCTCAGCTCTCATAAATTAAGAACTCACAGCTATTATACTCACTCCTGGCCTGTCTTAAGTAACTGGCTTGCTGCCTTTTCTTCCCCGGCCACCAACTCTCTGTCTCTCCCTCTCCCTCCCATGCTTACTCCCAACTCCTCTAATGCTGCATTCCCTGCTAGCTCTCCCATGCTCCCATGCTTGCTCTCAGCTCCTCCAAGGCATCTCCTGATGTGCCGCCTGGGGGGTTAACTTCCAGTAGGGTGTGCTGCCTGGTGCATCCACTGATTGACTGGAAGCCTAGTGAGTCACAGGGCAGCAGTATTGCAGAGTTTAGGGTTCCCCCTAGCTCTACAATAGTCACATGTGGGTGCGGGTATTTAAACCCCCAGGTGAAAGCTTGAGGCAGCAGTTATAATGAAGTTTCAGTAGTGACCTTTCTGACCTAAACAGGTTATGTTCTCAGTTAATGCACCCCTGCAGCCTTCTCCAGAAGGGTTATATACCACTTTAATATAGTCTCATGTGATGGGCTTCTGACCAATAGGGAGCAAGAACTGAGCAATACCCATTTTATAAGGATGTATATTGTATGAGTACTTTACATTTATGTTACGTGGCACTGCAATTGTAATACTGTCACTTTAAGGCTCAGATATTTAAGTAAGTAAGTAAAATGTATTTTTTAAGCGCTTTTCAGAAACCAAAGCGCTGTACAAGTGAACAGACATTTAGTTACAAAGTATAACAATAACAATAATAATAACAATAAAATCACAGTAAAATCACTCTCCATACGCTTTCAGGAATAAATACGTTTTTAACTCCGACTTAAAACTCTCGACGGTCAGGCAGCTTCATATCCGACGAGGTAGAGAATTCCACAGGGTGGGGGATATAAGTGCCTTATATCCACTATATAACACCACCACACAGCAACATAGATCAATTGGGTCTGCAGCAGAAATTAAGATTTTATATATAGATAAATACAGAATGCAGACTGGGTGGGCCAAGCTGCCCTCATCAGCGGCCAGATTCTAGGTTACCCGTCTCCATGTAATCAATACGTTAATTAACTTGTAGTACTATGTCAGAACAGGACTTGTTATTGTCGAGACCATGAAGTCTTGATGTTTGTTCATTTTTGCTAACATGAACAATTACACTTTATATCTACTGCAGACTATATCTCCAAGTTTGTTCTGATGAGGTGTAACCGCAGTTAACTTGCTTTGCCTTAGCTAAATGGTAAGCCGATTTTGTTTGTTAGATTTATGCAGACATCACATGTCAAAGGTGTATAAAGAAAACAAATTGTGAAATCACTTCCCATATTTTATTTTTTATTATTACTGCAAGCAACCACCATTAGTTACAGCAGCTATGGGACTGAGGCTCCAAGAAGATTATTCTTGTACGACCTTGTCCAAGACCATTTTTTTTTTTTTTTTTGCACTGTGGTTGGACCCAAGTGTGACACCAATTGATTCCAGATCAGTTAAAAAGAGAAACTGGTTTCAGACTAGGGCGGGGGGGGGGCCTGGTCTCAGACCAGGTCTTAGGAGACTAATCTTCCTAGACCAGGATGAAAGGAGTGTTAGTAGACAAAAATCCACTCAGTCCCTATAAAAAACAGAACACAGTGACTTCACCTCTCAAACTAGAACCACTGGTCTGCATTGTGTTTTCATACCATCTGCCAGTTTATGTACCGCATGAGACACTGCTCTACCAGACAACTTACACACACAGGGCGGGCAACTACTTCCAAGTCAGTTACGAGCAGTGTAGCTAGGCTGAGCGCTGCATGAGAGGCAGTCAGAAGAGTTACTACGGGTTCGAACAGATGATGCAAGAGTAAGCACGAAATGCAAGAACATACCAAATAAAAAGCAGAAGAAGGACTTAGTCTGTCAATTCTGCTCACCTGCAGTGCCCCTACTCTCAGTATCTACAGTGGGCTCCACCCCTCCCCTGCAACCCGGACCCTCTCCTGTCACATCCTCTTTTGAACCCCTTGAACCACCCCACCATCTTTTGAGAGACAATCTCAGCTGGGAGATTATTCCATCCCGGCACTATTCTCTCTGTAAAGAAGTGTCTCCTTACCTCCTTCCTGAACCCTCCCCCTGCCAATTTATAATAGTGCCCCCTGGTGGTCTTGTTTTCACTGAGACAGAAAAGGTTGCAGATATCTACCTTGTTTACACGTTTCAGTTACCTGAAGGTTTTGATCATGCCCCCTCTCCCTCCTCTCCTCCAGTGCGTACATGTTAAATTCTCTCAGCCTGTCTTCATATGCGCTACTGTCCCTGAACCATCTTTGTTGCCCTCCTGTGAACCGCCTCAAGCTGGCTGATCATCCTTTTTCAGGTAGGGGCTGCAATTCTGCACATGCTGTGCAGGATCTTGCACTTTTGTACACTCAGAGTTTTCATGTGACAGACCACCTTTCCAGCTTCACTAGATCTTTATTTCGGTCCTGCAACCCGCCATCTGTCTCTACCCTCCCTCAGAGCTTGATGTGTGAAAAGGAAGACTTTGCCTTTAATGCCTCCCCAATGTTATTAATGAATATAACCACCGGGCATAGAACTGACCCTTACGAGACCCCGCTTGTAACTTCTTTGTACATCAGAGCTCCCTATCACCACCACTGTGTCCCGTTACTCAGCCAGTTTTCCAACCACCTTGTTAATTTGCTTCCCACCCCTAGGTCCCCCAATTTTCCGATCGACCTCTTGTGGAGTGCAGAGTCAAACATTTGGTGAAATCCAGGTACAGGATATCAACCGTCCAGCTCCAGACTGCTGCCTTTTTTTACCCAGTCAAAGAAGCTGATCAGGCTGGTATGACAGGATCTCCCCAGACATGAACCCTTGCTGTCTCTTGTCCTGAAGTACATTTGCTTCAAAGAACTGGACTTGCCTTTACTTTAAGATGGCCTCCATCAGCTTACAGACAACTGAGGTCAGATGACTGGACTGTAGTTCCCAGGGCTGACCCAAGGCCTAACTCTTGTGCAGCAGTAGCACATGTGCGGTTCTCCACTCCTGCGGTATCACTCCCATATCTAATGGACTACTGAACAGATCTGGTAGCAGACCCACCAGTTCCACCACAACCTTCCTCAACACCCTTGAGTACCTGCCATCTAGTCCCAGGGACTTGTTTACCTTCAGAAACAGGAGCCCTTTCCTAACCCTGTCTTCAGTTATCCAGTCCTTATCCATGTCCCTTCCTCCCCTTTCCCTCCTGTCATCCTCCTTTGCAACACTGGTCCATCTTTTTCTTTTGTAAAGACTGGGCAGAAGTATTCATTCAACACCTCTGCTTCTCTTTACTGCCCTCCACCCACCCTTCCCCCCTTTATAGCTTTACTATACCCACCTTTGTACCCCTCTTTTCACTGATGTACAGGGAAAAGGCTTTCTCACACTCCTTGATACCCTCCGCAGTTTGCAGCTCCTTCCTAGCCTTGGCCTGCCTGACTCCCCTATTATCCTTCCTAGCTTTATCCACATAGACCCCCTCACCCATTCGAGACTTCTTAAACTACCTGCATGCATCCCTCTTTTCTCTCACTGCCTGGCCCACCTCCCTATTGGACCAGCTTGGTCTTCTGGTTTTGAAAAGAGGTGATACTGTCCCTGTACAAGTCCCTGGTGAAGCCATACCTAGAGTACTGTACGCAGTTCTGGAGCCCCCACCTAAAGAAAAATAAGGAAACTTGGAAGATCCAGGGGAGGGCTACACAAATGATCCAGGGGTAGCAATGGAGAACATATGAGGAGAGGTTGAAGTATTTCAATATATACTCTTGGAAGGCCAGAAGGGATAGAAAAACATGATAGAGACATGTTCTTGAGAGTAATAAAAAGGGTAAGGCCAGCTCCATAGCACCGAGTGATGGGCATTGACTCGACACGCTGGCAATCCGGGTTTGTACTCAGAGCCCAATCGTCAGGAGCGGAAACCGGTAGGGAGGGAGTTTAGAGCGTACTATGGACACTTCCCTCTCTAGGAAGGGGAAGGGGTTGGTCTCGGGTCACAGTTAGGCAGCTCCTGGTGGTAGTTTGTGGTCAGCGTTCTTGGCGGTATGCAGCCTCGACACACCGCTGAACACTCCCACCCCAAGGACATGACCAGACCAATACACGAGAGGTGTGTGGGTTGGGGAGGAAAACAGAACATGCCTGCTCAGCCGACCGGATGACTGCAGCTGGTCCCCCCACTGGAAGTGTCAGAGTCAATCCCTCATTGTGTGCACACACCCAGTGTCGACGAAACGCCTCCGGACAAAATCTCCCCTCCCTGTGCCCCCTGCAAAGGGATAAATCAGGTCCAGCTGGGGCCACAACAGTGGTACAGCAAGAACGGCGACAGGGAAGTTGGCGGGTTGGGGAAGTCCTAGGCAACCTGAAGGAATGGCCAGCCATGGGGATGGGGGAGCATAAAGAAATAAAGTAAAACAACAACAACAAAAAGGTAAATGCAATTATCTATTTACAAGATAGAAAAGCACCTTGACCAGGGCATATGATAAAGTTGTTTGGGTGGGTGGGTTGGGGATTCAAAAGGAATGCAAAAGTTATTTTTCATGGAGTAGGTGGTGGATTACTGAAATAGCTTAGCCTACCCAACCAGGTGGCTGAAGCAAAGTTAGCAACTGAGTTCAAGTATCAACTGGACATACACAAGGGATAGTGAGGTCTATTGGAAGTGGGAGATATAGACAACTGGGAGGGTGGGGGTACCAAGTCATCATTAGGGCAACTGGATCTGGTCTGGCATTAGGTCAGACACGTAGTCAAGCAGGTAATGGGTAGACTGGATGGAACACTGGGTCTTTATATGACAGAAAATTCTATGCCTCGATGGACCACTTCGAAATGACATTATATAGCCAAAAAAAGTAACAAACCACAAGCTAGAATTAATACAGAGTTACATCAACACCAAGATTCTCTCAAGAGCTGGTGCCAGTTAGTGTCAACACCTAGTTGGATCATAGCTGGATCACTGGTTCTAAAGATATAACCAGATATTCAAGAGTGACATGCATACATTATTACGTATGGGGGCCTTCACTATATCCTAGTTGACTGGATTCTCCCTTGCAGGAAATTACCTGGTGGAGGATTATAGGAAAACTCTGAACTTACTATACTAACAAGGGAAATCAGAGGGGCAGCCTGATGCCCCATCAGTAGCTCAGCCTGCTACAGTGAAGATGACCTTGGTTCAGGAGCGAGTCTGGGAGGTCTATGCTTTGGCATTCAGGGCTATGGAGTGCAGTGTGACTTGGCCTGGGGAGGGGCTATTACAGCAACCCCTCTGATGCAGCAGGTATCTGGCTCCTACACAGGAGCATGCTGTGTTTCAGACTTCGATAGGGGGTAGACAAAAACCAGATGGGAAACTATAATCCAGGAGGATACTCATGGGTCCTGTACCATCCCAGCAGGCGAGTTCACAAAGAAGAGGCATGACAGAAGAAGAATAAACAAATGTTTGGGGGGGGGGGGGGAGTAAATCAGACTTTGGAACCTGTGGAACCAGTTATGCGGTGTTTGCAAGCTTGAGAAGCACCAGCTGATACAGCTGTTCATCCTTCGCTGTAGACCAAGTCAAAAAATGAATCTTAAGGAAGCAATGTTGAAATTCTAGCCTACAATTACATACAAAATTAGGCCCCACTGAAAATCATTTCACAAACTTCAACAATGCTGTATGTGTACAACTATATAGAAACAGAATGCCACTCTTTAGACAAGGTACAGCCAAGTCAAGTGATGAGCTATAGCAGTGTTGTCAGGCGAGACAGTAATAAAGACAAAGACGGTATAGTTCAACAAAGGTGATTCAACTGTCATATCAAACATACAAAAGTGTGAGCTCTGCAAAATAAAAATGATTGTTTTCCAAAGTGCATTCAATGATTTCTTAACTGTACATTCTTTGTTTATGGCCCCTTTCTCTCACTACAGCTACTCCCTCCAGTCTCCCCAAGGCACTCACCTGGGCTCCGCTGACTCCCGAGTTGCCTCTCATTGCCGTACTCTACGTTGCCTACGTTTATCCCCTGGCGGGGAGAGATAGGCAGCATCCCCATTTCACTACCCCTCACCTGCTTTAAGTCTTTCTCAGATGGTCAATTGAGATCGCCCAAGAGTCGGTCGTCTCACCATCCAGTGGCACTGGGGAGCAGCCAGATTTAGCTGCGGGAGCTTTTTTCCTGGTTTTCTCCTTTCCGCCCAAGGAGCCCACACACTAGGAGGAGACCAAGGAGTGTGTGGGCACATGGCATGTGCGCTCTGGAGCCTGCCAGCCTCCTCCCCTCCCACGCTGCGCCACCCCCCATGCACCTCCACCCATGGTTACTCAGGTGGCGGTACTGCAGCGAGGGATGGCAATCCCTCTCCCTGGAGAAGATAAGAGTCTCCTGGGATGCTCCATCTTCCTCCCCCCCCCCCGCCAGCCCTCCAATGCCCCTGGTCTGCTTCCAAACCCGGGTCACCAGCACCGCAAGAGGTAGCGTTACCACTGCACCAGCAGGCTGGCTCAATGATTTAAATTCTAACTGGACACTGCAGGAAGAACAGGACAAGTAAATACCTGCTCCCCCTTAAAATTACTACAGTACGCGCTAGTACAAATCATCACACTGGGAATTCAGAGTTTCTGGGTAATTAACTCAACAATGCTTCCTGTGTGAAATCTACCTAGTGATGCAATACGAGTTAAAAAAACGCAGAATAAAGAATTCCTGGTAGAAGGAAGCAATATGTTCCAATGAGTCAGCTTTTTAACCAACTTCCGATTAAAACAAAGTATCAGACTTTTACAGTCATAAATATAGAACAGTTTTCCATTTGCTACTAACCGACATAAGCCAGCAAGTGTTACACCACAAGTTTTCCACACAAATATACTAATAATGCAGAAATTGCCAGACTTAAACTTTCAGTAGGCCAAAACAACTGTCTACGAATTATAAGCAAGATGGGGGTAGGGCATGGACATAGTACCGTGAAGGGACTATTTAGTAGGTAGCATCGCAGTGTATGGCACTTTCACATGCAGTTTCTGCTTGAGGGCCACTCAGGCATCACATTCACTCCAATGAACAGTTCTGCTATAATGTATTGATTTATATAATCAGGTGCCTATTGTATATCAGGCATACTGAAACAGTACAAATGGCAAAGGTTCAAGGTGAAGGCACACGTATATAGGAACCAGCAAGGGACTGGATCATGGCAGAGACATTTCAAGTGGCATTCTGCCTGGCTGCTGTGCCCCTTTTTTGTTTTAATGTCGAAATTCAATAGTCAATGACGTCAGTAAATGAATCACTGGGGTAGGTGCGATACTGGTTTGTTCCTCAAAAGCAGGAACTATACAGACAGCAGAACTAAACAAGATGACTTCTTCCACCATAAAGCAAAGATTTCATTAAAATAGGCATTGTTGGGGGGGGGGGGGAGCGTGTGCAACAGACGTGGGTGATCGAGACTAAACAGACGGACCATGTCAGCAAAAATACACAACACAGTGTGCATTGACTGGGGGATATAGAAAATCCTTCACTGTGCACGAAGGCTCGAGGCCACAAGCAAGTGTCCCTAAAAACACACTGGAGGAGTGCCTATAATCTACCAATGAACACATCACAATGAAGTGTGTTATTACAGTTCTAAAACTGACTCAAATTAATAACTTTGGTTTAGAAAAAAAAATGCATGGGTCCACATCACAAGCCACTACAACATTTAGCACAGTGGGCAGAGCCTTAACTCACAAGAGTCACAAGGCAGAATTGGCTATGGAGATTAAATTACTCAGATGACAGATTTCATCCAAGTTGGGACTAAAGGCAAATGGACTGGTCCACGGGAGTGGTGCCTTGGAGAGTTAGGTTCATGTGTAAAAAAAAAAAAAAAAAAAAAAACATAGTATCCCATATTGCAGATGACCAAGGACCAGACAGCCTGCAGAGGTGAGGTGTTTGGTTCCTGTAAAGGAGGGTGTGGGCTGCCCAGCATTCATGCACCTCACTCCCCACCAGTGCACTAACGACAGCCATTTTTTTTTTTTTTTTTTTTTTGCTGTGAAAGCAACTTCTCACCCACCACTCACTTTCCCAGCTGGAGGAAGGATGCTGCCATGGTGACCCCACTGATGGGCAGGGGATCCAAGGGATTTAGCTACCCTGGTGGAACAGGTGTACATATCACATATTGTACCTGACCTGGGGATAGAGTGTTCAGTTTCCAGGGCTGACATTTGTTTGTTTTCCACTACTTAGAACAAATTTGAAAAAACTAAATCTACCACATTTGCGGACTTCTCAAAATGGACACCAAAGACCAGCATTTCCTCATGTAGTTTTGCATGCATTAAGGTTGGTTTGTTGTTACACGGACATTTCAAAAACAGTACAATCCTACAGTGGTCAGATGAGGGTACCATTCGCCAGGCTTCCCGTCTACTTGTTTATTTTATTTATTTACAACGGCTGATGGGGAAAGGCACACTGAGCCAAGGCTCATTTGCAAGTACAAACCGTGGAAAGGGCACCGGAGTAAAAGCTCAGATGGTTTGTAACTGTAAAGGCATCAAGACAGTGCAAAAGACAGCATGGTGCAGGTAACAAACAGTGCAAAAACTAATCAAACAAAATATAAACAGTACAATGTATCATGAGTAAAACCTACGGGCAATGTACACAAAGGGCCAGCAAGTGTCTGATTTCGGCAAGACAACTCTATACTTGGATAGATATATCGTTTCAAACTTTGTTTTATTCAGTTAGCAATACTGCAAATATAAATAAATCGTGCTTACGTAGCTGAAGGACTGAGGCATGTCACAGTACATCATAACTATGACAGGTAGTTATGACAAACAGCTAGTTGTCACATCACATGAGGGGTATTTCACTGCTTAAACTGCCTTAGCAGTATTGTCCAAATAAAGTGTCAAATATGAGTCTCTGAGACAGCACACAACCTTAATGAAAAGAAAGGCAGTCCAGCAGACATGTCCTTCTAAAGCCGTGAGGTCTAGAAAGAACCAAAAATTAAACAGGAATCCATATACAGATGGAGTCTGCAAAGCGCAGCATGCTGCCCCCCTATTAAATTAAACAGGAGAATACTGAACTAGTTAAATGGGACCCGAACCTGGGGGGTTACACCATGTTCAAGAAGGACGGGGGGGAGGGGAGGAGGGGTAGCAATAATAGTCAAAAACTGTATTGCCATAGGACGAGTGGAGGAGGCAGAGTTAACTGTGGAGGCGATTTGGGTCACCTTAACAACAAGGGAGGGAGGCAAGAGAATAAAAATAGGAGTGGTGTATAGACCCCCTACGCTGGCGGAGGAGCTGGAGGAGAGTCTGGTGGCAGATGTTGGGAGACACTGCAGACTGGGCAGGGAAAGGGTGGTGGTGTTGGGGGACTTAAACATGCTAGGAACAGACTGGGAGACTGACATCCTCAGGGCCAGGGAACAGAGGTTGTTGTATGTCTTTTAGGATGCGTTCCTAACTCAGCAGGTGGGGGAACCAACCAGGGAGGCACGGATACTGGATGTGGTCCTGGCACACAGTGAACAGATTGGGGGCCTGGAGGTAAGGGACCCGTTGGCAGGGAGCGATCATGCCACGGTCTGGTTCTGCCTGAACCTAGGAGCGGTACAAGGCTGCACAAAGATGGAGGTAACTGACATCGGGGGGCAGATTTCAAGGAAATGGAAAGGATCCTTAAGGATCACTTGGATGGGATTGGGCCAGACATGGACGCTGACAGTAGGTGGGAAATCATCAGGAGGGGGGTGCAGGATGCTACCAGCACCTGCGCCAGAGTAAGAAGAAAATGTGGTAGGGCCCGAAAACCCTGCTGGTGGACCAGGGAGGTTCAGGAGGAGGCGGTGAGGGGAAAGAAGGAGGCCTATAGGCAATTCAAGTGCTCAAGGAGTGAAAGGGATCGAGGGGAGTATGAGCTGTTGGCTAGAAGGGCCACTAGGGTGGTGAGGGCGGCTAAGGCAAGGAAGGAGCAGAACCTAGCCAGGGAAATTAGGAGAGGGAACAAGGGATTCTTTATATACATTGGGGAAAAACGAGGGGTGGAGGGGCAGATTAGCAGGATTAAAACAGGGGAGGGATGGGCACAAGACCCAGGGGAGCAGGCTGAGGTACTAAATGAGTACTTCACCTCAGTTTTCACCAAGGAAAATGGGGGGCTGCATCATACATGGGAGGAGACGGTGGACCCTTACTGATCGGTGGGTCTGGGGAAAGTGGGGCATCACTGGCAGGTGGGGGAAGGCAAAGCAGGGGGACGAGGTAGCGGAGGTGGAAATCATGGCAGAGAGAGTGAGGGAAGCTCCCAGGTCCCTTAAGATGGAGAAAGCACCGGGACCGAATAAATTACATCCCAGAGTGCTGAAGGAACTGATGGATGTCTTGGCGAGACCCCTGGCGGAGCTCTTCAGCATCTCTCTGAGGACAGGGTGGGTGCCCCAGGACTGGAAGATGGCACATACAGTGCCTATCTACAAGGGGGGATTAAGGGAGGTGGCAGGGGACTACAGGCCAGTTAGCCGGACATCAGTGGTGATCAAGGTGATGAAGTGCATTGTCAAGGAGAGACTAGGGGGACCTGGAAAAGTTGGGGTGCCTGGACGACAGACAGCATGGATTCGTCCTGGGGAAATTGTGTCAGACAAACCTTGTGGAGTTCTATGACTGGGTGACGAGTGCCTTGGACCTGGGTAGACCAGTGGACGTCCTCTTTCTTGACTTCAGCAAGGCGTTTGACTCTGTTCCTCATGGGGGGCCTGTTGGATAAGCTGGGAGAAATGGGGGTGGGGAACCAGATGATCAGATGGATAGGAAATTGTCTACAGGACCAGACCCAGAGGGTCATGGTTGGCAGGATAGTCTCATCCCCAAGGAAGGTCATTAGTGGGGTCCCTCAGGGATCGGTCCTTGGGCTCCTTCTGTTCAACGCCTACATCTCTGACATAAGGAAGGGTATCAGGAGTGAGATAAGTCTCTTTGCGGATGACTCAAAACTGGGGGTGGTGGTGGATGGGGAGGAGTGGGGGAGGGTGGCCCTGCAGAGGGACCTGGAGGCTCTGGAAAGGTGGTCTCGAAAGTGGAAGCCAAGGTCCAATGCAGGTGAAATACAAGGTACTGCACCTGGGTGCCAGAAACCTGGGTCAAGTGTACACCCGGGAAGGGGGGGGGATGCTACAAGTCTCGACGGCTAAGAGGGATCTGGGGGTGGTGGTGGTGGATGTCAAGATGAACAACTCTGAGACTTGTAGGAGGGCAGCAGCAAAGGCCAACAGGATGCTGGGCTGCATCGCTAGGGGGATCACCTCCAGAAGGAGGGAAGCGATGCTCCCACTGTATAACTGCTTGGTGAGGCCGCATCTCGAGTACTGTGTGCAGTTTTGGAGGCCACATTTAAAGAAGGACACTGAACTCCTGGAGAGGGTCCAGAGGAGGGCAACCAAAATGATTTGGGCCTTGGGGGACAGGACCTATGGGGAGAGGCTCGAAGAGCTAAATGTACACATTGGAAGAGAGAAGGGACGGGGGACATCATAGGAGTCTTCAGGTACATGAAGGGGTAAATAGGGAGAAGCAGTCAGGGCGCTCTGAAGGAAGGGGGGCAAATAGAGGGCATGGGTGGAAGCTGGAGGGGAGATTCAGGGAGAAAGGAGGAGGTGCTACTTCACTGAGAGGGTGGTGGAGCCATGGAATGCGTTGCCCAGGGGGCTGGCGGAGGCAGAGATGGTGGAGGGGTTCAAGAGGGGGTGGGGATAGGTACGGGGGAAGGGTTCTGGAAGCAAAATCCAATGCAGCGAGACTATCTGGGACTGGGAAGGGAGAAGCCAGAGAGGGAGATGGGGGCAGCAAGGTCAGCTCCCAGGGTGTGGGCTGACCAAACGAGCAGACACGAAAGACCATTAGGCCTAGTCTGCTGGCATTTTAGTATGTTAAAATCAACTTGCCATACAAAAATGAGCCATGAGAAGCACCTGTAATGATAATGATCACACCATACTGTTGTTAACATGACATTACATTTTTAAATCACAAGGCAAGTAATGTACCAACTTGTTATGCATGAAACTGTCCTGTCTAGGGTTCTGACTATGAGCTGTACACTGGGAACTCCTAGGTACCTCAAAGATGGGCACTCACTCTCCCTTCGTTCCCTCCAAGAGCGTGAACTCGGCCATAAGGCTGCCACCATTTTATCTCCACCAAGTGAAAATGCTGGAGCCCACTAGTCATCACATAAAATAAGTACAGTGCTCCCTCGCTATAGCAAACCTCGCTATAATGAAATCCTGGGTATAACGAATGGCTTCTGTGGCTCCCACTGTTTCACTGTTGTTTTCAAGTACAGTACAGTAAAAGTTCAGCAGCTGAAACTGTATTTAAATTACAGTAGGTCTGCACTTGTTGATACACACTGCCTGGCCAAATCACTAGGTATCAGTAAAGGAATAATGCACGACAAGGTGTGTATCATGCTGGGATAACATCATGCCTGGAATGATTAGGCACGAGGCCAAAGGCCGAGTGCGACTAGTCACCCCAGAAGTGACGTTATCCCAGCACACACCCTGGAGTACATTATTCCTATTATACAATGGCTCTTGTGTAAAAGAGACAAAAAAAGATGAAAAAGTACATTTTATAGTATATTTTTGCCTGTTTTTTCAATGGAGAAGTACACTTTAAAAGAAGTAGTGCTGACTGCCAGTAGATGGAGCTGCTGTTACTGTGGCTCTGCAATATGCACACTAAGCCCTCTCTGTGCTATCCCTGCCTGTGAGACATTGTCATCATCGTAGCCCCCCCCCACAAGTCTTTTTTAATCGTGGGTTTCTGCCAGGAGACTGATGTAACAGAAATCTTGGTTGCTTTTGTTGTGGGACCGTAAAGTTTAACAGTGAACTTATCTGCCCACACGACCACATATGAGCGGTCTGAGTGAGTACAAAATGGCCGGCGGTGTTTAATTGTGGAGGTTTCCGGAGGTTTTATTAAATTTTAAAAGGTCTCCCAGTGTCATTTCTTGTCTTAAGTGTTTCTACCGGGAGACCGCAAAATGAAAGTACAAGCTCTGTGATAGCGAAAAACAGGCTTTTGTACTGAAATGCATGCTGGCGGAGTGTGCCAGCAGGAAGTAATAGATGGTCGTGAAGCCATAATAATCTCCACGCTATCCTCATAACCTCCGCTGACCACGCTATCCTCAAACTCCCTTTCTTCTTTAGGCCTGTCCCCTGAAGCCGCCTCCTGGTTCACTAACTACCTATGTGGTAGATCCCAGCAGATAAAGATTCAAGACACCCTCTCCTCCACCCTTCCAGTTATAGTCCCCCAAGGCTCCATCCTGGGCCCCCTCCTTTTCAGTCTCTTCCTTAACACCTTCCCCCTTGCCTGCTCAGGGCAGCTGCTACTCTATGCAGATGATGTGGTTATCTATTCCAGTCACCCTGACCCTTCCCCCCTTGAACACAGTCTCCAACGTTTTTTCTCCGAGACAGTCATGGTCCTCTCAACACAAACTCGTACTAAATTATAAAATAACCAAAGTCATGCTTTTTGCCAACACTCATAACTAATAAAAAGGCCAGTCCCTACATATTCTGAATAATCAGCAACAACCCCTAGAATAAGTTCATAGTTTCAGATATCTTGGCATCACCCTTGACTCCACTCTGTTATCAAGAACATATCCACCAGGTCTGTGAGGTGGTAAATACCAGAACTGGCCTTCTCTACTGCCATCGGAATTGCCCAACTCCCAACGCCCCTCTGCCTCGCTGTCACCTGCTCTGTCCTGTCCTTAGTTGACTATGCCTTAGTAATCTATGGCTCTGCTGTTGATACTGCATTAGCCCGTATCAGAGTTGCCTTGAACAATGCCTGTCGCCTTTTGGTTGGTGGTGACAGGCTCACTCATACATGTGATTTATACCAGCAAGCTAACTGGTTAAACTTTGTGGGTTGGCTCACCTACCAAACATGCCTCCTAGCCAAAAAAAGACAGCCTTTGGCCTCTCTCCTCCCACAACCCTCCATCTACTAAATCCATCCCCTACTCACCGGGCTACCAGAAGCTCTGCAAAAGCTGTGTTCCAGGTCCCTTTTCGCAGGACTGCCATGGGGCAGAGGGCCTTCATGTACAAGGCCCTGTACTGGCTAAATAGCCTGCCCCTTGAAGTCTCCTCTATACAAAATCTTGGCCCTTTTAAACTCTCACTTCGGCAACATCTCTTGGCCTGTGGCCGCTGTGACTATAACTAGCTTCCTCCATCTTCTAGCTTTGGCAGCTCGCTTCATCTCATCAGTGCTCACCCTAGCCAATTGACAAGGTCGTTTCCAACTGCCCTTCTCTTGTCCCTCCATGTCCCCTGGTCTTACACCCCCCTCCCCCCGTAAACCTGACAAAGTCTGCTGGACTGCGCCCACGCCTTCCAACCCTCCCTCTATGTTTCCACCCCCTCCCCCTCCTACTGCCTCCTTTGATTCAATTTGTAGCCGACTGCTTGGGTGTGCTTGCCTTTAAACGGTGTACCTATTGAATTGTATTTTGTACTTGCATGTATCTGGTACCCAGGATTTCTAGTACCTCTTCCTATTTCACGTATCCCTTGTATTTTTTCTTTTTTTCCTCATGTAACTTGAATATTTGTATTTCTGTTTGTTGTTATGACTCTGACATGCAGCCTCTGTAAATGAGTCGCTGACTCAAAGGTTGGAATTCCGAAAGTTCAATAAATAAAAAAAAAAAATCTCTTTTTTAATTTGGCAATGAGGAGTCTGGAGAGAGAAGGTGGTAGTGTGAACAGTGACGTGTGAAGTGATCTGGCAGCTTTGAATTTTTACTGAGAATTTTTTTTTTTTAAATGGATATTGATTTTGAGTGGGTGGGGAGCAGGGATTGTGAGCACTCGGCAGAGCTGCAAAGCAGGGAGCGCTGAAGCTGCTCGTAGACAGCAGAGTAATGCTTTTTTTTTTCTTTCAGTGCGGTCATAAGAGTGCTGGGACTAAATTCATGATGTTATGCCAGGATAACATCACAGCTCCAGTGCCAGCGTGACCAATCAGAGGCCAACATTCTTTGCCATTGTATCATAGTGATATTTTATTTGGAACTGGCTGGCAAGTATACAGTACCATGCAGTGTTCTTTTGATCTGTTGTCTCTCTCCCAGTCTCTCGTGCCTCTGTGGATCAAATGTGTAAGCCAGCCAGTATTTGTTTTTAAAAAGGGAAAAGAGTCAGAAAGGACCAGAAAGCTATGACCTACAGTAGTTTGAGTAGACCCTACAGCAGAGCAGTGCTATTTACTCACAGCACTAGTTGGAGTGGAAATGCAGTGATCGAAAACAGAATCCAGAAATTGAGCAACAGGTTGATGAAGTGAACAGGAGTACTGGGATCAAACATCCAAAATAAATAAACTGAATAAAAAATACAACAAATACAGAGCCATCAGATGAGACAGTGTGAGAATGTGCAGCAGACAAGGGTCTCAAAGCAGAGCGATTAACAAATCAACTACTGTATCTAAAAAAAAAAAAAAAATACCATAATCTTTCGTGAAATGAAGGGAGACAGAGGTAGAGGAACACAGCTAAATAGAGTGCTGTTTAATACAGCACAGTACTTTAGTGCACAGAGAACCCCAACTGTGTTTTTCAGCATCCCTTGATAGAACGAACAGAGAGCTACAACAAACACACATTATTTATTTAGATTTTGGTGACTGGGTAAACCCACTGAGACCAGAGGTCCCTTTTTCAGGGGCGACCCGGAATTAGTTACAGCAATTACATACACTGGAATTAATACACAACAGTTACAGTTGATACATACAGTGGAACAGGTATAAAGCACTAACAGGGGAACATCAGGCTCCATTATGGCTCCATTTTGCTCATTATAGAGAGGGAGCACCATACCACAAACAGGAACCCTTTCAGGAACATTACAGCCACACGAGAACTTCACATGCACTAGTTTATAACTGTTTAAACTTTACAGTGAAATGATCTCCACAGACAGCAACATCAATGAAGTGAGTAAAGCAGTCTTAACTGAGGCATAATATTCACTCTCTCAGTCCTCTGTATCCAGCTCATGGTGTATTGCTTCATTAGCATGAAAATCTTGTTTGATTTGCTCCAGCTTCCTACTCACACCCACTGGGCTGCTAAACAAAAATTGCCTGCCTACATAGGCTATCTTGAGGTGAACAGGAAGCTGGCGAGAATGTGTGATGCAGAGTTCACAATGTCCTGTTCACACTCCATAAACTACGCCATCTTCTCTGCCTTGTCCAAAAGCTGAGGTTGGGGAAGCAGTGAACTAACCCTGTGTCCTCTGTCTGTAGCAGACCACAAATTTTGGGTTACTGAAGGATCTCATCTCACTGAGGTTGCTCCCCCAGTGACTACCAGGAACATGTGCATTAAGTAAGCAATAATACCCAACAGGGTGGGCAATATTGGGAAATACCGGACCGCCCAGGGGCGTAATGAGGCCAGATGCCACAGGCGGAGGGCCTTATAGCCCCTGGAAGGTAAGGTATTTCCCAATAATGCCCACCCTGGAGAGTATTATTGCGTTTAGAAAATGGCCACTGTAAAAAACACAAGTTTAGTTAGAAAAAGTTAAGGATAAATTATTTTAAAGTAGCTTTTGTTATGAAACAGTTCCTCCGCCTGCATTAGAATTTTTTTTATGTTGTCTGTATATTGGTATTACTGACACTAGAGGGCACTGTATCTATTATTTTGAAAGCAGTAGTCTGGGTCACAGACTCCTTTTTGTTGCCATGGTGAGTAGAGGTCAGAGGTAACAAGAAGAGCCTTTTAGTTATTTGGAGAGGAAACTGCGTTTTTTTTGTTTTATACATCACTGAGATCAGTGAGCTGTCTCCAACCACCACATAAGGAAATGCACCGACGATTGCACATGCTATTAAAGCGTAGAGAGAAGACTGCATTAAAAGAAGATTTTAAGGTACTGGGTTGTGATTAATAAAGAAAATTAATATTGTTTTGTTGGTTTCTGCATCGAGCTGAGTTGGGAAAAGCCATAGTAGCGCAACGGCTTTCATTAAGTTTTTGTCCAGCATGGTAGTGCGAGACGGAGGTCGGCAGAGTTATGCCATAGTAAAGAAAACATATTTATTTACTCTCCCGACTGTAAAATGATTGTGTTTTCTTTTCTTTTATTGAAGCAGGCAGCCAGCACTGAAGTGTTTTTTTGGGGACTGGACCTGTAGCTCTCGCTAAATGAAAGAAAAACATGGCGGGCATTTTAAATTTTGTGGGTTGCTTTCAGCCAATTACAAAACAGGTTGGGCACCCCAGGAGAATGCTACTCTGTGAAGTGGCACTTGGACTGGCTCTTATTTTTAGCTGGGCATCTATTGAAAAATAAATGCCCAGCTTGGAGCCTGTCTGAGCCAATCAGCTTTTAGAGTTGATTGTTGCCATTTTCTAAATCCTTATAATAACTGACCATTGTTTTTTTCCCCCATAGGAAAACCAGGCTGTAATTTTGTCTTTACAACCAGCCCGGTTTCCCTAGCTCAGCACATGCGCCTCCCACGATCTTCATCTCTGTGCCGACCCCTGTCTCCCACTCCTCGACACTTATCCGCAGAGTCCTACTGTGGGCTAAGTGTTAAGTCATTTTTTTAAACAAATATATGGCACGTGAAATGCTCATTGCTCATTCTCGGTTGCAAATAAAAAAGAAATGAACACTACTTTTTTGTCAGGAGCCGCCACGGACCACGCTGAAACCACAATGGTCCACAGCTCGACTCCCATTTACTTTGTATAGTTGCTGCGGTGAAAAAACAATCCCCAGCAATTATACAAAATAAAGGATTGGTAGGGGGGTTAAAACTCAGATTTTTACACACACCCCCCTGAGGGGTGGGATGCCTGAATAAACCCCTCATGCTTCGCTCTCGGGGTTTATGTGGCATCTCAACCCTCAGGGGTATGTAAAATCCTCGTTATAACCCCTTACCCATCTATTATTCTTCATTATTCATTTGTTTTTGTTTCTAGGTTTAACACCTGACACATGGAAACCTCCTGCAATTCTACAAACCATTTTAGGAAAAGTTGCTGCACATCTGAAATAAAGTCTTGACCCACAAGACCCTCTGTAATGCCCAGCAGTCTAATGCTGGAGGCCCTTGCAGATGTTTTTGTAAGTTCTGTAGCACAGGATGGAGTAATTTATTCTCTTTGCCTGCTAGGATTCAGCACATACCTGATCCATTTTGGTTTCGTGTACAGTTATTAAGCTTCTACTTTTTGCTGGCCCGGTGGAACTGAGGGTTGAGGCGCTGGACGCCATGCCGATGACCCAGGTTCGGGAATGAGCTCAGGACACTGGGGGTCGGCCAGGAAGGAGAGGATCAATGTCCATAGGACTGCTCTCTTCTCTGGGGGTAGCAGCACTTGGTGAAGACCAGGTGCACGACAGACACTGGAATCAAGACAGAACAGAGGAACAACTGGGTGGCAGTCTTCCAGATGTGTGCGGGCGTTCACACGAAGCGGGCTGGATGGCATTGCAAATCCCAAGTTTGGGGGGGAGGGAGAGAAACACAAGAAATACCCCCTTCCACCAGTAGGTGAAAGCAGGTCCAGTGGTAACAGCCCCACATCCTATGCCGGGCGTCACAACGTCCGGTCCGGTTCCTTCCTCCTGTGTAAGCAGCCCTTCCAGTACCCAAGAGAGCGCCAGTCAGAGAATGGCAGTCCTTCCTCAGAGAACTCAGACCTGAGGGGCCAGGGCAGGCTGCACAGGGGTAAGGGAGACCCCAGCTGGAATACGGACGATCTGTGCTTCAGGCTGGACAGGCAGAGCCAGCTGACCGAGAGACCACGCTGGAGAGAGGCTGGTGATAAGGAGTGACTAAACAGAGTTCGAAGAAAAAAAAAAAAAGTGTCTACCTTTTCAGACAGTTCTTTTATGGCCCCCAGGACTGCTTTCCTCATGGCCCCGAGCGTTGGCTCAGCTCTGGATGTTGCCTCAGGGCACTGCCCTACTCACGACTATGTGTCTGTAGGCATGGGTATAGTACAGTTATGCAAGAACTTACCGAAACAGTAGATCTTCAAGAGGAGCTCTTGCAGCAGGTTACACCATTAGGACTGAAGCCGGCAGGTACCCAGAAAATATCTAGCTAGCAGTCTATAGTTGGGGACCAACCCCTCATGTTGTTCTGCCCCCAGTGTCTGCCTAGGGTATAAAAGGGTCAGCCCCCCCCCCCCACCACCACCTCAGTTCTTTCACCAGAGACGCCGGTAAGCACAGTGAATGGAGAAGTGAGGTGTTCCTCTGAAACCAAGGAAACAGAAAAGTGATAGAGAAGCAGTCACCAGGGAATGAAGGAGGAAAGCAGAGCCTGCTGCAAGAGCTCCTCTCAAATATCTACTGTTAGAAGTTCTTACGTAACTGTACTATACGAACATACAAAACTTGCCAGCAGAAACAGGCCTCACAGTCTATCAAATCTGCTCATATGCGCAGTAACACTTATATTGCAGCTGCCTGACCCCCCAACCCCCAAATGTACCTCCTGGAACTGCTCAGTGTCATTTACCCAGCCCCCCCCTCCTTGCTCTGTCCAATGCCCTTTTGAAACTCCCCACTGTCCTACATGCCACCACCTCCTCTGGCAGAGAGTTCCATTTCAACACCACCCTCTCAGTGAAAAAATGCCTCCTCATCTCCCTCCTGAACCTGCCTTCCTCCAATCTTAGCCCAAGCCCCCTCATATTCTTTCCCTTGCTCAGCTTAAATAGCCCCTCTGTGCAAAATTTGTTGATTCCTCCTCAAGTATTTGAAAGTTTTAATCATGTCCCCCGATCCCTTCTCTCCTCCAGGGTGAACAAACTCAAGTGACTCAGCCTTTGTTCATAGGTTCTGCCTTCCATCCCATGTATCATTTTCATCACCCTACACTGCACTGCCTTGAGCAGCTTGATATTCTTCCTCAAGTATGGATGCCAATGTTGGCCCGGTGGTGCAGAGAGTTGAGGCGTTGTTCACCACACCTCACGCCATGCTAGCGACCCGAGTTCGGGAGCAAGCTCAGGTGCCGGGGGTTGGGACTGGACTGAGTGCCTGATGGGCTGCTCTCCATTCCTGGGGGGAGGGTGTTGGGAAGCTCAGCATTCCGGGGGCCCCTGGTGTAGACTGGGGGTGCCGCAGTAGTGTGGAGCAGCACGTACAATGGCGTGTCTGACACTGGCAGGGTTGCCGTGCACCAAGTGTCACAAGCGTACACACGCCGGGGGTGGAACAAGAACAGAGGAAAAACCCGGCTCGTGGGGCAGGCGATGGCACTGGTCCCCCATGCCCTCCACCGGGTTCCGCCTTGGATGGCTTTCTAGTATCCTCCCCCAGGTGCCTACCTGCAGTTGGAGTCTGAGTCGCAAGGAGCCCAAGAGACGCAGGGCTACTCTCCTCGGATGGGTTAAACAGAGGGTGCCAGCTGCAGGCTGGGGGGGGGGGGAAGAGGAGGTACAGTCCTGAGGGGACCTCAGGCAGGCAGGACAAGGACCAGTTGCCAGAGAGAGGTCCTCACGAGCCGCGACCAGAGCAAAAGAAAGTGGAAAAAAAGTATAGATGCCAATATTGTATGCAGTACTCCAACTGCAGCCTGACCAAGAACCTGTACAGGGGCAGGATCTCCTCCTTGTGCCTGGATGAGAATTCCCACTCAATGCACCCCAGCATCTTATTGGCCCTAGCTGTAGTGTTCCTGCATTGAGCAGAGTTATACATGCTCCCGTTACTATGACCCCCAGATCCTCCTCAGTGACCCCCTAACCACACCCCACTCAACCACTATTCCCTTCCCAGGTTCCTCACCCCAAAATGCACAACTTTGCACTTCTTTGCGTTAGAACCCAATTGCCACCTCGCTGACCACTCCTCAAGTCTTGTTACATCACTCTGTAGCTTCTGCCACTCCTCTATGTCATCCATAACAGCTCCCATATTGGTATTGTCTGCAAACAGACTGAACCTGCTCCCAACCCCATGTGCAGTATTCAATATGAACAGTCCAAACACCAGCTCCAGCACCGAGCCCTGTGGCACACCATTGGTCACTGGCTTGGGAGAGGAGTCGTTCCCCAACAACCACCCATTGCAGTCCATCTCCAAGTCAATTCCTGATCCAGCTAGCCATCTTAGCCCCTACCCCTATGTGTTCCAGCTTTGCCCCCAGTCGCCCATGAGGGGCCGAATCAAAGACCTGGCTGAAATCCAAATATAGGACATCCACTGCATGGCCCTTGTCCAGCTCCCTTGTCACCCAGTCATAGTATTCAATTGGGTTGTTCTGGCATGATTTCCTTGAGACAAACTCATGCTGTAGCCTATCCTGGAGATCACGCCCCCACAGGAAAGTTACCAGTCTCTCCTTCAAGATTGCTTCCATCAGTTTACCCACTATGGAAGTGAGACTGACAGGTCTGTAGTTACCTGGCTTGTCCTTTGAGCCGCTCTTGTGGCTAGACACCATATGAGCCAACCTCCAGTCCTGCGGCATGCACCCCATGTACAGGGAGGTGTGAACAGGTCAGCCAGTGGTCTGGCCAACACCTCCACCATCTCCCTCAACACCCTAGGGTGAATGCCATCAGGACCTGGTGCCTTATCTGCCCCAAGTGCCTACAGACCTTCCAATACCCTGCTTTCTGGAATTACTGAGTCAGTCACCTCCTCCCCACCCTTCCAGTCCACGGAGGTAGTGGACCGCCTACCTCCCTTGTGAACACAGATTAGAAAAATTCACTTTGAGGGGGCTCTTGCAGCAGGTTGCACCGTTAGGACAGAGTACCAAGCAGTAAAAGGACAGACCCCATTCAGCTAGGAGGAGGCAGAGGTCAGAATAAGGCTCTCAAGACAGCAGGCCCTGCAGGACTGCCAGTCCAAAACCTGTCCTGCGCCTAGAAGAGACATCCAGACTGTAATGCCGGATGAATGTGTGGACAGAACTCCAAGTGGCCGCTGCACAGATGTCGGCAATGGACACATTTCTGAAGGATGCAAACGAAGCAGCTACACCCTTGGTCGAATGGCTTTTAACCAGGCCCGGTAAAGACTCGTCGTATTTGCAGTAGCAATAAACAATGTACATTGACGAACCATTTGGACAAACATTATTTAGAAACCGAAGCCCCTTCTTTTCTCAGGTGAAAGAAACAAACAACTGACCAGTTTTTCTGATGGCTCGGGTGCAGTCCAAATAATAACGAAGCACCCAGTGGACATCCAGAGTAAGTAGCAAGGCCTCCCCTGGATTCAGATACTGTGGATAATGCACAGGAAGGTGGAAGTCTTAATTCAGGGTAAACTCAGACACCACCTTAGGAAGAAACTTGGGATTGGTTCTCAAGGACACCCTATCCTTGTGAAAAACTAAATAAGGCTTTTTACATATCAGAGCCTGAAATGCAGAAATCCTTCAAGCAGAAGAAATATCAACTAAAAATAATGTTTTCCACAATAGAAAGTGTAGCTTGCAGCAGGTTCAAAGGGAGGTAATGTAAGCTTGTGTAAAATGAACAACAGATCCCAAGGGGGAAAACAGGGTCACTTACGGGAGGTTTCAGATGAAGAATGCCCTGTAAGAAGGTGCGGGACGCCGGCCCAGTGGCGTGGAGGGTTGAAGCACTTGACACCACACCTCATTCCATGCCGGCAACCCGGGTTCGGGAACAAGCCTAGGCTACCGGGGGTCCACGGGGGGAGAGAGGATTGACCGTCCGAGACTGCTTTCCTCTCTCGGGGAAGGGAATAGTCGTCTCAATCGCTGACTGCCCTGCGACGATAGCTGGAGGGCAGTATGGGTCAGGAGGCTTGAAGCAGACATCCTCACGTCTGAAGAGGGGGAGGAAATGGAAAATGCCTCAAGCTCCACAGGACCTACGATGGTCCGATTGCGCCAGTGAATCTGCCCTCTGCCACCAGATTTGATGCAACAGAGTGGCAGGGGCATGCCAGCACCTCCCCACCTGGCCCTGCCACAGATGGGAAATCTACGGGGGAACTTCGGGGGCACATGAGCTGGGGATTGGACTGGACGATGAACCCCTCTGAGGAAGGGGTCATATCCCCAGAGGAGTCATAGAAGGAAAGGAGTAAAAATGAATATTAACCAAAAAAAAGAAGGTGCTGGACAAGTCCAGTTGGGCAAGGGTCTTGCCTTAGATGGGTGCATGGTACGCAGAGATGGCTGAAAGGAGCACCTTAAATCGACGAGTAACTCAGGCCTAAGTCAGATAAGGAAAGGAAATATTCTAGAATGAGATTCTCCAGACAAGTAAAAGGATCCCATTGACAGGCAGTGGCCCACAAGCAGAACCGCTTCCACTTAATAGCATAAGTAGATCTAGTGGAGGGTTTTCTGGCTGCCATTAGGACATCTGCCACCTGGGGAGAAACCCCAAAGCAGGCAACTGCTAAGTCTGCAGGAGCCATGCATGAAGGTGCAGTGACTTCTGGTCCTGATGGACCAGGATGCCCTGCTACTGTGAGAGGAGGTTGGAGCTCAGAGGCAGGGGAATCAGGTTTTCCACTGTAAGCTGCTGGAGAAGAGGAAACCAAATCTGGCATGGCCAGTATGGGGTTATCAGGATCACCTCTGCTCCTTCAGACTGCAACATGCAGAAATCTCTGCAGCAATGGAAAGGGAGGGACAACGCGTCTCGCCAGAAAACACCAGGCCCTGGATCTAGCGAGCAGAAATTGGGTAGGTTTGCATTGGATGGGGACGTGAACACGTCCAGTTTTGGCTGGCCCCACCTGTCAAAGCGATCTTTGACCACTGAGGGAAGAAGTTCCCATTCGTGAGCCTTGGACTGGGAACAGCTTAGACTGTTGGCAAGGGTGTTTTCAACTCCTGGAACATGCACAGCAGTCTGGTTCAAGTGACGCTCTATGGCCCAATACCAAAGTCTCATCACCTCTCTGCAAAGGGAATAAGAATGCATACCCCCCGTCTGCTTATATAAAAGACCATGGACATATTCTTCATCTGGATCATGAGGACCCAGGAGTAGGTTTATCTGGAAGGCTTGAAGAGCATATGGGATCATACGCATCTCTAAAAATGTTGATGTAAAGATGCTGCTCCCATGGGGACTAGATTCCTAGAGTCCGAAGTTCTGCCAGATGGGCACCCCAGTCCTGTCCTGACATGTCAATGGTCAGGATCTGTTGAGGTTACTCCGATCAGAAATGGCCCATTTTGGAGAGGCTGGAGGAGTCCAGCCACCACTGCATGGTCTGTTGCACAGAGCTGGATATTGACATTGGAAGAGCCAAGTCATCTACACGCTGATCCCATTGGGCCCGAAGGTTTCATTGGGTTGCTCTCATGTCCAAGTGAGCTAGGGGCACTGTCGCAACAGCCGCTGCCATATGACCCAGCAGGCTGAGAACTGCTCTGGCTGGGACTTGTTGAGACAACGAGACCAGTTGAGCCAGAGTCAAGATGTTCTGCCCTATCTGGGGGGAGAAAAGCTTTGCCTTGCTCAGTGTCCAAGATTGTCCCTATGTATTGGAGTCTTTGGCTTGGCCAAGGAGAGGATTTGGGGAGACTGAGGGTTATCACCAGATCCTGAAACAGACAGAAAGTGGCCTCCAAGGCTCTGAGCAACTGCTCCTTGGTGGGAGCCATCAGAAGCCAGTCATCTGGGTAAGGGAAGACATAATGGCCTTCCCTCCTTAGGACTGCTGCCACTACTGCGAGACACTTTGTAAAGACTTGAGGGGCAGAGGACAAGCCAAACTGTAGGGCCCGAAACTGGTGAAGAACCTTTCTGTGGGGTGGGAATACCAGCATGTGAAGGTAAGTGTCCTGCATGTCCTTGGAGCAAAAGCATTCCCCTTTATACGGCCAGGAAGAGTAACCATACTGAACCTTTTGTATTCTATAAACTTGTTCAAGTGGTTGAGGTCCACAATGGGATGCAAATCTTGTGTTTTCTTTGAAACCAGGAAAAACTACGAGTAGAATCCCGTCTCTTGCTGATGCAACAGGTTAGATGGCCTGTTTTCACAGGAGCACTTAGATCTCTTCTTGATTCAAGGTAATGGGCCCCCGAGGGTAATGGGAGGGGACTGGAGGGTCATCCAGGGGAATCTCCACAAGTTCTAGGATGTGCCCCTGTTCCACTAACTGCAGAACCCACTGATGCAAGGTTATTCTTCCCCAACCCTCTCCGTAGAGAGACGGAACCAACCCCAACTGCCTCCCCCAGAGACTCTGCTGGGGGAGGGGGGTTGCGTAAGGAGTCGGGCAGAGGAGCCAGGGACAGGCAGCGTGGCCTGGGAGGTTCTGGGAGCTCTGGGCACTGAACCTCCTGTGGTCTGGGAAGCAGCGTTTCTTTTAAAGGCACCCCTGGGCTGCAGACTTATGGGTTGCTGCTTGGAGATGCAACAAATGGATGCTGGGACTATTTTGGGCTGAGACTGGTACAGAGTATGATCTGAATGGGTAGCCTTGTCTGATTCTTGGAGGCGAGTGATTACTTGAGAATCCTTGCCAAGAAGGATGGGGCCTCTGAAGGGGGCGTCCAAGATCTCAGACTGGATGTCCAGGGCATATCCAGACACCCCAAGCCAGGAGTAGCGTCGGAGGCAAATGTCCATAGCCATGGCTCTACCTATGGAGTCCGCAGAATCAAAAGGGGCTCAAAGGACATGGGTACCCACATCTGAGCCAGACTGGAGGAGGTGCAACAGCTCAGCCTTCCCTGGGATATCAGGCTGAGCTTGTACCACCTCAAAAGCCTTCTCCCACAGGGCATTCTGATATTGAACCATGTGGCAAAGGAGGTTTAGGGAGCGGACAGCACATGTGGCTGAAGAATAGACCATTTTTGCCAAAACAGTCTAGCTGCCTAGCATCCTTATCAGGAGGCTGAGTGCTGAGCTGTCAGGGTCGTTTTGAATGGTCATGAGCCATGTTAATAATAAATGAATCAGCCTCCGGTGCTCCCCATAAAAGGGTTCATTCCTAGGGGCACTGTAGAGGCGATCCGCCTTTTTGGACGTCATTGGTGTAGTGGATGGGCACTTCCAAGCACCCCTACTGACATCCTTGAAGGAGTCTATTAATGGGGGAACCACTAGAGGCAAGAACTCCTCCTTGCAGAGGAAAATAGCTAGCCAACGTCGCTCAGGGTCCACTTGCTCAGTATCCCAGCCCATAAGGACCTGGATGTGCAATATCGCATCCATAAAAGATGGGTCATCTGGAGGAGACCGTGGGGTGTCCTTGGGTTCCTCCGGCTCGGACATCAGATCTGAATCTCCAGAATTGTCATACGAGGAGGAAGAGGAATATCCTCCTGACTCACCGGAAACTGGAGAGGGCGAGCGCCGAGTCTTATGCTGTTGGGTCTTAGAATGACTGGTGCCAGTCCCTGCTTGTTGTGTTGTAGGTTCCCTAGGAGCTGGTGGCGGTGTTTTCCTAGGAGGAACCTGGTCTTGAAAAGAATTGGGAGGAAGGTCCCTGGAGTTGGAATTAGGGGCTCCTTCAGGGCCTCCTTGTCCTAGAAATACACCCACTAGGCCACAAACAGATCATTAAGGTCTGCAGGTGGGTTTGAGGCAATGTCAGGGGAACTGGCATCTGTAGAGTAGATTTGGAGGGACCCAGCATCAGTCTGCCAGGTTGCAGTAACCCTGGCGTCTGATCCTGAGGTAAGGAACCATCTGGCATTGGTCTGACGAGGGTCAAAAGGCCGGGCGTCGGTCCCTGCTGGTGTTGGCCGTGTGACGACCGGTCCAGTCGGTGACTATGGGGGATTTGGGGGTGACTGTTGATGCATCATTGGGGTCAGTGCCGGCTAGACCAGTGTCAACAGGATAGGTGCAGGCTGGTGCCGAACTGGTGAAGTAATTGGTGCTGTCCTGGAGGAAGAAGCCTTATAGGGGAGCTGACTCCCAAGTGGGGCAAAGGCATCACACTCACAGGGGAGGTGCCCGCATGCCCCTGGCATCGCGAGGTGGCATCGGTCTCTGACATCGGAACCGACTTCACAGATGCCTTGACCGGGAGGGCGACTGGCAAGGACCTGCCTCCTGAGAAGGACCCAGTTGAACCACCTGGCTGAGTCCCTATCTGTAGAATGGGCCCGAGCTTCAGGGGCTGACAGGCTGGGGATGAAGTCCCGCACCCCAATTACCCACTGCCCAATACAGTAAGGAGAGCAGGTGGTTTGGCCACTGGCAACCTATAGGGAGAGTGGACTGACTGAGTGGAAGGGGCCGACCTCCCACAGGAGGAAGACCCATGATCGGTGCCCGACTTGCACGGGGACCTGGAGTGGGAAGCTGACCAGGGTTTCTCCCTATACTCCAGGTGTTTGTGCTTTCCCGAACACTTCTTCTTGTCCTTAGCTGATGAAGTAGAGTCCCCAGAGGCCGGGGAAGAGGAGGTACTCTGGTGAAGCTCCTTCTCCATTGTTGGGAGTTTTTGCTGCAGCAGGAATGTGTTCAGGGTCTTCTGGTAGTGAATCCAGGTGTGCTGGTCAAAATCCTAGCAGTGCTGGCAGGCCTCAGTGTAGTGGTATGGGTCTAGACAAAGCAGGCACAATGAATGGCCATACTTGTAGGGAAGTGGTTTTCCACAAGTGCACTTCATTTGCCACCGCTCAACAAATGAGGAAAGAAAATAATAAAGCACAGGTAATGAAGAAAATGGCAGTCAAGCAAAGCAGAAGGTGTCCGTGAAGGCCTGACTTGCGTGGGTTTACAGTGGGAGAAGAACGGAGGTGGTGCTGGAGGACCGCCCCTTTTATACCCTAGGTGTACGTTGGAGGTGGGCCGACATCATGGGTGGTCTCCTGCTATAGACTGTTAGCTAGAAGTTTTCCGTGGAGTCCTGGCGCCTGCTGGCTTCAGTCCCAATGGCGTAACCTGCTGCAAGATTCCCCTTGAAGTGAGATCTTCCCCTTCCTGGCATCATTTGGTAGATGACTCTTTGGTCTTACTAGAGCCATAATCACTCAAAAAAACATCCACAGCCAAATTTCGCTGTTATATATTGGAGGGTGTAGATCAGAACACTCAAGTTGATTTTGAAAAGTTAATATACAAGGAGGCATACTCAATGTGGAGCTCTACAGAAAGTCTGCTCCAGTCAGTCACTGGCTCCACCCCCTTATGATGGATTTATTAGAAGTCTTTGATCATAGGAAATTATAGATCTCCTGAAGCAGCTGACTGTTATTTTGTGGGCATCAAGAAAAAAAAAATACTCACCATAGTAATGTTTCTTCAAAGTGATCCCTCACTATGCTTAGCAGCTGCAATCATTCCTCTGGAATAAGTTGCCCCGGAGCCTAGAATTTTAAGCAGATTGTGAAATCTCAGAATGAAATTCAAAACTCAGCTGTGTTGTCAAGCTCACCTCTGCCCTCTAACATCATATTTATTTCTGAAGCTAGGGCAAGCAGTGACCACTAAACTAGCTAAATGACTACCAAAAAAAATGATTCAAAAAGTTATGTGGCAGAACAGATTTAAAAAGATTTGATCACCAAGTATCAGTTGTAAGGTACTGTAACAAGTAATGATCAAGCAACTAAAAAACTTATTCTTGTGAGAACCTTTTCCAGGTTCTAGAAGGGGAGGTGGAGATGGGATTGTTAAGCATAGTGAGGGTTCCCTTGGAAGAAACAACATTACTACAGTGGGTAATTTTTTTTCTTCAAGCCCCAGGAATCATTCACCATGCTTAGCAACTGCAGATTACAAAGCAGTACCTTGGGAGGCTGGGTATAGAACCTATTTAAGGAAAAGGTTTTTTAAAGATAGCAGTACCAAAGTTGACATCCGGTTCTGGAGTAAGTCCAGACAACAGTGCTTTGTGAAAGTATGTACCATTTTCCAGGTAGCTGCTTTACAGAGTTCCTGTAAGGGAAATATACCTCCTTGATGCTGTCATAGAGGCAGAGGTGCCCCTTGTGGAGTGAGGTCTAAGGTCTTCAGGTAGCAGTTTGCTAGCTTGGCTGTAATAGAACTATATGCAGGAGATTATCCAATGAGAAACTGTTCTCTTGGATGATGGTTTATCCTTACCTACTTCACCACAGGTGACAAATACCCAAGTATTAGTGGACCTTACCTCCTTTGTATGGTCCAAATAGTAGTGCAGCACACTATCATCCAAACTGTGGAGCTTTTGCTCTCCTGAACTGGATTTTGCTGTAAAGAACACTAAGTGTGACTGGTTCAGATGAAATTTGGACACTACTTTGGGGAGGAATTTTCTGTTAGGACTCCCCTTGCCCCTGTGGAAAATGATACATTTGTAGTTAGGATCTGTGCAAAGGGCTTGCAGCCCACCCACCCTTCTGGCAGCTGTCACAGCCACCAAACAAACTGCTTTCTAGGTGACATACTTCAAATCAGCAGTTGCCATAGGCTTGAAAGGAGCCTCCACATGCTGGGAAATGCACAGATTCAGGTCCCATGGTGGGACCAGATCCTTTACTGGAGGTACAGGTGAATAAACTGTTAAAGAACTTTTTAAAAATGGGCTGAGAGGCCACTGACCTGTCTTTGCCAGCAGAAGCATATTCGGACACTGTTGCCAAATGCACCTTAAGGGTTGAAGGCCTGAGACCCAGGGACTGTAGGTGGACCAGGTAGTCCAAGACTACAGGGAAGTCAGCCTGAAACAGCCTTCGCTGCCTAGAGGAACACTACAGGAAAACTTTTCTCCACTTTGAGGTGTAGATTTTCCTGGTGCTGGCTTTCTGGAAGCCTTAAGCACCTCCAAAACCTTCTCAAAGAGGTTTACCCCAGAAAACTCTAACCCTTCAAGTAACATGCCCTGAGATGTAGGGTTCTCAGATCTGGGAATGTTATCCTGCCTTGGAACAAGGTCAACAGATTGTACCTTTGGAGAAGGATGACAGGGTATTTGATGGAGAGTGACAGGAGAAGCGAGTACCAAGTCTACCTGGCCCAATCTGGAGCCATTAGTACTATTGCTGCGGACTCTCGCCTCCATTTCAGCAGCACTATATGTAACAGTGGGAACAGAGGAAATGCATACAGGAACTTTTTGCCCAAACAAGGATTTGGGCATCCTCTGGGACTGCCACCACTGGGGCTGTAACAGACCAAGGAAAGTTGGTAGTTTTTCAGAATGCAAACATATCTATGGTGTACCCCACCATCTGAACACTGCAGCTAGCACCTGCCTGTTCAGGGTCCTTTACTGGTGTCAAGGCAGTCCAAAAGGAACTTGCCACAAACAAACAAAGCCCAGCCAGTGCAGTTCCACAATGAGACGAACTACCTCACACTGCAAAACAGTCCAAACAGAAGTACTGGTGTGCACACAAAGGATTCTGGAAGAAGGAATAATTACAAAAAAAATACTTTACTGAAAGCAGTGCTTCACAAGTTACAGCAATTGTAGAGAGTTCACAATCTCGCAGGTATGGCTCCTTCCCCTAGTGCCTCGACTCTTGCGAGTCTTCAGTGCGGGGTGAGTCTATAGAGCACACCTACTACATTTATATAATGCTTCATTACATATTCATAAAATAATTTCTTATATGCTGTCTATCTAGCAAGAACTTGTAACAAAACTATACTATACAACACACACTTTTCAAACATCACACACTTATGAAAGCTACAAAGAAATTCAGTTTTATCACTTGAATACACAATTAATTTATGCAAGTTTGCTGGATAAGTTCATAGTGATGAAAGGAAAGGAAACAGTGGCCGGGTCCAGACTGCTGTCATCGCTTCTACAATCAAGGCACCTTGGAGCAAATTGAGAACTGGGTAGGTAGGAACTCCCAGGTACTGCAAAGTGGTGAGGCAAACCTAAAAGAGAGAAGGAAGCAAACTGTTAAATGTAATGGACAAGTTCTATATTCAGGGATCAGAAATGCATGCAAAAGGTCAAGTCATTTTTTTATTTCAAAAAATGGCTTACTATCCCAATTTTCATTTAGACCATGTGGTTTCACACTGTTTAACTTCTATATCCATCTGTTTTCTTTCTGAAGCAGTGTGTTAGACTTATCACCCCCCAACCTGGGGGGTGGGACCCACTCAATCCCTATATATATTTCAAATTCTCTGGTGATTAGTTGCGATGCAGTCTAAAATATGTTCCTACAGGTGTGTCCTGACGGTTGTTTGTTATTGATCTGATGTGTTCTTGGATGCACTGTTTAAGTGGGTGTACTGTCTTACCCACATAAGTTAAATTACAGCTGTACCATAACACATACACAACATAGGGTGTGACACATGTGATTAATTCTCTAATATCTGCATAATACACCTGAAACCTTGGATGATTGAAGGTGTTGCTTGCATAAGCATATTTGCAAACATTGCACCTTTGGCACTTGTGAAAGCCATTGGGTCTTTGCAGTAGCTAGTTACGGCTACTAGAGGTTATTTATTTATTTTCATCCTACTATGAACTAACTTGTCCCTCAGATTTCTTGCCCTACTGAAAGTCACTCTGGGCTTATCACCAACAGCACACCCCACAGTCATCGCTTAGTAAGATGGACCAATTTCTATGAATTATATTGCCTATTTGGCAAGGGGAACCTAAAGCGGTATATAACTTTATGAACTAGTTGAATGAGAATACATTAAATCTGAGATTGACATATATAAGTGACCCTGCCAGACTGAATTTCTTACATTTGACTTTATGTGAGTGAACATGAAGATGATGTAATAACCATTAACTCAAAGATGTAACAGGAAGCCCACAGCTACAAAATAGCAGTTACGTTAAGAACTTACCATAACAGTAGATCTTTGAGAGAGGTTCCTGCAGTAGGTCTTCACTGATAGGACTGCACCTCCTGGCATCAGGACGCATGGCAAACCTTCTAGCTAGCAATATATGACGGGGGACTGCCCCCAGCATCACATGACAAAGTCAGCGTGACAGCATATAGAGGGCAGTCCCCATGTCCACCCTCCAGGTCTCCTGCCGGAAGATCCCTGTAAGGATGACGGGAGAAAGGAGCATAACTCCTAGAGCCTGGAGCTGCTGGTAGTAGCCCTGAAAAGGGATAGGAAAAACAGGAGCTGGGGGAAGGTGGGAGGGAAAATATGACCTACTGCAGGAACCTCTCTCGAAGATCTACTGTTAAGGTAAATTCTTTCATAACTGCTATATCTTACTTCGAGAGGGTTCCTGCAGTAGGTCTTCACTGATAGGAATGAATACCAAGCAATCAAGAAAAACAAGTCAAACTACGGTCCGGGAGGCAGAATGTCTACCAACTAGAGAGCCTGTTAACATAAGAGGCCTTGCAGGTCAGCAAATCCAAAACTGGCCCTGTGCCTAGAGGCAATGTCCAGACTGTAATGCTTGGTAAAAGTATGGACTAAAGACCAAGTGGCCATGGCACAAATGTCCGAAGTGGACACGTTTCACAGGAAAGCCGTGGAAGCAGCCATGCCACAGGTCAAGTGACCCTCAACTTCCCCCAGAAGGGGTTTCTTGTACTGGTCAGCAACCATTGCTTCATAGCTAGAGTACGATCAGTCGCTACACCTCTGTTTTCCTCAAAGGTCTCTGTTAAAAGATCCAAGTGGAACTTTGACCTATATGCCTATCTAGATGAGCTAAAATACTACACACGATGGCAAGATTTTTACCTGGTGAGGGACAGTACAATCAGCTTATGATATCCTCAATAACATAATACTAGGGGCTTTAAACAAATGCGCCCCTCTAATAAAAGTGTGTGTTAAGAACAGAACATGTTGGTTCTCTGCTGATCTCAAATCTGCTCCATTAGAGAGGGCAAGCTTTGTAAGAAAGCACATAGATATAAGACCCCATTGGACTGGTATGCATTTAGGAGGGTCAGAAACCTATGTACCAGGAAGATTAGAGAAGCAAAAGCCGCACACTACCAAACAGAACTGAACTTGACCACCAAGCACCCAGCCAAATTCTGGAATACCATCAAGGACCTCTCTGTCACACACCTGGTAACTCTCTCCCACCTAAGATCATTTCAGGTAACAGCACCATCACTGAGCGGGTGGAAATTTTGGACTCCTTTCATAACCACTTTACAACAGCAGGACTAGCTTTCAATAACTCTCATGCGAACCCGTTATGCTCCCAGCTGGGTTCTCAACCTAATGACGTCAGAGTCACAAACTCTACATTCTCCCTGCAACCTGCCTCCCTGAAACAGGTTGAAGACCTTCTAGGTCAACTGGACATAAAGAAAAGTGCTGGCGCTGACTCCCTAGACCCATACTTCCTAAAGATTGCTTACCACGTACTAGCTGTACCTATAACACACCTATTTAATGTATCGTTTAGCCAAGGAGTCCTTCCATCCATCTGGAAAACAGCCCATGTTATACCTCTGCTTAAATCAGGAACCCCTTGCGCCTCAACAACTATAGGTCAATTTCCCTTCTCCCTGTCCTGTCGAAATTATTGGAAAAAATTTTAAGTACACAACTGAGATCTTATTTAGAGCCATCAAATCTGCTAAATCCTGCCCGATCTGGATTCAGGGCTAACCATAGCACTATCACAGCCCTCACAAAAGTGACTAATGACTGGCAGATTGAACTGGAAAAATAAAACTTAGTCTGTGCAGTATTCCTGGACCTAAGCAAGACATTCAACACTGTCGACCATAGCCTACTCCTCTCATCCTTGCAGTCTATACAGCAGGCTTGGACTCTTTCCCTTCGGTGGTTTACAAATTACTTTACTGACCGTTTACACTAGCAAGTCAAAGCAGAAGGTGATCTCTCTTCTATTAAACCCCTACAAAGAGAAATGCCCCAGGGATCTATTTTAGGTCCCATTCTGTTTGCGATTTACATCAGTGACAGTGTAACTAAGGCTAACGTCCACCTATATGCAGATGACACAGTGCTTTACTTAAGCCGCCCATCACCTCAAGCTGCAAGTAGCGACCTTCAATCCGAATTTAACCTACTTCAAAAATAGCTCCTAAACAAAAAGCTCTTTCTTAACGCAAAGAAAACTAAAGTGATGCTCCTCTCTCCTTATATACATGCAGCTATTCCAGCAACTACAGGAACAGTACTGCAGATCTTTACAGTTCTAGGGGAAAACCTAGAATTCATTATGCAGTTCAAGTACCTAAGAGTCTGGCTAGACCATAAACTATCCTTCATTAAGCATATTGAGGATTTGCTGAAAGACTTCAGAGACTTGGTCTCTACTTCAGGATCAGTTACCTACTCACAAGTGATGCGAAGATGAGGTTGGTGCAAGCCACATTCTCTCACTAGTAGATTATGCAGACTTTCTTTACAGCCACTGTCCTACCTCTTACCTAACAAAACTGGATACGCTCTACCATAGAGCTCTGAGATTTATTACTGGTCTCCCCTTCAGTATGCACCATTGTTTATTATATGCAGCAGTAGGATGGACCTCCCTCCGTTTAGGCGGGAAAAAAATTTCGCTTTATGGACCTACAGAGCTATCTCAAAAAAAACTTCCACAATACATCTCAGACTGCCTCCTGCTAAGCTCAGTAAGCACCTATGCCCTGAGAAGTCACTCTTACATCTCATTAAAAATTCCCAAAGTCTACTCTCGCCCGGGCAGAACAGCCATCAGCTTTGCGCTGCACTCCCTGAGAAACAATTTATAGAAAACCGTAAAATTGAATACATTCATCAGCATCGGTTCATTCAGGACCTTGTACTCTCATCTTACTAAGGAATCATGCAAGTGCTTTTCTCGCCATTAATCAGAATCAATAACTGCAATATCACCATACTGGCTGTCTTTAACCTGTCCTCTTTTACATACATTTCCCTTAATCCTTCCTCTTCTCATGCTCTATCCTCTGTCTGCTGCTTTCCACTGTCCTCTGTTGATTTACTTATCATATCTCCATCTAAGCTACCTATTAATAATTATGTTTTATTCTGGCCATGCCTTATGATGATACATTCCCCTACTGCCTAGCTTCTTACTTCTAGGTCTACCCTTGTCCTCTCCTCTAATATTACCCACCTAACCCAAATTAGCATACTGTCACTTAAATTGGAGATATTCACAATTAGTCACTTGCAGATGATACTGCTGCAACATTGTTCTATGCTACTGGCTGATGTCTTGTATGCTATGACATATGCATCAAATTGTCCCATTGTCATTAGATATGTATCCCTTATCTTTTGTATTTTGTCTTGAGATTTTATCATAACCAGGTCCATCTTGCAAATGAGCTCTGCTCAATGATGTTCACCTAGATAAATAAAGATTTTGATTGATTGACTGACTTCTGATAGATGAACGAGATGCAATTAGCCAACCATCTGGACAGGCCCCGTTTAGTGATGGCCGTACCCTTACGTCTGGGTGCGAAAGCCACAAACAACTGGTCAGATTTGCGCACTTCCTTGGTCTGAGAGATACAGTATCTCAATATCCTGTGCACGTCCAATGTGTGCAAAAGGTATTCCCCCCTGTTGGAATACTCGGGATAATAAACCGGCAATTGAACATCTTGGTTCAACGTAAAATTCTGAAACCACTTTTGGCATAAAGGAACGATTAGTCCGCAGAGCCACCCAAACTCTGTGGAAAACCAGATAAGGCTCCTTGCAAACAAGGGCCTTGTAGCTCTGAAATTCTTCGAACTGAGGTAACAGTGACCAAAAAGAGCACTTTCCAGGACAAATAGCGCATGTCACAACTTGCTGCCGGCTCAAAAGGGGACAAAGTAAGTTTCTCCAAAATAAAATTTAAGTCCCAAGGAGGAACCGGACTACGGACTGGAGGTTTAAGTGGAGGATCCCTTTGAGAAAGGTTTTGGAGACCTCCAACTTGGCTAAGGTTTTGCCATCTACCGAAGGTGGTAGGCGGAAACTGCTGAAAGATGGACCTTCAGGGAAGAGTAACTGTGGCCTGAATCAGACAGGTGCAAGAGGTACTCAAGGACCTGGAGCGCCAAGAAAAAGAATGGGTCCAGGCCCTTGGCCCAAATGGTGAATCTCTTCCACTTCATGGCATACGTAGATCTAGGGGATGGTTTTCTGGTCTCCACTAGGACCTGGGCGACTCTCGGGGAGACTCCAAAACATGAGACCGCTATGTCCAAAGGTGCCACGCATGCAAGTGAAGAGACCTGAGGCTTGGATATGCCAGGCTGCCCCGCTCCTGAGACAGAAGGTCATGAAGGAGAAGAAGAGGTACTGAGGGTTCCACTGCCAGCTGCTGTAGCAGGGGGAACCAGATCTGCCGAGGCCAGAGGGGAGCTATGAGAATCATGCGAGCGCCCTCTGCCTGGAGCTTCAGCAGAACCTTCTGCAGAATTGGACAGGGTACAGAAAGCTCCCTGTCCAACAAAGAGACAGCGCATCTCACCCAAAAAACACCATGCCTGTGAACGAGTGAGTAAAAGTTGAGTAGTTTTGCACTGGATGGGGGAGGCAAACATGTCTGTTTCTGGCAGACCCCACTGATCGAAGAGATCTTCCATTACCTCCTGCTTTCATTTTTTCTGACTCTATCTGACCACTCCCCCACTTACTGTGTTTGGAGAGTCTCCTCTCCTAAAGTCCCCCACAAAATCCTGCAAGTGAGAGACTTCTCCCACTTTAGCCCTGAACTCTTCCTTCATGATCTTGCACTCACCAATTGCTCTCCAGTTCTCTCTGCTTCCATGGCCTCAGTTGCTCTTGGAAACCTCCTTAACATCCTCCCCCCCACTACACGATAAACATGCCCCTCATATTAGAAAGAGAGCTAGAGGTACTATTACCAAGTGGCTGCATGGTGACCTGCTGTCTCTCATGAAAGCTAGAGATAAGCAATTGGGCAAATTTAAAGCCTCCAACGACTTATCTGATTATTATAAATACAGATGGCTCTGCTGTAACTGAGGGTCCACTGGGTCACCCTCATATGCAGTCTGGCCAATGGAACTGTGGGGATGGTAGTCGCCATTAGACCCAACAGGCAGAGGACGGAGCGCACTGTGGTCCAACGAGAGCTGGACACAGACAAAGCTTGCTGAATCAGAGTATCCACCCTGCCTGGAGGTAAGAAGGCCCTGCGCTGGACCGTATCCAGTACAGCTCCAATGAATTGGAGGCACTGAGAGGGTGAGAGTTGAGACTTGGGATAGTTCACAGTGATTCCAAGCCAAGTAAAGAGGTCCAGGGAAGTGGAAAGTGCCTCCATCAGACTGTCCTGAGATGGGGCAGACAACAGCCAGTTGTCCAGGTACGGGAACACTTAAATCCCCTTGCGGCGCAAGGCCGCAGCCACCACCACCAGGCACTTGGTAAAAACCCAAGGTGCAGAAGAGAGGCCAAAAGGAAGGGCCTTGAATTGAAAGTAGTTCTTCGGAAAGGTGAACCAAAGGAAAAGGCAGTGGGCCTGGAGGATAGGGATGCGCAGGTAAGCATCCTGCATGTCCAGCAAGCACAGCCATTGATTCTGTTGGAGCAAGGGTAAGAGTCCCTGGAGGGTAAGCATGCAGAACCTCTTGTATTCCACAAAGAGGTTGAGCTGGCCGCCAGTCTTTTTGGGGACCAGGAAGAAATTGTAGTAATATCCCCTTCCTGTCTGCCCTAGAGGAACTATCTATATGGCAGATTTGTCTAATACAGCCTGGATTTCCTGCTGAATGAGAAGCAAATGACCAGACGGGTTGGGAGACCTGCCCAGAGGATTGTCCGGGAGTCTGTCCAGGAACTCTATTGAGTGCCCTCTTGCGATGAGTTGGCGAACCCGAGCATCAGCAGTTATTGCCCCCCACCCATCCAGGTGGAGGAAGAACATTCCCCCCATGGGCTCCTCTGAAAAGATGTGAGGAGGTGGAGGGGGTTCCCCTCAAGTCAGGAGGCTGAGGGGAGGGCCGCTTTGCTGCCTCCAGTGGCCTTCTGGGATTTTGCCTGAGGGGTCTGGGTGCCAGAACCAGTGGCACGGTGCTTACCCTGGCATCTGTTCTGGTTTTGTCTGTTCTAGCTCTTTTTTGGACAACGAAAAGGCTGCTTGGGTTCTTGATCTGAGTGATACATGGAGCAGATGTCCCACAGGGATCTGCCGCTCTCCTGAAGCTCGGTTATAATATATTTTGCATCGCCCCCCCCCCCCCAAACAGGGCTGAACCCCTGAAGGCATCATCCAGTAGATTGGTCTGGACTTTCTGCGCCAGTCCCACAAGACGGAGCCATGCCAGACAGCTCAGGCACACTCCTGAGGCAGTGCATCGGGCCACTGAGTCATAGGCGTCATGCAATGTATGGCAGCAAGAAGACTTGTTAAGTCTCACCTTGTCCAGCAGCTTATTTCAGAGTTCCTCGTTCAGGATAGACTGAAGCTCTTTCTCTAACTCGGTCAGAGCCGACTTCTGGAAGGAGATCATGGGGGCCACATAATTAAGAGACCGGATAGCGTACGTGGAGGAAGCATAGATCTTGCGGCTGTATTGGTCCATCTACTTGGACTCTTTGTCCGGAGGTGAGGCACTCTGGTGCTTTGGCTGAGCCGACCTATCGTGGACCGTTGTGATGACTGTGAGTCGGCCTTGGGTTGACTTGTAAGATAGCTTGCCCCTTCAGGGGGATGAAAGCTCCTGTTGTCTTTTTTAGAGACCACAGGAGCAGAGGATGGTTGTTGCCATATTGTAGACGTTAGGTCCTTGTGCGGCCCCATCTAAAATGAGATGGGTACAGGGTCCATACTGGTTAAATCCAGGTGCTCAGCTAGCCTCTTCCTTTTTAGATCCATCTCCTTGGATGCCCAACAGCAAGCCTACTGGATGGATCTAAGGAGTTCCACAAAAGACGGGTCCTCCGGCAGAGATTTGGGAGACTTCTTGGGTTGTGGTTCCATTGGGGAATGAGGCTCTGAAGGAGCTTCAAAGTCGGAGTCATCATCTCAGTCTGAAGACTCCAGTCTGCTAGGCACAGAAATATTTGGAAGCTCCTCCATAACCCTGATGCCGGAGAGGGCCCCTGCTGGGCACTTGCCAGAGTCTCTGTCAGACGACCGATGGTCGACCAGGGATGGCTCCTAGAATTTCCTGTGGGTCAGTGTAGAAACCATGACTGGATGGGGTCCCAGCTCCTGCAGGAGCTGCAATTTGGCGTCCTTCCACCAGGCTGGAATTGACCCCTGCGGTTGCGGCGGCGGAGGAGGAGGAGGAGGAGGAGGCGGCAGGGGTGGCGGTGGAGGCTGGTAACCTGGAAACCCAGAGAGAGAATATGGGGGGTAACCAGGAGCCTGGTACCAATAAAGGTAACGATGATGGTACTCCTGGTACATATGGCCCAGTGTCTGGTACCCCAGTGTCAGCACATGCGACTGGTAACCAGGTGATGGCCCACCTGGTGCCGGATAGCCCAGCAACAGCCCCCCCTGGTGTGGAGTAACAGGGGAACTGTGGCAGCAGGTAGCCAAGGTTCCAGCCGGTAGGGCTGGAAGGTGGAGGGGCCGAAGACCCAGAAGGCAGTGGGGCTGAGGAACCACTGGGAGCATGAGGGTTCACTGGCAAGCCTGGGATCCCGGTTGGAATCCCTGAAGGACCAGGTGGGGGCTCCAGCATCGGGACGAAAAATCCAGAGGCCATTCCAGAGTCTGGAGGGACGTAGAAGGGAGAGTAACCTGGAGTTTGGGGTCTAACAGGCCCAAACATCCAATCTGAGACCATTTAGGGAGGGGAGAGGAACGGGTCTGCTGGAAAAGCAGGAAGCTCGTACAAAATACCCAACATAGGGGAAGAAATCCCCTGGCCAGAGGCACTCTTGTACCAGATGTCCGGGGAAAATGAGGGGTTGGGCTGGGTCAGTCAGTCCCAGGAAGGAGAACCCTTACGGGACAAAGAGGTACCTGAAAGTTGGCTCTGTGCGACGTTAGGTATTAAAATCAGGCTCAACGGGAGAGCTTCGGACAATCAATCGTCGGACAGGCCAGGGACCAACTGATCAGCCTCAACTGAGCGGATGGAGGAGCCAGCATCCAACTTATCAGTCACAGTCGTGCAGACGGCAGAGGAGCTGGAGTCCAGCTTACCGACTAAGGCTGTGCACCCTTCAGCGGAGCTGGAGGGTGACTGATCAGCCTGAGAGCTATCGACAAGACCCAAATTAGAATCTTCCTCAGAGAAATACCCCCGACACCCACTGACCAAGGCGGGAAGGGGAGTTTGTGACCTATCTGCTGGGGCGGACAGCGACCATGGAGGAGGAGTACTCACCGAGGTGGACACCCCACCTGAAGTAGCATCGGCTGCCTGGTGACACTGGGTAGAAGGGGACCGGTCCCGGCACATCTCCTTTTTCTTGCGCTCTGAGGAGGGTGAGGATTAATGTTCCCACAGCTCCAGAAGCTACTTTTTCATCAATGCAAGGCATGTTTTCAAAAGGTGGGAATCGAGGACTTTCTGGCACCCGGCGTGCATGGCCTGGTTGAGGGACTGGCAGATGTCGCAGTCGTCAACCCGATGTTTTGGGCCTAAGCAGAGGATGCAGTGGGAGTGATTGTCCCGTGCAGAATCTGAGCACCGCACTGAGAGCACTTCTTAGTTTTACATGAAGACATGCATTAAATATTGAAAAAGAATTGGGGAAAAAGAACAAGAAATACTTGGAAAATGGCAGTCAACTGTAGCAGCGTTCACCGCAAGGTCAGACGTATACAGGTCGATGGCAGGAAAGAACTGGAGGGCGGGCATGGGGACCACCATGCATTGCTAGCTAGAAGTTTGTCGTGTGGTCCTGACACCAGGGGGTGCAGTCCTCTCAGTGAAGACCTACTGCAGGAACCCTCTCAAAGTAAGATCTCAGTACTGTACTTTATTCAGACAGTGCCCACCCTCCTAGCTTCAAGAGATTTATACCATATAGCCAGCTAATTAAGGCTAAAAATAAACAATAATACTGCACAGGACTTTGAAACTCAGGCTAATGAGTTAATTGAAAGATGCAGGATTAGAGGTTATGATTTGAATTTGCTGAATACATCTAAACAAAAAGGTTGAGAAAATTGACAGACATTCCCTATTACACAAATCAGATTGTTTCTCCAACAGCAACATCCCCTGCACTTTCATCACAGAGTAGAACTCATTGGCTGGCCAAATAGGCAATATAATTCATAGAAACTGGCCCATCTTACTAAGTGATAAAACTGTGGGTGCTAAACCTGGAGTGACTTTCAGTAAGGCAAGAAATCTGGGGGACAAGTTAGTTCATAGTAGGATGAAGAAGGAAAAAAAAACCTCTAGTAGCCGTAACTGGCTACCGCAAAGACCCAATGGCTTTCACAAGTACCAAAGGTGCAATGTTTATGCAAGCAACACCTTCAATCATCCAAGGTTTCAGGGGTATCATCCAGATATTAGAGAATTAATCACATGCGATACATCCTATGTTGTGCCTGTGTTGTGGTGCAGCTGTAATTTAACTTATGTGGGTAAAACAGTATGCCCACTTAAACAGCGCATCCAAGAACACATCAGATCAATAATAAATAACCATCAGGACACACCTGTAGGAACACATTCTACACTGCATCACAACTAATTACCAGAGAATTTGAAATAAATAGGGATTGAGTGGGTCCCACCCCCCAGGTTGGGGGTGACAGGGCTAACATACTGCTTCAGAAAGAAAACAGATGGATATAGAAGTTAAACAGCGTGAAGCCACATGGTGTAAATGAAAATTGGGATAGTATATTTTTGAAATAAAAAAATGAGTTGACCTTTTGCATGCATTTCTGATCCCTGAACACTGAACTTGTCCATTACATTTAACAGTTTGCTTTCTTCTCTCTTTTAGGTTTGCCTCGCCACTTTGCAGCACCTGGGAGCTCCTATATATTGTGTATTCAAGTGATGAAAGTTATGTAGCTTTCGTAAGTGTGTGATGTCTGAAAAGTGTGTGTTGTACAGTATAGTTTTGTTACAAGTTCTTGCTAAATAGACAGCATATAATACATGATTTTATGAATATGTAATGACGTGCTGTATAAATGTAGTAGTTCTGCTCTGTAGACTCACCCCCACTGAAGACTTGTGAGAGTCAAACTATCCCCCAGTCAGACTAAACTCTATAGTGGGAAAAATTATGGAGGCACTACTTACAGAGAATAGAGGAATACCGGAGATAGAAAACTAGAACCCTAGCGACATGGCTTCATGGCAGGATGATCATGTCAAACAAACTTGACTCATTTCTTTGACTGGGTTACCGAAACAGACCAGGGTGGTGCAGTGGACATAGTGTACCTAGACTTCAGCAAAGCCTTCGACACCGTCCTGCACAGGAGACTGGGAAACAAACTAGAGCACGTAGGGTTAGGGCATAAGATAGTTAACTGGGTTAGGAACTGGCTACAGAATAGGAAGCAGAGTCTCTTGGTCAATGGGGCTTTGTCACAAGAAGGGGAAGTGACCAGCAGCGTACCACAGTGGTCGGTGCTGGGTTATATCCTCAACATCTTCATCAGTGACATCACAGAAGAATTGGAGGGGAGAATGTGCCTGTTTGCAGGTGATACAAAGCTCTGCAATAGGGTGGATACACAGGAGGGGGCTATAAGCATGGTAGTTGACCTCAGGAAACTAGAGGAATGGTCAAAACACTGGCAGTTAAAATTGAAGAGCAAGAAATGTAAGGTCATGCACCTGGGAAAGGGAAACCCAGGGGTAAAGTACACTCTGGATGGGCACCAATTGAAAGTGACAAAGATGGAAAGGGACCTGGGTGTACTCATCCCCAATAACTTAAAAGTCACAAAACAGTGTGATTAAGCTGCGCAGAGAGTAAGTGGCATCCTCGGATGTATAGCTAGGGGCATTACAAGCAGAAAGCAAGAGGCAATCGTACTACTGTAACGATCCTTGGTAAGGCCACACCTGGAGTACTGTGTCCAGTCCTGGAGGCCACACATGAAAAAGGACATAGATTAGAGAGTGTGCAGAGAAGGGCTACTAAAATGGTGCAAGGGCTGCACCATTGACATGAAACTAGACAATTAAAAGGGAAGGGGGTAGCCACCTTGGGCAGACTAGATGGATCAAATGGTCCCCATGTGCCAACACCATTCTTATGTTCTTATGAGGCACTAGGGGAAGGAGCCACACCTGCGAGGTTGTGAACGCTACAATTGCTGTAACTTGTGAAGCACTGCTTTCAGTGAAGTATTTTTTGCAATTATTCCTGTTTCCAGAACCTTTATGTGTGCACCACTACTTCTGTTTGGTCCATTTGTGGCATCCCTGACCGATTCTGCTCAGGGAATCTGCCAGGACGTTGTCCTTTCCTTTGCTGATAGTTGCACCCCTGGGGAATAGGCTAGGTTCCAGATCTTCATTGCTTCTGTGCACAGTTTTAAAAGATCTTATTCCAGCCTGCCTGCTGGCACTGAGGATTGAGGTGCTGGATGCCACACCTTGCGCCACACTGGCGACCCGGGTTTGAGAATGGACTCAGGTCAACGGGGGTCGGTGGGGAGAGGGAGGATTGAGCATCCCAACGGATGCTCTCCTCCCTCTGGGGAGGAATACCAGGGGTGCTACAAGCACCTGATGTCCCGAGAGAGACGGTGGAAGCACGGGCTCTCGAGGGCTTGGCGGCTCCACTCGGTGGAGCCGGGAAGGGGGGATGCTGTTAAGCGCTTGGGAGGAGACATGCATCATTGCATCATCTGTCTGGACATATGTCCTCGTGCAGGCATTCCAGGGGGGTTGGGACAGGGAAGAGTCCACAGAAAAAGTGGAAAAAAGCCCTCGGCGGTCCAAAAAGACGACCGCTCTGGGCCATCCAGCCACCGACTCAAGGGACAGACACCGCTGTGCAAGGTGGAAGAAGGAAGAGGCACTCTAGGGACAGATTCAGTGACTGGGGGCGGGACTGGTAAGAGCAGCCCGAAGGAGTGGATTGACGAGGGCAGGTAGGGGGGATGAAAAAAAAAAAAAAAGGTGAAAAAAGATCTTATTCCTCCCAGTTTGTTTACGTAATACATGGTAGTGGTGTTGTCTGTCCTGACCTGGGTGGACTGACCCTTGATGTGCGAAGAAAAGGCTTGCATTGCAGGATATTGCCCTGAGCTCCAGGAAGTATATGTGCTACTGAAACTCCAGCGGGCTCCACACCCCGCTTATGGCAAGATCCTCAAGATGGGCAACCCAGCCCAGAAGGGAGGCATCTGTAGTGAGCACAACCATGGGTGATTGCTGGAGGAAGGGAACCCCCTCTCTGAGATGGTTTTCTTCCTTCCACCACTTCAGTTCCCTTAACAGGCACTTGGGCACGGGCACTAGTTTCGACAGCGGGTCCCATCTTTGGGACGAGTGGGTCCCCAAGTGGTACTGTATATCTCGTTTAGAATGTGGCACCTAGTACTGCTGATGTAGATTAGGCCATGTGCCTTAACAACTGCAGGAAGTCTCTTACAGGTCTGGATTGTCCTGCCTTGAAAGACCTTGCAAGCACTATCAAGTTTGCCACTTTTTCTCAAGGAAGGAATGCCTTCCCTTGGTGGGCATCCAACTCTGCACCTATGAAGTCCAGAACCTGAACTGTTCGAGTACATAGGGTGAAGTTTTTGTGATTCTGCAGTTTGGGGAATTTTGTGAACTGCAGGGTCAGGGCCTGACTCATTTCCAGGACTCACCTGTCTGTGGTAATCTTTTCCCCATGCCTGGAATAATGAACAACCTTTGCGCCACTGGCAATGACTGGGCGACCTGTGCAAACTTGTCAGCGATTCTGTTTCACCTGGCCTTTGGGTGCTGGTGCTGTATCCACACACCTAGAACCCCCTTCTGCTTCCGAAGACCACCCTCTGTTGTGAGTAGTCAAAAGTAAAGAAATCATAGGGGAAGTATCCCCTACTCCTATCCCCCCCTTCTAAAAGGCCTGTTGGTAGTGGAGGCCTTTTCCTTCTCAGTGTTGCTCATGTAGGCGACTTTGTATTCATCCACCTTTTTCACACAAGTCTCTGTCTTGTCACCAAACAGGGAGTTTCCCCTCACAAGGGAAATCCACTGCTTTTGTTAGAGTGTCCCAAGAGGAGTTTGAGGTTCTGAGCCATGCAACCTTCTTAGGGACACTGTATGTGCCATGACTCTAGAAGCAGCGTCACTGGTGTCCACTGCCATGTGGAACGGATACATGGTGGCATCCATGGCAGTTTTTGCTGGATCTGTCAGATGCTGTGGATCTTGTGCCAAGTCACCAGTAGTGCTTTTGTTCATCGCCAAAACAGAGCTCCAAAGGAACCTTTGGTATTGAGCTATGTAAGTCATGTATGCTGCTTGTCTTAAGAGCAGGGAAATGGGTATGAACTTTTTTTTTTTGCTCATACTGTCCAGCTTCCTGGAGTCCTTTTCCAGAGGCTGGGAAGAAAGGGGTACTTTGGCCTGGTCACAGGCAATAGTCTGGACAACTCCTTCATGATCAGAGTGAGAGTCCAAATACTCAGTGCCCTGCTTGTCCACCTGGTATTTCTTTTCTATTTTCTTCTCAATGCCAGGAACCGAAGTTGGTGTTGCCAGCACCTTACAAGTGACCTTATTGTCCGCCAGCCCGGTAACGCCGAGGGCTGAGGCATCCTTGTCTTACCTCATGTTACGCCGGTGACCCGGGTTCAGGAACAACCTCGGGTCATTGGGGTGTCAGCATGGGGGGTGGGGGAGTGGGAAAAGGACTGAGCAGTTGCTCTCCTCTCCCAGGAGGGTGGGTCACCCATCTGCAGTCCCACCATCATTGGATGGAAGTCCAGTGGCAGCGCAGGCAGCTATGGGCAATGGGTAAGGTGAGGTATCCTACAGTGCGTGATGTGCACGTGTCTCCACACGCACACGCTCCACCAAGGACATGCTGGCAGGGGTCGTGGGAGAAAAACAAGGGGAAAAATGCAATAAATAAATAATTAAAACCAAAAAAAAAAAGTGGCATTATTGAGGCATTTGTGGATGGGCAAAAGCAACCTCTTTGTGGAAGTTAAGCCCATCATATCCAAAAACTCCACCTCATCCTTATCTTCAGCAGTCTCTTGCATTGAGAGTTTGAAGGTATTACCAATTTGGCTCACAAAGGAATAGTGTAAAGTAAAATCATCTGAGGCATGAGGAGGGGAACCGAATTCCTGTTCAGGAGAACCATCAGGCTCTATGGGTTCTCCTTCCTCTTCCTCCTCATTGTGAAACTCAGCCTCTTCCTCCACAGCCACTGGGAGAGGTGCTAGAGCCTGGGAATGTGGCGCAGGCATACTCAAAGGTCCCCATAACCTGGAAGGCTTGGAGGAACTGCCATGCCTTAGTCATGTCCTCTACGGAGGGCATCTTATTTTTGTCCCCCAGCATCTCCTTTCCTTCTTCAGCAGGTACAGCAAAATCTTTTTTGTTTGTTTTCAGTAGGCACCATCTCCAGTGTCTGCTCAAAGCCTCTATTATTTTTACTGAATTCAGGGTTCCCCCATTCAGACATTCTGACCTCTGAACCACCTTAAGCAGACTTATCCTTCTGCTTACTTTGAGGGGCTGGACCCTCTTTTCTGAGCCTTTAGGTGATAGACACAGACTGAGAAGCCTTAAGAGCTTTATTTTTTTTTTTTTTTAGCCCTTTTCTTTACAGTTTTAGGGCAAAACTGAATACAAAGCTCACAATTAGTATAATCATGATCTGAACCCAGACACCTGAAACACACAAGTCTGACAGTCTGCCTTAGCCAGGGAGCTGGAAACAAATTTTGAAATTTTTTAAAGCCTGTAGGTCCTGTCCTCTTTTTGGTTTTGTCAGTCATGTCAATCTTTGATAACCAAATAGCACTTTGGTTCCTTACTGGTAAAGGAAACCATACAAAAATACTTATAATGGAGACAACAGGCCAAACAGCATCTCGGTTCCACCAGAAAGATAACTGGGACGAGAAAATAAGAACCACAAAGTGGTTTCTATTTTTTTTTTGTAAGAAAAATAAGATAAATATCGTGGTTCCCTGAAAGCAGGAACCACACTGCAAAAGCCTTTCTCTAGTTCCCGGGACTAGATGAGGAACCAGAGAAAAGGTAAGCAAAAATGTTTTTTTTTATTTTTTTATTTTATTTTATTTTTTTAAATTATTTTAGTCTTTGGTAACCGGGTAAGGCCCACTAGGCACAAGTGCCTGTTTTTAGGACACGCCATAATTAACATAAAATTCTAGGCTCTGGGGCAGCTCATTCTAGGAGGCTTGAATACTGTCCCAGTTTCTGTTTGAAGTGTTTATGCTTCTGTTCAAGTTTTCACCGTTATTCAAGTGATACTCTGCCGTACCATTCATTTGAACCTGGGCACACTGACTTGGTTGCTGTGATGGAGCTTTTTCTCGTCAACATCTGAAGATGGATGACTGTCGGTTGGGAATGAACACAAACTGGAGCCACTTCTGCTGGACTCTTGTCTAAACCATCTAGTATGGATAGCCTTCGGCTGCCCATCGATAGTTATATGCAACTTGGGAGTCGCTCTGCACGGTACGCCAAATCTGAATGTCCACGTGTCTGTGACTGTCCAGTCTGGAGTGGTTTCTAAGAAATATCACTAGGGTGTGTCCCTATCACGACGGGCTTTCATCACCCTACCGTCTGGATTACTGCAGTCTGCTCTGCAAGGGCCTGCCTGCAAATCTGATCCACCACCTGCAGCTGGCAGAGAATGGGACAGCACGCCTTTGCTCTCCACCAGAAGGCTGAAGCATATAACCCTAGCACTGCATGCTCTGCTGCCTATTAGGTGGTGGCTCGGTTTTAAGGTGTTATGGTTAGTATTTAAAACCCTTTTAGGACAACTGAGTTTGTATTTTTAATGCTTTGCCATGTTGTGCCATGAGGCAGAGTCTTCAGTAATGATCAGCGCCATTTGCCGATTCACAACAGGAAGTGATGCAGAGGGAGGAAAGCTGCTGCGTTGTTTATGTGTAGCTATGTGGTGTAGGTCTCACTGCCTCTCAATGTCCATAACAACTGCAAGTTTACCATCTGAGTGAAGTCAATTCCTTTTTCTGATTATACTTTAGCAACATGTAAGTTTCTAACACACAGAGTTAAGTGGCTTTGCACTCCCTAAATGTTTTCCCATTCATTGTAGTGAGTTTTGTGACAGAGTATCAAAGCTAGGCTTTGGGAGACTATATGTGTAACCCCAAGGTGGCGCTAACCCACGGGCTACTACCCCCTGCCTGCTTGCCTAGTAGCAGGTTAAGGGGCCTAGGTTCTGCAACGTGTGCCTCCACCCACAGGTCAGGGTTGGTAGTGGTCAAACTAACCTGGGCACAGCCCTACGGGACACTGTAAACCCCCCCCTTTCCCTTATAGTGGCCGGAGCAATATACGATAATCACTTTCACAGTACCCCTTGTACACCATACCAGTACCCACACTGTTTGCACTTACCAGCAGAGCTGGTTTCTCTGGCTCGACCCTGGGGACCCCCTGTAAAACAAGGTTATGCACAGCAACTAGCAACAGTACAGTACTCTTGGCACAAACTGGAACCATAGTCAGGTTAAATGCATAGTCATGGTTAAACCCCTTCTGTCTGACTGCTATTCCTGCAGCGCCCCCGTCCAAGCACTCTGCCTTGGCTCCGATAAGTCTAACTACCTTTTGTCTTACTAAACTGCTCAAATCGAACCCCTTTACCTCTATGCTATTTAAGACCTGCTCTGTCTTCTTCTCTCTAGCTGCTTATCCCTGAACAGGGCTGTTCCAGCTCACCCACAGTCGGCCGGCACCCAGCCAGCCACCGACCAAGACCAGGACACCACCTGCAGCTCCTTGGAAGGTACGGGACAGCGCAGCCAATCGGAACACGGGTGCTTCCGGCAAACCCACTCTGATTGGCAGGAGTTTTCCCCTGCTATAGACACCTGGCACTTTGTTAGACTTTCCATAGAACTAAGCACATTTCTACTGTGTTATTAGGAGTTTTTCTACTGTGTTAGCTGGATTGTAATTTCTACTACTGTTTTAAATTGCTTACACCTCTTCTGTCTGACTGCTATTCCTGCAGTGCACCCCCCATCCAAGCACTCTGCCTTGGCTCTGATAAGTCTAACTACCCCTTGTCTTACTAAACTGCTCAAATCTAACCCCCTTTACCTCTATGCTATTTAAGACCTGCTCTGTCTTCTTCTCTCTAGCTGCTTGTCCCTGAACAGGGCTGTTCCAGCTCACCGACGGTCGGACGGCACCCAGCCAGCCACCGACCAAGACCAGGACACCCGCCTGCAGCTCCTTGGAAGGTATGGGAGAGTGCAGCCAATCGGAACACAGGTGCTTCCAGCAAACCCACTCTGATTGGCAGGAGTTTTCCCCTGCTATAGACACCTGGCACTTTGTTAGACTTTCCATTTCTACTGTGTTATTAGGAGTTTTTCTACTGTATTAGCTGGATTGTAATTTCTACTACTGTTTTAAGTTGCTTACACCTCTTCTGTCTGACTGCTATTCCTGCAGCCCCCCATCCAAGCACTCTGCCTTGGCTCCGATAAAGTCTAACTACTTTTTTGGCTAGTTTTCCATTAGCAGGTTATACAGACCTGCCACTAGAGGGATTCTTGTCTTCTACATAATTCACCGTATTCTTTCGTGGGCAATATGGCCTGCATTATCATTCTACTTCTTTCCCGGTTCTGCTACAAGGGGACTTGAGTCTGAAGGGTGGATCTCCACTAACTAAGCTGCTCCTGATCTCCTTGTTCCCCTTTCTGCTGTATTTCCTCAACTATGTTTTAAATGGGTACCTAGGTGGGCAAATTTCTTGCCTAGAAAATATTGCACTAATACAAATCATGACACCACTCAATCTGGGACCATGGCTCTCCTTATTGTGTTTTTATTGCTCCTAAGGTGCAGAGTTTTCAGCAATACAGTGCAATTCGAAGTACCTCAATGCAATTCAGTTCTCCAATGTACCTTATCAATACCTAATGTTATAACAGTCTATCGTGCAGACACTCTGTCATTCTCCTCTCCCCTTTTAGCCTATTCCCCCCGGTTAGCCTACACCCCTTTGCTACTGTCCTCACCTATGTCTACCCAAGCACTTACATTGATCACAATCAACTGTCATTACAGTGGCACCGCCTCTTGCGCAGCACGATATGGGTTGCCGCAAAGAAATAAAAAAAGCAGTCGCCATTCTTATAAGCTCCTTAAAGAAAGTTATACTTCTGCTTCTTCTCTGCTCAGGAAATGTGGAGCTCAACCCTGGCTCCCCCTACAACTTACCTCGCCTATCGATTTTGCCGAGGCCACAGGTCTCAAAATGATGATAGTCAACATTTTAAGCCTGCCTAAAAAACTTGTACAGCTGCAAGCCTGGGCTGCTACGTTAACCAGACCTTATCATAATTACTGAGTCGTGGTTAAAAAGACAACACTGATCAACAAATATCACTGCAGGGCTACAATTTATTTAGAGCAGATAAAGAGTCTAGAGGCGGGGTGTGGTTATCTATGCCAAATCTAAGTACTTGGTCACCAATATTAGTTGCAAATCTCTAGCCAAGGAATTTGAGTTAGTTTACGCTGAGCCTTCATCTCCTCCTCGGAATGTATCACTATCCTAGGTGGCTATAGACCCCGTCTGGTGGTGATGAAGTCCTTAATCTTTTGAAATCCATGTTAGTAGATGCAAAACTGAAACAATATTTCTAGGAGATCTAAATATGGACTGGCTGTCACCTAAATCACATGGCCTCAAATCCCTTTGTGATGAGCTAGGTCTTGGGCAATTAGTCAGAGAACCTACTAGGAACAACACTCTAAATACTGCCAACAGTTCCATTCTAGATGTGGTACTAACCACCCATCCACAAAATCTCATTTGGCAGTGTTTCACAACGACATGGCGATCATGGAATTGTTGCTTGCATAAGATCTCAAATTAAGGCCGGCCACAACCCATCTTTATAACAAAAAGATCCTTTCGCTAAATTCAGTGCAGTAAACTTCCTATCTGACCTGAGCATGATCAGATGGCAAGATCTTTACCTAGCCAAAGATGTCAACAAGGCAGCTTGCATCTTAATGACAAACTCACTACAATAATAAATAAGCATGCCCTTTCATCAAAGTAAGTGCGGAACAATTCCAATCCCTGGTTCACCTTGGATCTCAAGGCAGCCCTTATAGCTCGAGATAAACTCTGGGCTAAAGCTAGACATTCCAAAGAATCTTCGGATTGGCAGGCCTTTAGAACAGCCAGGAATAACTGTGTGAAAAAACTTCACTCTGCTAAAGCCAACTATTATATTTCTACTCTCAAACAAGCTAAAGGTAACCCTCATAAAATATGGAAGACTATTAAAGCTATAGGACGATGGCCCATGGCCCCCTCTGTCCCAACAAAGATAGTCGCAAGTGGCAAGATTGTGGAAAACAAGTCCCTAATCCTGGAGGAACTTAACTCCCAGTTTGCCACAGCTGGATTAGCTTTTGACTCGTCACCATATGCTGGTGCTGCGGTGAGCCAGCATACCCCTCCCGCCACATCTAGTCCTGCACCCAGTCCCTTCCAACTGCGCGAGATAACTTATAAAAGTAGAAGATTCTCTTCTTAACTTAGACACCAAAAAAAGCGCAGGGGACGATGGCTTGGAACCCTTTTTCCTATGGTCAGGCTATGCCCATCTCACTGCCCCAATTCTCCACATCTTCAATCTTTCCATTACATCTGCTGCTGTGCCGTCCTGCTGGAAATCAGCACATATCCTCCCTCTATTTAAATCTGGTGACCCATGCGATGTAAACAACTATAGGCCTATCTCCATATTGCCTATCCTTTCTAAAGTTCTCGAAAAACTGATCCATATTCAGTTAAAATCTCACTTGGAAACCTTCTCTCTCATTAACCCAGCTCAATCTGGCTTCCTGGCTAATCATAGCACAATCACTGCACTAGCAAAAGTAACCAATGATTGGATCTCTGCTATAGATGCTAAGAAGGTAACTGGTGCAGTCTTTTTGGACCTCAGCAAAGCTTTTGATACTGTTGATCACAAACTATTAGTCAATTGCCTTGCAAAGTTGGGTGCCACATACCATACCACCCAGTGGTTCTCTAGCTACCTAACTGGAAGATTCCAAAAGTAAAGGAAGCTTTTTTCTGCTGCCTTGCCAGTTGCAAGAGGAGTCCCCAAGGATCCATCTTAGGCCCTATCTTGTTTTCTCTGTACATCAATGACTTAGATGCTAACATATCTCGTCCAATCTGCACTTTTGCAGATGATACCTGTTGTATACTTCTGGCTCATCGTTATCTGAAGTCAAGGGTACTTCAAGCGGACTTCGCACAACTTGAGCATAATTTAATAAAAGCAAAGCTTCTGCTCAATGCCAAGAAGACTAAGCGATGATATTCTCCATGGTGCTGTCTCAGGCCCCCCAATACTCTTGCCCAAGACTTCATTGTCACCACGCTAAACAAGCCTCTGGAAGTTGTAACCAAATTTAAATATCTAGGTATCTGGATGCGACAATAAATTATCTTTCAGCGGCGACATCGAAGATGTCTCTAGAAAGAGTTAAAAGCAAGGTTAGGTTTCTTCTGCAGAAATAGGCCCCTTTTCCACCTTGAAACTCGAAACAAGCTTGTACAGGCCACTTTTCTCCCCCTACTCGACTATGGCGATGTAATCTATTCCTCCACCACTCTTGCAAATCTAAGTAAACTGGACATCCTTTATCACCGTGCGTTACGATTCATTACCAACTCCCCTTACCATTCGCACCACTGTGACTTATATGCAGCTGTTGGTTGGACATCCCTTACCACTAGACTCCTGCTCCATGCTGGGCTATGGACTCTTAAACTGCTCCTGCAGAAATTGCCAAGCTATCTCTCTTCCCTTATTAGTATCTCACATAGTGCATACTCGTTAAGAAAATCTGACTTTATTATGCTTGACATACCAAGGACGCGGACTTCCTTTGGTAAACGTGCTATTGCATATGCCCTTCCCTCTATTTGGAACCAATTACAAACCGTACTGAAACTAACTAGCACAGTTTCAATAAACTTCTACAAATTGCTAAGTTCAACCAAAATAAAGACACCTGTAACTGTCATTAAGTCTCTTCCTTCCCCATGTGTGCCATATTTATCCACTGGTAGGTATAATTGATTTGTCATATTAACTGCTTTCCTTCCCTTCTACTCCTGGCTTTATCTTTGCTACCGCTCCACTGCTACTCTATCAAATCTCTCCTCCCTCCCATATCAGTTGTAGACTGTTTGTTCTAGCTGCCAAAATACTGTATATTTGATTTGATTAAATCAAATCACACCAGTCATCATGTTTCATTTATCAGTATCGACTATAAATAGCTTCCCTGTCTCATATCAATGTTTACCACCTGCGGTCACCCTATGTGGTACCCTTGTATGTATATCCAGCCTGTATCATGTAACGTGTATTTCATGTATATACTGTTATTACCTATCTGTGTTTGTACTTTAAGTGTTTATGTCACAGGACCTCCTTGTGAATGAGCTTGCTCAATGGAGTTTTCCTGCAATAAACTTGAACTTGAAATGCAGAAAAAGTCAGATCTGGTTTATTCAAGGGACTTGAACAAGGAAGGGACGTAATCAGGTTGATTGGCTTAAAGGCTATATTAATCAAACAGTTATGCATGTGCTTCAAGTCCCCACACAGTCACACCTCTGGGTACCCAGGTAGGGAGATGATGGGCTAGCCAGGAATGCTGCAGCTGGTTGGTGCCCCTGTGATGGAAAAAAGCAACATGCACAACATGCACTATTTGTAATCCGAAGCCAGAGGGGCCAGTTCATGAAAGAAAAAAGCAACCAGACAATCAGATGACAACACTTTAGATTTAACTGTCGCAAGGAGCTACCCTGATGTTTACTCACGATACCCAATACTGGACACAGGCAGGATGAAATTGAGACTGCAGGTTGTTGAGCTGGAGAGCCCGGAGAAGCAGGGCCCACTTGAATCACCGAGGCGTTGCTCCTGTTCAAGTGTTGAGCAGGGGGCTGATCCCCAGGCAGGTCTCTCGTCGACGGCTTTCTTTGTGCAATGGGTAGTTGGACTGGGCCAGTATGGCAAGTGCCAAGCCCAATGGAGATGATTTTGGATTCAGTCCGTGGGGCTGGATGCAGCTTCCAGCAAGCAGAATACAGTTCAAATCATAGTGGGGAACCAAATCATGACCCACTAGCAGCACACAGCACATTTACACTAAGGAAATTCTAATGCAGCTTACAGCAAGCAGAACACAATTCAAACCACAGTGGGGAACCAAATCATGACCCACTATAAGCACACAACACATTCACATGTAAGGAAATTCCACTGTACCAGGCAAAAGGCTCTCCGGTCGCAATTACAGAGTCTCTGCACAATCCGGGAGTTCAGAGGTGGTTGGAAGTCCAGACAGGTTGATTACATTTAGCAAAAGTTCGGTCTTCTTCAGGTAGGAGTCTGGTCACAATTCAGTAGCTTACTTCGCTCTCCAAGTTCGGATTCAGTCCGAAAAAGGCACAAGTTCCCTCTCAGGGTCAGCATGCAGGCATGCAGGCCAAAATTCAGGCCTTTCCACAGTTCCTCCTGCACGAATCCACTATGGATTGCTGCTCGAACTACCTTGAGCTCTTACTTCTTCACTTTCCAACTCAGATCTGACTGAAATTGCAAGCAGTTTAGGACTCCCCCAAAATCCAAAAGGTTCAGTTGGCTGATCCGTGTCAATCATAACAAGGGCTCCCCCTCCAGGTTATTTTAGGCGCCAAAATGCAAAAACTACAATCCCCAATAGTTTTGACCCCACCACGCCCCTCTAGGCAGGCTCCATTTTAGAGTCCCAAATGTACTGATTGGCCCATTTCAGCAGTCCAGGACCAAGATGATGGAAACAAACAGAACTGTCTATGCTGCAAAGAAGGCAGGTTAGAGCAAACTGTAATATTATTACTACTCTATCAAATGATCAGCAAACAAGCACATCTTCCAACAGAGCTCCCTTTTAGATTAATTATGCCTGCAATCCAGGCAGCTCTTAAAGAGACAGTACACAGAGGCTATATAGGCGCTCTCTGGCAATCACATTTAAACTGCAAAAACACAGGACACCAGCATACCTCTCAACTGTCCCTGATTTTCAGGGACGTCCCTGATTTTGCCTCAAAATTTTACTCTGTCCCTCCTAAAATATGTGTTTCTGTGGCTAAACAGTGGAAATTATAAGCACAAAATAATATCGAGCATTAAAGTTATGGACTTGTTCTTCTGTAGAAACTACATTTTGCACTAAGCCACATATTCTACCAGCTTTCTGACAGGATCTCTAATTTTGAAGATGTGTCCCTGATTTTGGTCCTTTGTCCCTGTATTTTTTAAGCCTTGTCCCTGATTTGTGAGGCAGGAGGTTGAGAGGTATGGACACCAGCCTGGCAGTGAGCATTTAGACAAGCTCAAGGAAGATTTCAGGAACACCCATTTGTAGGGGGGGGGGGGGATTACATATGAAAGTGTGGCACCTGTCTATGAATCGATTTGTTTTTTGTTTTGTAACAGTAAATACAGTATATACTGCTGTAACGCAGATAACTAATCCTGCTGTGTTAATAATCTCAATGCAATTAATTCAGTTGTCTGTGTTACCACATTTCATAAAAAAATGGCTGTATTCTGGCTCTTTGGCAAAGTTTCTCATAAATACAGTTTTGTCTACACCATTCTGACATTACCTTGCAAATATGCAAATTGATTTATATAGGCAATCTGACTGACCAATTTAATTGTAATGTGACACTATGAATTTACGTGATGTGAAGTGACCGTGAGAGAAAAACAATTGCTCATCTGTAGTAATGTTTCTTCCAAGGGATCCCTCTCTAGGTTTAACAGCTTCAGTCCCACAGCTGGAGCTTGCCCCACAGTTTGAAACATTATGCAACTACAGAATACAGAACGGGGAACTCTGCTGTATGGTTATGCTCACCTCTGCCCAGTAACTGCAGATTTCTTTCTCAAACTGAGGTAAGCAGTGACCACTAAAGCCAACTAAACTACTAATTAAAAAAAGTACCCATAAGGGGTAAAGGTTTTTGGAAAAAAACTTTCACTATGGCAGAAAAATAATAAACTGCTTGAACCATATAATATCAGTTTGTAAAATTTGATAAGTAATGCTCAAGCAATCGAGAGAAACAGATTTTTGTATGAACGTTTTTCCAGGTTCTGGAAGGGGAGGAAGGGATGGGATTGTTAGATCTAGTGAGGGGTCCCTTGGAAGAAACAACATTACTGTCAGGCGATTAATTTTTTCTAACCCCAGGAATCTGTCACTAGCCGTCAACAGCAGCATCTTGGGAGGCCAGATACAGAACCTATTTAGTGAAAAGGTTCTGTAAGACAACAGTGCTGAAAATTGCATCTCTTCTGGATTGAATGTCCAGACAGTAGTGCTTTGTAAAGGTGTGTATGGTCTTCCAGGCAGCTGCTTTGTATACATCCTGACTGAAGACACCTCTGGATGCTGTGACTGAGGCGGCAGTGCCTTTCATGGAGGGAGCCCTCACACCCTCTCTTGGATGCCAGTTTCCCTTGTCCTACCTCACCTTAGGTGACAACTGAGAATTTGTGGACCTGACATCTATTGTGGTCCAAGTAGTTCTCAAGAGCTCTTTTAACATCCAGACACTGGAGCTTCTGCTCCCCTGGAGTGGTGTGCTCCGTAAAAAACACTGGAAAAGTGATCAACTGGTTCAGGTGAAATTCAGACACCAGCTTAGGAAGGAATTTTCTATTAGTCCTCTGTTCTACATTGTCCCTGTGGAATATGATGTAGTTGGGATCTGTACAAAGGGCTTGGACTTTGCTCGCCCTCCTAGCCAAGGTAAGTACAACCAGGAAGACTGTTTTCCAGGTGATATATTTTGAGCAACAGATGCCATAGGTTCAAATGGAGCCTCCATCAGCTGTGCAGTGCACATATTCAGGTCCCAAGGAGGGACTGGATCCCTAAAAGGAGGGTTTAGGTGACTTAGATCTTTAAAAGGCCCCCAACACCATTAGAAAAACTTGGAAAACATGTGAGATTTAGACAGTTCAGTTTATATTTCATGTATTTTTTTATAATTGGTTACCTTTTTTCTGTATTACTGAAGACAACTGTACGAAAGAGGCTTACTGTCCCTTAGACTATCTGCCCCTTCTGCTATCTTACATATGACATAATCCGGGTTGCACCTGGAAATGAGCTTCTCTTCATGGTGCTTTTCCCAGTTACCAAATTTTAAATAAACAAGCCCTCATTTATGGCATCATAATTATCCCCACAGCAACAGATTGTGATGTCAAACAAAACTGTGATGTCAGATGTAGGCAAGCAGCCAGAACAGATAGGGCAGCGATCCGGTTTACACGCAAATGTCCTTAGCAATAAAGAACAATGAGAAATACAGAAACAATATTAAAAAGTAAGCTGACTTGTGCTAAACATTACATTTTCTCAAAGTTGTCACAACGGTGTTGGGGGCTCTTGAAAGAACCTCTTAAATATGGCCTGTGAGGCTAAGGATCTATCCTTACCAGCTGAAACATATGCGGACACTGCTGCCAAATGCATCTACAGAGTTGAGAGCCATAGGCCCAGGAACTGCAGGTGGATCATAGTCCACAACAGTGGACAAGCTCACCTGAAGAGGGCTGAGCTGTCTTCTGGACAAGCACCACAGTGAAAATCTTTTCCACTTGGAAGCATGGGTCTTCCTTGTTGCTGGCTTCCTGGAAACCTGGACCACATGCAAGACCTCTTCTGAGAGGCCAAAGAAAGGATAGTACACCCACCTCTTAGATCCATTACTTAACAGTCCCCTTATATTATACTCAGCTTCTTCTTGGAACTTTATTCACTTGAAGAATTCAAAGACTCCAGTACTTACAGTCCAATAATTTATTTGAAGAATAAAAATGTAATCCATAAGAAGCAGAGCACACAAACAGGACAGACCAGTAAACCGCTAGAGCGGCGAAAAAAAAAGCCCTTTTCTGAGTAGTATTCAGCTCTGCTCCTATAAAGTCCAACACCTATACAGGGTCTCGATTGAGACTTTTGAAGGTTCATCAAGAAACCAAACTCCCTCCAGGATGTGTTGCGTGAGGGACAAAAAAGTCATGGCCTCTTAGTAGGACTGACCTGAAACCAGCCAATTTTCTAGGTAGAGGAAGATCACGACCCCTTGCCTCTTCAAATGTGCTGCTACTACCGCCAGGCACTTTTGTGAAGACTCTCTGAGCTGATAACAGGTCAAAGGGAAGGGCCGTGAACTGGTAGTGACCATCCCACTCTGAGCCTTAGGTATTTCCTGTGAGAGGGTCTTACTGGAATGTGAAAATAGGCATCTTCCAGATCCAGTGACCTCAACCCAATGACTTTGTTGCAAGTATGGAATTACTGTTCTTAGTGTTATCATCTTTAAAACTTTTCCTTCTTGAATATTTGTTCAGAAATCTGAAATATAAAGAGGGTTGCCACGCCCCATTTTTCTTGTGGATGAAGAAATATCTGCAGTATAGTCCCCTCCCAATTTGGGGGGGGGGGGATACTTCCTCTGCATTTGCAAGTAGCATCTTTTCACCTCTAATTACAGCAGAATTCTTTCTGCTGGATTTTGAGGAGGAAAGGTTCCGATCGTCTGTAGCTTTGGAAACCTTTTGAACTGCAGAGAGCCCCATACCCACTATTTCCAGGACCTAGTCTGTGGTAACATTTTACTAGGCCTGTAAATGGTGAGTTAATCTTCCTTCCTTCCACTGGCGATGGTTGGGCAACCCAAGCACACTTGTCAAAGATTTTGTTTCATCTGAGCCTTGGGAGCTGGAGTGGGATGTCCACGTTTGGAGGCATTCTGTCCCCACCTCTGAAGAAGCCCCTCTGGGGTGGGGCAAAGTAGCCCCTGCCCCTACCTCACCTACCGTAGTACCTTTGGAGAGTGGTGACTTTTTCCTTCTCAGTATTATTTTTGTAAGTGGTTTTGTATTCATTTTTTAAATGCACGTCTCTGTCTTGTCACCAAACAAGGAATTTCCTTCATGTGGAAAATCCATAGCTTTTGTCAGAGTGTCATGGGAAAGGTTTGTAGTTCTAAGCCAAGCAAAGCTTCTGAGAAACACTTGCATGTACCATGACCCTGGAAGCAGTGTCGTTGGTGTCTACAGCCATATGGAATTGGTATTTGGTGGCATCCATGGTGGTTTTGGCTGTGTCCGTCAGGTCCTGAGCTAAATCCAGGTGCTCTCTCACTCATGGCCATTACAGAACTCCAAAGCACATTTTGGTACCGAGCTGAGTAGGCCATACAAGTTGCCTGTATTATCAGTAAAGAAGCAGATATGTACACTTTTTTCCCCCATGCTATCCAGTTTTCTAGAATCTCTCTTTGAAGGCTAGGAGGAATGGGACACCTTAGCCTTGTCACAGGCATCAGTTTGAACTACTCCTTCGTGGTCAGGATGTCTGAATAAGTACTCAGCACCCCGTTTGTCCACCTAGTATTTTTTTCTCAATTTATTTTTTGGTCAATGTCCACAACCGACGTAAGAGCTGACAAGACCTTGAAGGTGGCTTTCTTCAGAGACTTGTGGACAGATAAATACAATCTGTTTGTTGGGGCCAGACCCATCATGCCTAAAAATTCAACATTGTCCTCATTCTCTGCTTTCTCCTGAGGATATTTGCCATTTGCCTCACAAATGTAAAGTGGGAGGTACAGTCCACTGAAGAGTAGGGGAACCTGATCAGGTGAGCCTTCTGGCTCCATAAGATCCCCTTGCTCCTCCTCCCCCTCCCCACTGGCATCACTACAGGTATTGGGGCGGGGGGAGCTGGCATGGTCATGCAGGTGCCCATAACTTGGAAAGCCTGGAAAACTTGCCACGCTTTACCCATATCCTCAAATGAGGGAAAGTTACTTTTGCTCACTGGTGTCTCCTTTGCCTTTTCAGCAGGAGGGGCAGCAACATGCTTTTCCTTATGTGTTTTCTTAGCAGCTCCATGTCCAATGCCTGCCTACTATCCACTGGCATTTCCTTTGCCCTTTCAGCAGGAGGGGCAGTGGCATGTTTATGTTTTTTTTTTGTTTTTTTTTAGCAGGCACAGTCTGTCTACTCTGCAGCTCTTCTAACTTTTGTGGCATCAGGCCCCCCCTTTCAGACACCTTGACTTCTGTTACTTTACTCCGAGGGGCTTGACCCTCAGCCGAGCCTTGCAACAAGGAATCATGAAATTAGGCCATTATCTTGTTAAGTTTTAGGCCCTGGGGACAGAAAAAAAAAATAGTGCACACCTGCAGCACAGTACAACTGAAAGGAGGTTGGGACCCTGGCACCTGAATGCAAATAGTGTGGCGATCCGCCGTTGCCCAAAATACATATTTTTTGTTAAGCCTATGGGTCCCGTGCATGGTTCCCATAAATAGCAAACAAAGTGTTGGCCCTTAAAAGCAGCCAATCCAATTGAAAAGGGCCACTAGAGAGAGAGATCCCACTTCCCAAGCCAAACCGAAATGGACCACACTACCCCAGAATAAGAAACCCCATAGGGTTTCAGCTTTGGACTGTCTTTTTCCCCCCTTCTCTAAATGGGTCCCCAGAAAAGGAACCCACTCTTAAACCTCCATCTATTCCTCAGAACTGCAAAAAAAATGGGAACCTGAGACACCCCTAAACAAAACATTGCCATCTGACACAGAGTAAATAAAGAAAACTGGCTAAAATGCATAAAACAAAAAAATCATTAAAAAGAACTTACGGGGGCACCCATAACGGCAGAGAAAGTGAAAAAAGCTATAGCTAGCCTTAGACCTGGGACAGCAGGGACCAGCCCACGATGCAGCGGTTGGATTTCTGCTTGCGGCGCCGGCGACCCAGGTTCAGGGACAGACCTGAGTCATCAGCGGGCGGTTGGGGAGAAGGATTGAGCATCCCATAAGTGGCTTTCCTCCGGGGGAGGGTGGGGCAGTGGTCCGCGCAATGAGTGACCATGGAGGCTGGGAGTCACTCATGCTACCGGCACTCAGTATCAGGGAGGCGGGGTGGATGCTAGCGTCATTGCACGTCCCCGCCTTCGAGAAAAAACAGGAAAAAGATGGCAGGTGGGTCCGCTGTCTATGTGAAGCCCTCCCTGGGGCTTCAATTAACTGCCATCGCCGCATACCTGACCAGATACTAGTTCTGCGGCATGGATGAAGGGGACCGATGCCGCGGCCCCGCTCTCCGGGGTGGGGGGTAAGCCGGGGATAACTGGGGATGGTGGCAGTGGAAGTCCCAGGGGCCGTGACCATGGCTGATAAAGCGACAGCAGAACCGCAGGATAAAGAAGAAAAAAAAAAGACCTGGGAAAGCAGGGAGCCCATATGGGTTTGTGCAAATGAAGGACAAAATAGCAGAACCACTGTGGGACCTAATGGAAGAGTCAAGGGAGAGAGGGGGTTGCCCAAATCATGACTAGAGGCTAACATATGTGTCTTGTTGAAACAGGGCAAGGACCGTCTAGAGTGTTCCTCTTACAGGCCCATACCCCTTCTAAACTATGATTGTAAGATAATGGCCAAGGTGCTAGCCACCAGATTGGAGAGGATTTTGCCACAGATCATACACTCAGACCAGATGGGGTTTGTACAGGGAAGGATGTCGTACCACAACATGAGAAAACTATTAAATGTAATATGGTGGGGTACTTGGCGCCCTGGGCAAGCATGCGTGCTGTCCATGGATGCAGAGAAAGCCTTCGATAGAATAGAGTGGCAATTTCTCTTTGAAACCTTACATCGGTTTGGGGTGGGGGAAGGATTTGTAGAATTGGTTCGGATGCAATACTGTGAGCCCAGGGCAAGAGTGCTGGTCAATGGCATTCCCTCCACAGACCTAAGGCTGTATCGAGGGATGAGACAGGGCTGCCCCCTCTCTGCCCTCCTATTTGCGACTGTGACTGAATCACTGGCCATTAAAATCAGGGAGAGTCTGAATATTTGGGGAATCCCAGGGTCAGGAGCCAGCTAAGATAAGATTACCTTATACGTGGACGATCTTCTCCTGTATCCGACGTGACCGAAAGAGTCCATCCTGGCTCTGCTAAACATTATAGGGGATTTTGCGAGTTTTTCGGGCTATAAACTAAATCTACAAAAATCTGAAATACTGTTCCTGAATGGTAGAAATCAGGGAGAAGGTAGGGATACATGGGGTTTGAGGAGGGTGGACCAGTACTTCACATACCCGTGGATTAGAACTTAGGGAGCCTATATAGATTAAACTACACGCCTCTAATCAAGACAATATTGTCAGATCTAAAACAGGTAGAAGGAGATCTCTGTTGTGGATAGGAAGAATTAATCTTTAGAAAATGAACGTACTTCCAAGACTACTATATGTTATGCAAATGGTCCCAACAAGCCCTACAGAAAAGGACATTAGACATTAGGCATTTGGGAACTTCCTATGGAGGGGGAAAAATTCCTGAATGGCTCTCGTTAGGCTTAAAACACCCAAGGAAAAAGGAGGACTGTACTTTCCAGATCTAAAAGGATATTATCTAGCGGTGCAATACTGATATATTTCAGAGTTGGGTCAATAGGAGCGAAGCAGCCACATGGGCGGAGATGGAGCAGGGGGAATGCCAGAGCTGGTTAACAGCGCATCTGGCAAGGGGAGGCGATGGCATTCAGAATGACAGCGGATCCGAACCCCATGGTGGAGTCGGTGTTAAATGCCTGGAGAAGCATAAAATTAAGGTGTGGGGCAGAGCAGGATCACACTGCTGTGGGACAGATTGCACAAAAATACAGGTTACTCACCTGTAACAGGAGTTCTAGGAATGGTATATGTTGTTCATCCACACTGTCTGGCAGGTTCCTTGCCGCTTTAAATCTTGCCGGAAGGTCTTCAAGCTGGCTCCTCCCACCCACCCGGGTGGTAAAACTCTTGGCTCCGCCCCATGATGCCAGATCTAGCCTGCTGGAAGCCAGGTTGTGTGTCGGAGCCGGGGAGGCTGGGTGGGTCGTGTGGGTCGTGTGGATGAACAACATACAGTATACCATTCCTAGAACTCCTGTTACAGGTGAGTAACCTGTATTTATAGGGACATGGATATGTTGTTCATCCACACTGTCTGGCAGACTCCTACCAGTTCTCTGGGAGAAGGGAGGCAAGGCGCACATCCCCTACTTAGGGAATAATGACTGGAGAACCGAGGCCCCAAAACCAGCATCCTGGCATGACTCAAGGTCGATGTGGTAATGGGTAATGAAGGTGTGTGCCGACTTCCAGGTAGCAGCCCTGCAGATTTCCTGGATAGGGACGTCCCTGGAAGCAGTCACCGATGCAGCGGTATGGCGGGTAGAATGAGCTCTTATCCCTCTGGGAGGCTCCATGCCCGTCAACCTATAGCAGAGATCTATTCAGGGGTGACCCACCTGCCTATCGTCCACTTGGCTGCAGGTCTGCCAGGTGCGGTTTCAGCGTACTGTAGGTGACAAACAGCTGGCGGACCTCTCCCCGAACTTCAGCCGTCCTTTCCTTATAATAAGCGAGCGCTCTTCTAGAGTCCAAAGTATGGAGCCTATATTTGGCCTCCGAGGTGTGATTGGGGTAGAACACTGGCAGAGTCAACACCTGATTAAGGTGAAACTCCGACACCACCTTCGGAAGGAATTTCAGGTGGGGGCGCAGGACAACCTTGTCCCTGTGGAAGACCAGATAAGGAGACTCGATGGAAAGTGCCTGGAGCTCTCCCATCCTTCTGGCTGATGTGATAGCCACCAAGAAGGCCGTCTTCCACGACAGGTGAGAGATGTCACGCCTGTGCATCAGTTCGAATGGCTTGCCTATGAGCTTAGCCAATACCAGCAGTAGATCCCACGGAGGTGGAGGTTCTCGCACCGGAGGGGATATGTGATCCAGGCCTTTGAAAAAGCGCCCAACCACCTTCTCCTGCGCCACGGACTGCTTCCCGGCCCACACCCGGTAAGCAGAGATGGTTGCCAGGTGCACCTTAACTCATTGTCTCCTCATGAGCTCTCTGAAGTTGCAGCACTTGTGTCCTGTATACTGAGAACAGTGAATCCTGGGGCTTTGTAAGCAAAATCAAGCCATAATCATCATGTCACAAACAAATGCTTATATCTCAAGAACCGTGTGTGCTAGGCACAAAGTATGAGTGGCAAACTTGTTCAGCATAAAATTACCTTTCCAATGCTGGTATGCAATTAATAATACGTAATTTAATTTTTTTTCTATGCTGGTCGAAAGCGTAAAAAAAATTATTTTTACACAAAAAAATGCACTTTAAGCCATTTTTTTTTTGAAAGCATGTACTTATCAACCCCCAATTCAGCATGCAGAAACTAGATGCAGTTTTAATAATTTTTTTGTTAAAAATACAGCTAATTCTATAATATAAAATATATGTTTTTAGCATTTTTCTCAAGATGTTTTGTCAAGGTTGTAGACATGAATCAGAACCATACACACCATACCATAAACACATTTGTATAACTCCTAAAGTATACATGATACATACAACATATCAGCAGCAAACTTGTTCATCACACAATTTCCTTTCCAGTGGTGCTATGCAATCAATTGTGCTTTGTGTGGTTTTGTTTTATGCTGGCGAGATACCAGAATGTGTGTGTTATTCAGTATGCTCGATGGTTCTTGATGGACAAAATGACAGCCATAACCCACCATGTCATAAACAAATGCAACTAATTCCTGAACTATACATGATACACACATATGTCCGCACACAATCTGTTCAGTACCTAAATTACCTTTCCAACGGTGCTATGCAATCAATTTTAATCAGTTTGGTTTTGGTTTTTTGCTGCCTACGATTCCCAGAATCAGTTTTATTCATAGTGCTTAGGTGATTCTTGACTGACAAAATGTCAGCCATCCACACAATGCCATAAACAAATGCAAAAAACTCATGCACAATACATGCTACACACAATATGTCAGCACACAATCTGTTCATAACTAAATTACCTTTCCTGCGGTGCTATGCAATCAATTGTAATTAATTTGCTTTTTTGTGCTCTACTGGCGAATACTTTATTACCAGACCCATACTTTATTCACTAGTTTGCATTTGTGTATGGCATGTTGTGTAAAAACAGTTTCTCTTTTATTTTTCTGTCAGGATGCCATAGTTTATTCCTCCATGCAAAAGGGGAAAACAGTTATTTTTAAGTCCTACAGTATACGTGATACACAAACTGTCACGGCCTAGCTGTTCAGTAAATTAACATTGATTGCATAGCGCCACTGAAAAGGGAATCGAAACACTTTTTTTTTCATACTTGCTGCAATTACCAAAAAATGTATTTTATTCAAGTTGCTTAGGTGACCCTGGGCTCATGCTAGACAATCGCAGCCATACACACCATACCATAAACACGTGCGCATACCTCCTAAAGTGCGCAGTGTGACAATGCACAATATCACACCGTGATGTCATCACCAAACCAAAGAAACACAAAACAGTACGATTGTATAAAAAGACTAAGTTATTGGCAGGTATTTGATATACAATAGATCTGAAGTTGTGTCAAGTGAGCACAGGGAACCATTACTCAGTGCAGCGCTACGCTCCACCACTCATTCGATTCCCCGAGCTCACTTCCCACTCATTCAGATATACACACACACACACACACACACACACACACATATATATACACACACACTTATATATACACATAGACACACATGTATACACATCTACCTATATATCTATATATTTAGTCTATAATTTTGATCCAACCATATACACACACAATGCATGATCAACAAATGCAAAGACATTCAACAACACAGCATCACCACAAATCATGAGGTGCATGCGGCACCATCTCCAGCACAACACGCACGTATAATAATGAGCAGTGTTGTGAACTTTGTGGGCATTACATCACGACACGTACAAATATGTACACGCGGCACCCATGGTATTTGGCACGGCGGCCACAAGTCGCATCACATAGACTACAAAATGTCAACAACAAAATGACAATCCCCACAGTCACATTTTCTTACCTTTTCAGATGGCATCCCATGATGATATGCACTGAAGACATTTATACACTCTTACATTCTTACCTGATGTAGTCCCAACCTCTATTCTGCTGTGTCCACACACTCGCACACGCACGGGTGAACAAACAAAATACACACATACCAAAAGCTTTAGTAAATGGCCTCCGCCATGCATTTATTCAATATAAATTTACTTTCAATCATCCGCATGTAGCCGCCACCACACCATGCTTCAAGTCCTTCAGAAACTCATCCAATCCCTCATCCGTCAAGTGTACACCATCTGACCGGTACACTCCAGGCCTGTGAAGACCGAGACCAGGGTGCCTGACCACTGACCATATGGTATCCATCATAGACAACATGAACCCATTGTGTAGTCTTCTGATTTTCTCGATGGCCCGCACATCTCGTGCTCCACTCCAGTTCAACCGCTGCACAATGTCGGACCATACAATATGGACTCTGGGCCACCAGCACTTGATTTGATGCAGCATCTGCCTCATGGTTCCCTTCAGTTCCCACAGCGGGCAGGTTGCCAGATTGTTGCCTCCCAAATGAATAATCAGAATGTCGGGATGAGGCCCAGCATGTTTCTCCCGGAGCACTGGAATCAGTCTATCCCACCGCATTCCTCGCCTTCCGATCCAATGAACTTCCACTCTGTTTTTCCTAACCACAAGTTTTGCCCTCCTGTGCTCTGCTGTGCTCTTTCTGCGGCCCAGTACACAAAGGAGTGACCACAGATCAAGATGCTGAGACGCTTGCTCCTTTCGCCTGCAACCAAATGCGAGACTTTATTAACATCGATATATCCGTGAGACTCCACCCATGCCCCTCACTACTCCTGCTTTTCCCCCATCATGTATTTTACACCCCCACATACCTTGTTTTTGTTTGCCTGGTGCCATATCCTGACTTGGCTTTGACCTGCGATTTGGCTTCTGTGCAGTTGCCAACTCCATGGCTTACAGCGTCCCACGGCTTTTGCCTCAGTGTCAAGTTTTGCAATCACTTGTTGATGCACGTGTCTGGGAGCTGCCTCCTACTGACCCCCCTGTTGAGGTAAACTAAAACATGGAATTAATTAAATGCAAGGCCACCGATTCCCAAGGCTTGTATCATGAGCTCCTTACTGGTAGATGTTTCCAATTGTGATCCTAATAAACTCTATTTCCATTTCCAGTGTCTGTTGTCTTTTTCCATAATAAAGACCACTACACCCTATATTGTGTTGTCATTTTCTTCTATGCACGACATTGCAGGTGACACAGTATGATTTTTAGAAATAATAGAAACACCACATTTAGTTGAATGCAAAACTACGTTGAATTTGCTTGTGGCTGTGGGCCGCTCACGTAGCCATGCAATCCCAATGTCGGGTTCCTTATGACTGTTGCTGAGTGTGTCTAGCTGTCAAAGAATGAGCTGCATGTGCTCATATGATGGAAGCAATCCACAAGGGCAGCAATGTACAAGCCTGCTACATAAAACACATATTTCCACAGCTTGACGGCGAATGCGTGTCGTGGGGCTCTGCATCCAAATGAAAATAAAAAATGCGGAGCTAAATCCGCCACTCCACAACAGTGCTGGAAGAGTTAGTGGAGCACGGTTCGTCGCGCGTGACAATGCACCAACTGGCGTGCTTGGGACAGCCTTCCTCCAACCACCAAAGCCATCAAAGAACAGTCAGCCAACATACTATAAGTCCAGCTACGATCAGACATTCATCCAGAAGCAGTCCTGTGCATTTTTTCACATGTAAACCTGCAGCTGCCAACAGGCCTTGCTGCACGTGACCCTTGGTGTCTTCACAGTGGTACATCCCATTGTATCCCGTTTCCGTTGATCCTACAAACAGTTCTTCATTTGCCGGCTACTTTCGTTTGTCAGTGTGTCGTTTGCATGTTCACTCTACAATAAACTTTCCTATTGTCATCTTCGCCACCATACTTAGTGCCCTTAGTGACGTAGTTTCGTCAGGGGGACCTGGCTGTAGAAGACACATGATCCCCTGAAACAACATTGGTGACTCCTTACAAGTCATCGTGTGTGGATCATTTGCCTTGTCGTCCAGTGTGACATGAAGCCTTCCTTCCTTCCTTCCTAGCAAGACATTGAAGTATTGCTGTTGGAGTCAGACTGGTGATACGCAAGGCACTGAATGCAGAGGCCTTGCGTGCTACTGATGGTTCTGTTCCGTTCTGCCTCAGAGCACAATTGCGGCAGTCACCAACCCAGTATTTTTAATTTTCATTTGGCACAGCCCATTCAATGACTGGCATGTTACTGCATTACCTCCGATACGCCAATGGTTCAGCAGGCAATTCCACCAATGCAATACAATCTGATCCATGCCCATGACACTGTTTCTGACATACCTGCCACCAAACCATTTCATCCAGTTTCTCTCTTGCACCTTGTCCTGCTCAGTGATGAATCTCCTACAACCTCTGTGCATCTCAGCACCCCGGTCTCTCTCTCTCGCAGCACCCCGGTCTCTCTCTCTCTCTCTCTCTCTCTCTCTCTCTCTCGCAGCACCCCGTTCTCTCTCTCTCTCGCAGCACCCCAGTCTCTCTCTCTCTCTCGCAGCACCCCGGTCTCTCTCTCTCGCAGCACCCGGTCTCTCTCTCTCTCTCTCTCGCAGCACCTCTATCTGTACTGGTGATACTCAGGAAAACAATCAACGCAGAGGTGTACATTGCATGTGCTGCATGTATACGACGGTTCAGGACGTATTTTCTTCTGCAAACAATTTTGCACCTCCCCTTCTTCCCTTTCACGGGGTAGTGTAGTCCATCACAAGTTGGATTCTCTGCGATTACTGGAAGTGGAGCACTGCGTCTTCTGTGTGTATATCCTTCCAGCAGATTCTCAGAAAGGAGCATACGGAAATTCAGTTGTCTGTGCTTGTTCACCCGTCCAGTCTTCGATCGCTGAACATGATTCACGCTCTCTCGGAACAGAGTAAATGCATTTGCCAGTGCCATGTCCCACAAAAACCAGAAAAGGTATAGCCACCACTTTTTTGATTTTCTTGCACATAGGTACTGCCCCAGAAGCTGGTCAGCGACATCCACACCATTCATGTGCATATTATACTGTAGCAGTACCTCTGGACATGCAATTGATGCAAAAGTGCCGTCTCTTTGTCTCCTGGGCACATATGTTGCTGGTGAGGTAGGGTCATGGTTTGTTGACAACAAGAAAACGGGATGGTTGTCTTTCCACGCCTGTGGCAACAAGTGAACCATTCTGTCGTTGTTCATAATAACCCACGAGCTTTCATTTTCATTGATAATTTGTTAAGTTCGAAGGCCATCCAATTCTGTTGGTTCGCATCGTTCCACATGAGTACAAGCCAACGTTCAATAGTTCTTTTGCCAGGTGAACTGAAGTAAAGTAATTGTCAAAATATACATGGTGCCTTTTGCCACGCAGATCCTCAGTCAGGTCTTTCACAACCCTCGCTGAAAGGCCCACTTCCACAGCACCAGCAACCTTTCCTATGTATACTTGGAAGTCGGATACATAACCGTTATGCGGATCTGCAAGGACCCATACTTTTATCCCATACCGTTGTGGCTTGCATCGCATGTACTGCTTGAAGGACAGTCGTCCTCTAAAGCCCACCATTGCCTCATCAATTGACACTTCTCGGTGCAGGTTGTACTCCGTCTTGCATGCCTTGACAACATGCTTGATAATTGGTCGAACGTGATGTAGCTTATCATGCTCTAGCGATCCTCTTGGTGGATTTAGCATGCTGTCACTTGCATGCAAATACTGCATAATCTTCTCATAACGCTCACGGGTCATTAGCTTTGAAATTGGTATACGTCCATAGAGATGGTGCTTCCCCCAGTACATGCGGTAGTGTGGCGCCTTTATAACTGACATGTATAGTCGCATTCCAAATAAGGCTTTTATGTCACGCATGATTACTGGACTCCATCAATTGGTCAACTTGTTTGCTTCTGCCTGCTTACGGGCACTGTACCGGTTTGTCTCCTCGGCTATCAGGTCGTAGAGAAATGGTGGGAATGTCAGGTTCATAAAATCCATGGGAGTCTTCTCTGCACTCAACAGTGTGGTTGGACCCACAGGCTCCTTGAAATCCTCAGCATGGACCTGCTGTAAGCAACCTGTCCATTCATCATGGTGACCAGCATCCAGATGTGCTGTAGGTTGCTCAGGTTGTTCTGCAGGTTGTTCAACGTCATGTAGTTCATGATGGTCATCAATGTCAATTTGGGTACTCACACGCTGCAGTGTAGCCAAAGGAAGATCATCTTCGCTGTCGGAGTCATTCCTCGGCTGACGTAGCTTGGCCAGTGGCACGTCATCCTCTTCACTCTCCATGGAGCGTCTCTTCCGCTGCAGCATAGCCAGGGGCAGATCATCATCGTCACTGAAATAGCTGTCACTGTCCTGTGTAACAAAAGCTTCATACTCACCAAGTTCACCTCGATGTCAGAATCATCAAAACCTTGAAAGTCATCTACCTCATTGTCACTGGCACTATCAAAAGTTCTAGCAGGTCATTTTGTCATTAGCCATATTTCGGTGCTGATCTGTGGGGTTGCATTCTCGCAGGAAAACAGCAGTCTCTCTCTCTCTCTCAATCTCAGAGCGGTTTCTACAGCATCTCGATCTCTGAGCGGTCTCTCGATCGTCTGGAATCCAAAAAAAAAAAAAAAAACACAAGTCTTTGCACTGCAGACACCACTCACCTAGGCCACCACCTTCAAAATCTATGTCACCCGCCACCATGCCAGAAACAGCACTGCCTGTTGTCTGCATGACCCCAAAGACCCGACGTCTTCACACAAAATGCTGTAAGGGACCTGACCCTCACCATCAAACACACACAAACATCCCACAAAACGTATTCCCTGGTGGCTAGTGTTCTCCGCAGCCTACGGTATCCACACGGCAAACGACACAGCATACCCCCACAGTGTTCAGTGTCCCCTCCCCCTCCTCCAAAGCTGGCAACAACACAAAATGGCATTCTCTTCATATCACATTGCCCTTTTAGACAATCAGCTGCAGGCGGGAGAGCATGAGACTCCAGGGAATCCATTTTGTGGGATGGCACCTGGTGTCTGAAGGTGGGAGGAAGGACCCGGACAGCATGGCAACCATTTTGTGTGATGGCGTCTGGTCTCGGTGGGGGCATGCAAGCAGGTACTGCTGTTTTTGAGGATGCAGACCTTCCGTCACCCGCCACCATGCCAGAAACAGGCACTGCCTGTTGTCTGCGTGCCCCCAAAGACCCGGCCTTCACACAAAATGCTGTAAGGGACCTGACCCTCACCATCAAACACACACGAACATCCCACAAAGCGTATTCCCTGGTGGCCAGTGTTCTCCGCACCCTCCACGGTATCCACCGGCAAACGACACAGCATACCCCACAGTGTTCAGTGTCCCTCCCCTCCTCCAAAGCTGGCAACAACACAAATGGCATTCTCTTCATATTACATTGCCCTTTTAGGCGACCAGCTGCAGGCGGGAACATGAGACTCAGGAATCCATTTTGTGGGATGGCACCTGGTGTCTGAAGGTGGGAGGAAGGCCCGGACAGCATGGCAACCATTTTGTGTGATGGCGTCTGGTCTCGGGTTGGGGGGAGGCGTGCAGAAAGCAGGTACTGCTGTTTTTGGGAGGATGCCGGGCCTTGCGCCACCATGCCAGAAACAGCACTGCGGCCCCCCCCAAGACCCGATGTCTTCACACAAAATGCTGTAAGGGACCCGACCCTCACCATCAAACACACATGAACATCCCACAAAACGTATTCCCTGGTGGCCCCCACTGTGTTTAGTGGTCCCTCCAACCCAAAAGGCTGGCAACAACACAAAACAGATTTCCTGGTGTCCCGACTGTCCACCACCCCAAAACAGCACCCACAGCACCTGGCAGCAATGCATAATATGATGTGCCACCAGCCAGCACCATGCATTACCCCACCACCATGCCAACAGCAAACAGCATTTCCTCCCCATCCCCCGTGGCACCCACCAGCACATACCTGCATGCAAACTTAGCGTTCTGGTCCATCGCACCAAAAATGGAAAGGGAACCACAGCAAGGGGAAAAAAAATGCCCAAACAAACAGGTTAGTAAACCAGAGGAATTCAGTACTCCACGCCTTTGTCCAGGTGAAGCAAGGAAAGCACCACGGCCCGCGATATTACATCCATGCACCGACCAGCAATATCGGACGTACAAACAAAACGCACAAACCACCAGTCGAATGATCCGATCGACGACAACAGGCAAAATAAATTCATCCAGCCACACAGTGCTGTTGTGTAAATGTCATTGTTTTCGGGGTCTGTATGTGAGCAAGTGAAAACCGGAAGTAGGGCTTCTCACGGAGCCAGCTCACAGAAAGACCACAAAAACAATGAGAATTACACAAAGCCACAATATAATTGTAAAAATATAAATACCTGAAGGAGTGTGGTGATCTTGTAGGTGAAAAACTCGGGTCGATCAAGAATAGGGACACGCGAAAAAGGCTCAGCAGCATCAGCGGTCCGACCAACCAGGAAGCAGCAGCAAAGTGAGGACGCCGACTTAAAAGCGCGGTTTTTATCGGATTTTCAAATAGGACCCCTACATTTGCCACCCAATGAAAAGAGACTTACTATGTGGGGTATCACCCAAAGTGGTTTAGTAAGCACTCTTTTCATTGAATGGCAAGTAATGGCACAAAATGTTAGTGACGACTCCAGACGTAGCCCGGTAACACTAGGACACTGCAGTTCACGTCTAGAGTCGTTCTCGGACACAACAATACAGTGAAGCCTGACGACTTCAGACGTTTCTCGGAGGCAATGAGTTAAGGGTCGTTGACCGAAACCCAAGCTGAGAAAGGGACCACAGGTAGTCCAGAATGCTTGCCAAGGAGCAGGAGGAAGGGTCCAGGCCCTTACCCAGACACCAAATGGAGAATCTCTTCCATTTAAAGGCGTAGCATTTTCTGGTCGACTCCTTATGGGAAGCCTCAACGACACTGAGGACCTCGTCGGAAAGACCAAAGGCTTGGAACTCTAGCCGCTCAGGTACCAGGCCGTCAGGTGCAGGGATTGAAGGTCCAGATGGAATACCTTCCCCTGATTGACTGAGATCGGGTCCGGGCGGGCTGGAAGCCGCCTCGGGAGCCTGGAGCTGAGACGGAGGAGATCTGGTTACCATAACTGGCAGGGCCAGTCTGGGGCTACCAGAATCACCTGCGCCTTGTCCCTCCTCACCTTGAGAACCACCTTGTGGATCAAGGGAAATGGGGGAAAGGCATAGAAGAAGCCCAGGGTCCACAGCCTCAAGAAGGCATCCCCCTGCAGCGAGCCCTGCTGAGGGGGACGGGCATGAAACAGCCTCAGCTTCGCATTCTCCCTGGAGGCAAACAGGTCCACCTGAGGCATGCCCCAGTGGGAGAACAGATCTTGTACTACCTCCGGCAGGAGAGACCACTCGTGGGACACAGCTCCTATCCGGCTTAGGGCATCGGCCAGAATGTTGGAGGCTCCTGCCACATGGATGGCAAGAAGATCCGCCTCCAGGCTGCACACGAGGGACCAAATGTGGAGAGCTTCCCTGCACAGGGGCATGAAGCACATCCTGCCCTGGTGGTTCAGGTAGTACATGGTCGTGGTATTGTCCGTCTGGACCTGGACCACTTGACCCTGTACAAACTGAGCAAAGGCAGTGAGGGCTAGACGAACCGCTCAAAGCTCCAGCAGGTTGATGTGACATCGGGACTCCCGAGGTGACCAGAGGCCATGCGCTCTGTGCTCCCCCAGATGGGCACCCCAACCCATCAGAGAGGCACTGGTCGATAAGAGAGCCAGTCGGCTCGGGGCGGACAAATGAGATGCCCTCCTGCAGATGAGCTGGAACGATCCACCACTGGAGAGCGTTCCACATCTCCTGGGTCACTGTCACTGGCTGATCCAAAGGACCAGAGCGCCAGGACCATTGGCTGGCCAGTCCCCATTGTAGGGGACACATGTGCCAATGGGCCCAACGGACTACGCTGGTGCAGGCTGTCATGAGACCCAGGAGGCGCAGAAGTCCCGGGCAGGGCACAATTGCCCAACCTGAAATGATTGGGCAGAGGAGGAAAGAACCTCGGCCCTGTCCACCGGGAGCCGTGCTCTGGCTCGCAGAGAGTCGAGCTCTGCACTGATGAATTTGAAGTACTCAATGATCTGCTTTGGCACGAGTTCAGACTTTGCCTCGTTGATAAGGAGGCCAACTTGAGAGCAAACCTGGAGGACTAGATCCTTGGACCTCTCCACCTCCATTCTGGAGGAGGCCGCAATCAGCCAGTCGTCCAGGTAGGGGTACACCCAGACCCTTCGGCACCGCAGGAATGCTGTCACCACTGCCATGCATTTGGTGAAGACCCTGGGAGCTAGAGAAGGGTCGAAGGGCATGGCCCTGAACTCATAGAGGGACCCCTCTGCTCTGAAGTGGAGGAATCGTTGGTGGGACGGATGGATTGGGACGTGAAAGAACAAGTCCTGGAGGTCCAGAGAACAGAACCACATGCCTCGTTCCAAGGATGGAATGATCTGAGCCAGAGTGACCATCCTGAAAGTTCAAGACCTTAGGAACCTGTTCAGGTTGTGCAGGTCTAGAATGGGGCACCACCCCCCATCCATTTCGGGACCAGGAAGTACCTGGACACAAACCCTGGGTCTGGTGGAGGATCCTCCACCTTCCTGATCCCCTCCTTTTCGAGAAGCAGGGCAATGTCAGCTCGACGGGCCGACAGAGAGGCTGCGGATCCCGTAACCCCCCATGGGGCAACGGCTCAGAAGGGTGGGGCCTGCTCGAACTACAGAGGCAGACCCTTTCTTACCACCTCCAATACCCAATGGTCCATGGTGATAGTGAGCCAGGCGGAAAGGAAGTGGCGGAGCCGTCCCCCCACAGAGGGGAACCCAGGGGGAAGCGACGAGGTTGGGAGTGACACCCCTCAACCAGTCACTGGGCAGGCTTGGAGGAAGGACCAGCCAAGGGACCTCCTGGGCCTTTTCCTCCCAGCTTCCTGTTAGAGGAAGCTGCAGGCTTGGCTTTAGGGTGCCAAGTGTGAGCCTCCTGGCCTTGATGCTGGTGTTGCTGGGCCAGACGTGCCGCAGGGGCAGAAGGGTGAAAGGACTTATGTTGCTGTTGACAACCTTTATTTTCTGAGCAGACGTGACCAAGTCCACGGTGGCACTGGACTTTTCGATCCTTTGGAGGTGGCCTTCCACTCCAGGGCCAAGCAAGTTGGTCCCCAAGAAGGGTACGTCTGCCAACTTGTGCTGGGTATCCGCCGTAAAGGTGGAGATCCTCAGCCAGGCTCTGCGGCCGCTACTGACTGGGCACAGGAGTCTCCAATATCAAGAACCGTTTGGAGCTGCTGTTTTGCCACTGCCCTTCCCTGATCCTGTACCTGCTTGACCGTAGTCTGCAGATCAGCCGGGAGAAGAAGGATCACCTCATCCAGGGAGCCCATGAGGGCGTGGGAGAAGTGCACCATCAGTACGGCCGAACTGGCCTGACGGAGGCAGAGGGAGGACGAAGCATATACCTTGCACCCGGCGTAGTCCAGCTTTTTGGACTCCTTGTCGGGGGGGGCTTGTCCACATCCCTAGCATTCCCGGAATGCCAGAAAACGCTATCGGTGACCAACCCCTCTGCAGAGGGGTGTTCCGAGAAACACGACAAAGAGCTGGTAGGGACCGCATACTTCCTGGCCATTCTGGCTGAAGGCATAGGACAGGAAGCCGGCCGCTGCCATAGCTCCAAGGCTGGGCCAACAATGGCTTCAGCCACTGGAAAGGCCTCCATGGGAGAATCCCCTTGGTCCAGTATCTCCGTGAGGGGATACTTGGCCCGCTTGGATACGGGCTCGAACTGCATCCCGGTAGACTCCAAGATGAGATGAAGCAGACCCATGAACAATGATGGGCTCTCGTCCATTGACTGCCCCTGGAGGACTCCAGGTCAAGGGGCCTGGAAAACAGGGAGGAGTCATCATCAGACTCAGAGGAGTCTGCGAAGAGCTGCCTAGGGCCTGAGCCACCCTCCACCTGCCGAGGACGGTCGGGAGTGAGGGTGACAGACAACCGGTGGGGCAGACCCTGACCCGACTGAGAATCCTTGGTCAGAGCCCCCGATTTCAGTTGTGGAGGCGGAGGTTCTACCACAATTGGTGGGGCAGCTGGTTTCGGCCGAACAACCGGCCCAGGCGTGGGCACCTCGACCACCGCGAGGGGTTGCTTCGGCCTTTTGGGTGACAGCCACTTAATGGCCAGGGAAGGCGACTGTCGGCTTGTTCCCAGATAGAAGGAGCTGCCACATTAAGTCCTCATAGCATCGACGACTTGCGCCAAGCCTCCCCTCTTCCGAGGAGGAAGAGGAATAAGTGCTCCGGCTGCTCGGTGCCGAGATCACGCCGTGTCGGCGGATCGGCTGGACAGAGACGAGGTCCGAGACAGAGACCTCGGTGTTTCTGAGGGTGGGTCTGGGAGGAGGGGGAAACCTGCTCCTCCCTTGGCTCGGAGCCTTGACCGGGGACTCTGGCACAGGAGGCGCAGGCAAGTCCTCGGGTTTCCACCGAGGGAACCAGTGATGAAGGGTTGTCGGCTTCACCAGTCGACAGCCTGTCCGGGTCGAGAAAAATCTCGACTGCGTCGACGGGTGTCTCGGCCAGCTGACCTGACGGGGACACCGTGAAGACAGTGGCCTTAGCCGCAACCTCGACCAAAGTAGAGTGTCGACTATCCGGGGAAGAGGGGACCTCTCCCGCTCCCACGAACGTTGATGGTGGGACTTACCCTTAGAGTCCTTCTTTTTTGACCGAGAAGAGTGTCCCAATGGCCCCTTACCCTTCATGGAGAGGGACTGGCAAAGCTCCTTAAAAGAAGCTGTGTAGGAGGATCCCAAAGAGAGCAGGATAAATGTCGCGACCGAGGAAGATGAAGATGTGGCCTGGGCCGTCTCCTCCTTGAGGGCGATCATCTGCTCGAGTTGCTCAGCTGAGCCAGCCACCGCGGAAACTGCCCAATGGGCCTCCTTGGACTTCACTGGTGGATAACGTTTCTCGGGGCACCCAAGTTGGAGCCGAGCAGCACGGTCTTCAAGGACGTTAGCCAAAAACGACCTCCACAACTCACAGGCCTTCAGGTCGTGGTCAAGCCCGAGGCAGTAGACACATGTGGAGTGCGGATCGGTCCTGGACATCTTCTGCCCACATGGGCACCGCCGAAATCCGGGAGTCGAATTGTCCATCGCAGCCGCGAAGGAAGAAGTAGACCGAAGTCTGGAAAACTTTAAAATTATTTTTTTGGGTAAACCAAAGAGTTAGGATCCAGTCTAGACGCAGACCGTTAAGGAGGAAACCTGAGCTTCTAAGCAGTAAGGAAGATCTGGCATCATGGGATGGAGCCGAGAGTTCTACCACCCAGATGGGTGGGAGGAGCCAGCTTGAAGACCTTCCGGCAAGATTTAAAGCGGCAGGGAACCTGCCAGACAGTGTGGATGAACAACATATCCATGTCCTTAGAATCCTGAATTTTTACCGGGTCTGGAGGACCCAGGCTTTACAGAATGGGATGCAAGGGGAGTGAGATGCCTGGAAGACTTATAGGAAGGAGGAAATGCTCCCTTTTGAGGTGATCTGGGGAAATCTGGACCTGCCACACTCGCACTTATATATTTTTTTTCAAGGGAGACATTTTGGGGAAAAACGGGTTGGGAGGTCAGGGAGAAGCTCTTCAATGGTCAGGGTGGAAAGGGAAATACCAGTGGCTATCCATCACAAAAAAGGGCTTATAGTAAGGGCTGCTAGGCTGCATAGGGCCACCTTTAAAGATGGGACAGGAATAGTGAGAGGAAAGTGGGATGATGATCTGGAACACCCATCTCAGAGAACTGGTCACGGTTAGTCAATTTGCACATGAGCCTCCTGCTTTTTAACCAGGTCAAAGAAGCTCAGTACAAATTCCTCCATCTACCCACCAAATATGGTCCATAGATTCCATCCCAAGATCTCTTTAGACTGTGGTAGGTATAAAGCGGATAGGGGAACATATATCCACTCCTTCTGGGGACGCAAAGTATTGCAGAGATACTGGGCGAGGGTGGCTTCTGATCTTAAAGACATCTGGGGCATGGAGGTGAAGGGTTCCCTGTGGTCTCTTCTCATGGGGATGGTCTCCACTCACCAGATGGATAAGGATAATGCTGATGATGACTAGACAAGTCATTTTAAACACCTGGGTGTCCTGTACGAAACCTTCTGTCCAAATGTGGAAAAAAAACTGTTGGCCAGTTTGCCTCAGAAAGGCTAACTTATGCCCTCAAAGGCAGATTGGAGAGATTTCAAGGGGACTAGGCGCCTTCTCTGGCCTCCCTGACACCAATGGAAATCAAAGATTCACTAAGAAGTTTAGGCGCAGAAAAGGCAGAGGCCCAGGAGCAACTCCATAGGACATGACATAGTAATTCATGTCCCCCCCCCCCCATTAGCTATATATGTGTCAAGATTTCTTTTGAATGATTCCTTGTTTTCACTTATATTTCCTCGGGGAAGTCTATTCCATAAATTTTCTGATCTTACCATATAGAAAAATTTACATTTATTTGAATTATACTTATTTAATTTAACCTGTAGAGGCTGTCCTCATGTCAAAATGATCAGATTTATATTCAATGTTTAGTTTGGTCATCAAGGAGGGTTCATTCATTATGTTATAATAAAACATCATAGCACCCCTCTTCCTTCTTAATTCCAGACTATGTAAACCTATATATTCCAGTCTTTCATTGTAGGTATGTTCCTTCAAGGTTTTAAATAGTTTTGAGAATCTACGCTGTAGTTTCTCCAATCTATTAATTTCATTTCTTGTGTATGGGTTCCACAAATGGCTACCATGGTCCATCTGTGGCCTTACATAAGACAGGCACAGTGGTAATACTGCCGGTGATCTACTTTTGATGTTTCTTTTAATTGCCAGTAAAGTCCTATTTGTCTTAACAATGGTATTGGCACATAAATCTAGCTCATCATCAACGATGATGCCTAGGTCTTTTCGAACGTTTTATGCTGAATAATGTTATCATATAGGGTATAGTTATTTAACGGATTTCTTCTTCCCAAGTGTAGAACACAACATATGTTGGTGCTTAATTTCATATCCCAGTGTGATGACCAAGCTACAATAGTGTCCATATCTTTTTGAATTGATGTAATCTCTTCGATGGTGTCACATGGTCCACCTAGCTTGGTATCGTCTGCGTATTTAATGATGTTACTATTTCTCTTTTCTTCCAAGTTGGCTATGAATATCTGAAAGATTATAGGACCCAACACCAACCCCTGGGGCACACCGCTAGTCATATTTTCTTCTGATAAGTGACCTCTTATGGTCACTTCTTGTGTTCTATCCATCAGCCAGTTGAAAACCCCTTATTATACATTTATTAATTCCATATTTGTCCAATTTCTCAATTGCTGCCCAGTGTGGGACTAGATCGAATGCCTTGTTAAAAGTCAACAGTATGACATCCATGGACCTCCCTTCATCCAGTTGCTTGTTTATTTCGACGTAGAAACAAATCATATAAGTAGAGCAAGAACGCCCCTTTCTAAAACTGTGTTGGTAGGAGTCAAAACATGAGTATTGAGCTTAGTTGTTCCATGATTTGAATTTTAATCCGTGATTCTAAAATTTTACATGAAATATATGTCAAACTGATTACTCTGTAATTTGTTGGACAAGTTTTATTACCCTTTTTAAAGACTGGTATAATTTTGGATGCTTTCCAATCATCAAACCATTACCCTATGTGAAGGTTTTACATAATGGGGGAGAGTTCTAGAATAGTCTTAACCTTAAAGGTACCCAGCATGAGCAAATAAACAACTATACCTCATGATGAAGAGTATTGGGCTAGAAAGACTATGCATATTCATTAACTGCAGAAAGTATGCAGCATCATTTTTTTTTTTTTTTAAATATATAGGTGTTTAATTAGCTACTTCTTTGTATAAATGTGCTTTTTCTCTCCGGGCATGCTAGGATCAGTGTAATCAGAATTATTTTATGTCTGACTGTTTTAATTATTATGGATGACTGTAAAACCAGAATTTGAATTTTATTTTGTAATTTTTTGATCTTAATTGCTGTCAGATTTCTCACATTTTTGTTAGGCGCCCAGAGCCTAAGGGATTGGGCACCCTAAAAATAAAATTTGCCTTGCCTAATAGAATACGTTATTATATCACTCACTTGGCTAATTTATGTTCCATGAATGAGATGCGTTAAGGGACTTGTTGATGTAAAGCACTTGTTGTTGGTGTTTATAAAAATTTTAATACAAATATACAAAAAAAGGCAACCAAAAAAAAAAACTTACGGATTCTCCAAGGTAGGAGCAACTTCGGGGTGATGCTTCCTTCTCAGGAGGAAAACTAAATCTGTTATTAAGCAGAGGTGAGCGTTGTCATGAACCCATTCCTGAGGGTCAGGTCCACTGAGCTCACTATGCCCACCCCCCCCCGTGCAATCTGTGACAGGGAGGGGGAAAACAGGGATACCCTCCCCGTGTCCTTCTAGGATGCTCACTGAGGTCATGACTGAACGCCCGCCAAGAGGCCCCAGGGCTTCCTCTTTACTCCCCGAATAAGGGTGCAATACCAGTCTCGAGTCTTGTAGCCAAATGAGAACCCTTCTGGGTTGTTGCACAAAGGGGGAAGATCCAGGCATCATAATCTCTTCAGGGTAGCTTTGTGACCCTGATTTTGTCTTCTCCCACAGGGCATGCAATAACCTGGTACAAATCCCCACAGATTCTTTCCTGAGACTTTTGTATTCTCCTGATCTTTACATAGATTTCCCTTACAGATCCTTGTTCGATTAGTAGCATATGGCGACACCCCTTAGCAATAAGTTTAGTCAGAGATAATCATTAAACGTCCCACAACCATACACAACATGAAAAATCTTGCTCAGGCAGGTTTCTTAAAAATAAATGTTTTTACAAAAATGCTTAATCATACAGTTACAACTAAACGATTTAGAAAATTTTGGTCACAGAATAACACAAATAAAAGTGGAAAGTATACACAAAAAATGCACTATAACCATTATCGAAAGTTCTACTTTACGTTCATAGTAAATTGAAATCCAGAAGGATAAATGGTTTTTCAAAGGGTTCAGTCCTTCTGTAGCAGTCTTACTTCTTGTGTGTCAGAAGAGCGTCCAAAATGAAATAAAAAGCCAAAATGTGACAAATGCACTGAGCATCTAGTTGGAGGTCCTTAAATAGGCCTGTCCCCAACCCCCCAGTCTCTGACACTGCCATTTGTCACCTGGTGGTCTTGTCTTTTGGGGGGCCAGTAGAGGTCACTCTTGCTCTTCCAAACTTTAAGGGAATTATTATATCTATTTCCTCAACCCAATTTCCTGGCTGCTTGTTTGATATCCTACTGGCTTACTGGTAAGACAATCTACACCAGCTTGTCAAAAAGAGGGCCATTTCTCAAAACCTGTTTTCCAAAGCATCCTGCCTTTGAAGTGCAAAGGTTTAAAACAGGTGATGGTTTTCTGGTACATCCTTGTTGAGCAGCCCTTGAAGTAATTTGGCTTCCTGCCCAGCAAGCTTCCTCCTCATGTCACAGAGGAAGGTCAAATATTTGAAAAATCCAGTCTCTCTCTCTCTCTCTCTGTGCCCCTTTCATTTAACACTGGCATTCTTGTGGAATTTACACATACACAAAAATCACTTAAAAATATAACAAAATAGGTCTGCAGATATGACTGGCAGTGGCTAGCTCACAACATCCCTCCCTCCTTAGACTGAAATTTTGGAAACATGCCCCCTACTGCATTGTAAGGTTGTCACAAATTCTGTTACTGTTCTAACTGGACAGATAGGCCATCTGCGTTGGCACTGGCAGATCCAGCCCTGTGGGGAACTGTCATGTCGTAGGCCTTTAGGGCAATACTCCACCTTAAGAGATGACCATTTGTTTTACCCATCTGATTTAGCCACAGCAGGGGGTTATGATTGGTCTGTACCTCAAAGTGCCTCCCATATAGATACGGCTCTAATTTATTCAGGGCCCATACCAGCGCAAGGCACTCCTTTTCCACCATGGAGTATGCCTGCTGCCAGGGAAGTAACATTTTGCTCAGGTATACCATTGGATGGTCTTTTCCCCAATTAGATGTCTGACTGAGGACTGCTCCAATCTCCACATATGAGGCATCTGTCTGGACTACAAACTGCTTAGAGTAATCTGGACTGGCCAACACAAGGGGCACTGCACAGTGCCTGATTTAGCTGTGCAAAGGCTCGTTCAGTCTGGCTCCCAGTCTACCTTTTTGGGCTTTCTTTTCTTTAGCAGGCCAGATAGGGAAACAGCCAGAGTACTGTAATTTGGTACAAGTTTTCAATAGTACCCTGTGGTCCCCAGAGAGCTCCTAACCTACTTCTGGGTTTCAGGCATAGGCCACACCTTTACTGTTTCAATCTTTGCTTGATTAGAGTGAAGTTGCCCCCCGCCCCACTACATGGCCTAGGTATGCCACCTCCGCCATAGCCACCTGGCACTTTTCAGCTTTGACAGTGAGCCCAGCCCTCTGTATCCCGCCCAACACTTCCTTCAGGTGGAACAGGTGTTCCTTCCAGCCGGCACTGAAGACGGCAATATCATCCAGATGAGCCACTGCGTACTCTTCAGTATCATGTAACACCTGGTTGACCAACCTTTGGAAGGTGGCAAAGACATTCTTCATTCCAAAATGCACTACCTGGAATTTGAATAATCCTATTGGAGTGATGACGGCCGATCGCTGTCTAGCTCCGGCAGTTAACTCCACCTGCCAGTACGCTTTTGTCAAGTCAATGGTGGTAAGGTAGGTTGCCCCTCTCAACTTGTCCAGTAGTTCATCCGACCATGTTGTTGGGTGGATGTCAGACTTCGTGACTGCATGGAGTCCATGATGGTCCACACAAAAGAGAGTAGAGTCATCCAGCTTGGGAACGAGGACTACGGGTGAGGCCCAGGGACTGTGGAATTTCTGGATTACCCCTAAATCCAGCATTTCCTCCACCTCCCTCCTAATGTGCTTTAAAAACAGCCTCAGACACCCGGTAGGTTGTCCGCTGTATGGGCACGTGCATCCCCATGTCTACATAGTGTGTCACTAAAGGGGTTGGTCCAGGCTTGGCTGTAAACAAAGGGGCAAAGTCCTCTAAAACCTCCTGCACTTCCTGGGACTGCCCCGGTGTCAACTGGGACGACAGTTTGATTACCTCCACAGATGACTCCCGCTTGCTTTCCTCTAGCAAGTCTAGTAGGGAGTCTTCCTCTTCCATTCCCTCCCCAGGACTACACACTGCAAATATCATGTCAGCTCTATTTACATATGGCTTCATTATGTTGACATGGTACATCCTATGGGTATGTCTTCTGTCAGGCAGTTCCACGATATAATTTACAGCACTGGCCTGTTGGACTACCTTATATGGTCCTGCTCACTCAGCCTGCAGCTTGTCCTTCCAGACTGGGATTAGGACCATTACTTCCTGACCTGCACTGTATGAGAGAGCTCTGGCTCCACGGTCGTACCAGATTTTTTGCTTCTGCTGGACAGCTGACAGGTTGCTGTGGGCCACCCCCATAAGCTCCTTCAGCTTCTCTCTAAACTTCAGGACATACTCCACTATGGGAGTTCCCCTGGTGGTGTGCTTGCCTTCTCAGTCTTTTCGGATCAAGTCTAGGGGCCCGCGCACCCTTCGACCATATGAGTTTGAAGGAGGAGAACCCTGTCAACTCTTGGGGCACCTCCCTGTATGCAAACAGGTGAGGAAGGCATTTCTCCCAGTACCTCCATGCTGTTCAGCAACGCTTGGAGCATCGATTTTAGGGTACCATTAAAATGTTCCACAGTCCCATTGGCTTGTGGGTGATAAGGTGTCTTGCATCTCTGCACCATCCCACACTCCTCCCACAAACACTTCATCAAGTCCAAAATGCAGGTAACCCCTTGATTAGTGATAACCTCCTGAAGAAACCCGGTATGGTGGAAAATCTCTAGCAAGGTGTCTGCCACCTTGTCTGTCCTAAATGAGAAGAGGGCAACCACTTCAGGGTAGCAGGTGACATAATCAACTAATCAACTACTGTTTGGATAAATGTTTTCTCAGAGGAGCTTGGGATACTCAAAGGTCCCACAATATGCATTCCTACCATCTGGAATGACTCCTCCACAATGGGCAAAGGAATTAGGGCAGCTTTGGTTTTACTACCCGCTTTCCCTATTTGTTGGCACTGGTGATAAGAGCTGCATTATTCCTTCATCTGCTGGGTGAAGTTAAGCAAATAGAAATTCTGGGCCAATTGCTGCATGGTGTGTGTGATTCCCATATGTCCAGACAAGGGGATGTCATGAGCGACCTCGAGCAAATGCTCATGGTACCCCTGGGGAATAACATGCTGCCTGCCCATCACCCCTCCCCTCTGTCCTCATGTCCTGGGTATACAACAGCCCATTGTCCCAAAATACCCTATGTCTTATGTCACCTCCTTGTGTCCAGTCAGATTTTGCACAAGCTCTCAGCCTTTCCAAACTAGGGTCAGTTCTCCAAGCAGCTGCAAAATATACACATTTTCCCAAGGCATGGACATGTTCCCCTCAGTTCCTAAACTGGGGTCCATAGCTCTAGTGTCATGGAATTCAGGGTCACTGCCATCCCTAACCTTCTGACCATTTGTTATCCCTCCCTCCTCAGGAGACTTCTGTAGCGGTTTTGTGAACTGCTACTTGGGGAAGTCCTACCTCCCTTTCACTACTCTCCATGTCAGGAGACAAGCTGGGGAACCAGTCTCACATTTGGTTTTCCCCACAGGGGGCCTCTATAGGGTCCAGGAAACAAGCAGCCTTTGCCGTCTGACTGCAGATAACTGCAAACACCACCCCCTTCTGGAGATTGTTCCCTATTATATCAAGGGTGAGGCTGTCTGCCACTGCCACTTTTTGCACAGTCTCACTGGTCTCACCCCAATCCAAGAGAACATTAGGGAGTGACATAGTTTTCTCCTCCCCAGTGAATCCCCTCACAGTGATAAACTGATTTGGCATAAGCTGGTCAGACCCAATCAGATCCCCTTTTACCAGAGTAAGAGACGCCCCTGTGTACCTTAACCCATGGGTTTGCACACCATTTACAGTAACTGGGTACATATGCTCCCTCATGTTTACAGGCATCCTTTCAGGGATACACAAAACAACCCAACTCTATTGGAGCACCACTTTGTCCATTCTGTGCCTTTTTAATACACCATCTAGTAAGGTGCTCTCGCTGTTCTCAAAACCAACAATCATTTCTTTTATCCAAGAAATCCCTTTTTGGTAACTTGCAACTTCCCCCTTTTGGCGAAGACAGTGACAGCTTTAGCTGCCCTGAAAGCATGCTTTTCCCTTTCTGCCCTGCCATACCTGCCCTACTCCCTTTCAGAGCAGGCCTGCTCCTGGCATAGCGATCAGAGAGCTCAGCAGCTTGCTGTGCTGTTTTTGGATCTCGGTCCTCTAGCCAGCTTTTCAACTCTGCTAGGCAAGCCCAAAAGAACTGCTCTAAAAGTACAACCTCCTCAATTTTCCCCACAGTGTTTGCTTCCACCCCCTCTCACCAATGTTTTAAAAACGTACAGTTATGTAAGAACTTAGAGTAATAGTAGATCTTCAAGAGAGGCTCTGGTAGTAGGAAATCACCTTGAGGACTGTGCCCCCTGGTGTCAGGACCACTCAAACTTTAGCTAGCAGTGTCTGATGGGGGATCTTCCTCCTGACGTCATGTGACAAACGTCAGCATGCCCCTATATAGTGGGCAGTCCCCATGCCTGCCTTTCAGTTCTCTCGGAGACCTCCAAGAAGGAGCGACAGGAGAATGGGAAGAGAGGCTCCTGGAGCCCAAAGTGAGCTCATTAAACAGCAGTAAAGAAACTAGGAGGAAGGAGGGAGGGAAAAAGGTTACCTTCTGCAAGAGCCTCTCTTGAAGATCTGCTGCTATGGTAAGTTCTTACGTAACTGTACTATCTTACTTTGAGAGGGCTCCTGCAGTAGGTAATCACCTTGAGGACGGAGTCCCAAGCAGTGTGACTCAGAAGGAACGGAAACACGAGAGGCAGTAAAGGTCTGCAGAAAGACAGAGTGTTTAGGACAGAAGGCCTTGGAGGACAACTAGTCCAAAGCCAGTCCTGCGCCTAGAGGCAATGTCCAGACTGTAATGCTGGGTGAAAGTGTGGATAGAGCTCCAAGTGGCCGCTGCACAGATGTCTGTGGCAGACACATTCCTGAAACAAGCAGTAGAAGCAGCCATGCTCCTGGTAGAATGTCCCTTAACCCCCCCCCCCCGAGGGTTTTACCATATTTCTGGCAACAGAAAACAATACAGTTTGCCAACTATTTGGATAAACACCGTTTGGAATCTATTACACCCTCAGGTGGAAACCAAACAAAACGTTAGTCCATTTTCTGGACAGACTTAGTTCCATTAGTGTAATAACGCAAGATTCTGTGAACATCCAAGGTATGCAGGATTGCCTCCCCCGACTGGAATGCCCAGGGCAATACACTGGGAGCAGAATAGACTGGTTCAACGTGAAACCACCTTCAGTAAAAACGGAGGATTGGTACACAGAGCCACCCGGTCTCTGAAAAATGAAATAAGGCTCCTTACACATCAGGGCCTGGAGCTCAGAAATCCTTCAAGCAAGTGACTGCAACTAAAAAGAGTGCTTTCCATGATAAATCACGCACATCAAAACTACCATCAAAAGGAGTCAAGGTCAGTTTTTCCCCCAAAATAAAAATTTTAATTACAAGGTGACGCGGGACTGCGCACTGGGGGGTTTCAAGTGGAGGATCTCTTTCAGGAAAGTTTTGGAAATCTCCAGCTGAGCCACAGCTTTGCCATCCACAAGGGTGTAGTAGGCAGACAGCAGACAGGTGAACCTTCAACAAAGAGTAATTTAGGCCCAGGTCAAAGAGGTGTAGTAGATACTCCATGAACTGAGGAATGGGGCATGAAAAAGGTTCCCAACCCTTCAAGGTGGCCCAAATGGAGAAATGCTTCAATTTCATGGCATACATCATCCTCGTAGAAGGCTTTCTGGCCTCTACAAGGATCTGAGCCACTCTGGAGGAAACTCCATAGCATGAAGCAGCTATGACATGAGGTGCCACATGTGAAGGTGAAGGAACTTCAGCCCCCGATTGACCAGCATGCTCCTCTCCTGAGTCAGGAGATTGCGGCAGAGAGGCAGGGGAAACAGAGGCTCCACTGCAAGCTGCTGAAGTAGCGGAAACCAAATTTGGTGGGGCCAAAATGGGACAATCAGAATCATGTGAGCCACTTGAAGCTTGAGCAGCACCCTCTGCAGAACTGGAAATGAAGGGAAGGTGTACAAAAACCTCCCTGTTCAGCAGAGAGATAGCGCATCTTGCCAGAAAGCACCATGCCCTGGAACAAGCGAGCAAAACTTGGGTAGTTTTGCGTTTTATGGGGAGGTGAACAGATCCAGGTCTGGACAACCCTATAGGTCAAAAATGTGTTTGACCACCTCTTGCTTGAGCTCCCATTCGTGGGTTCTTTTCTGGTGTGGCTAAGACTACCTGCTAGGATGTGTTTTGTATGCCCAGAATATGAGTAGCTGTGAGGTGAATTCGATGCAGAACTGCCCAGTTCCATACCCGCATTGTCTCACTGCAGAGGGGATATGACCAAGTGCCCCTTTGCTTGTTGAGATACCAGACTACACACATTGACTGGACTGATATTGGGCCCTGGCAAAGCAAATGCTGAAAGGCTTGAAGAGCATACAGTATTGCACTCATCTCCAACACGTTTATGTACAGGGAGAGCTCAGATTGAGACCACAGCCCTTGAATCCTGTGGTTCTCCACGTGAGCATCCCATCCCAGCCCCGACACATCTGTAGTTAGGGTCTGGATGGGAGGAGGGTACTGAAAAGGAACCCCCTTGGTGAGGTTATCGAGATCCTGCCACCATAGAAGATCTCGTTGCATCGAACTGGAGACATGACCATGTGACCTAGGTTGTCCAATCTCTGATCCTACTGCGCTCCAAGTCTCCACTGCGAGATTCGCATATGGAGCCTGGCAAGGACAGTGGAGATGGCCACTGCCATAGGGTCAAGGAGTCTTAGAACCAACCTGGCTATGACCCACCTGCTGGAGGTTACTAAATGAGCCTGTCTGCAAGGTTTCCACCTTGTCCAAAGGGAGGAAAGCCATACCCTGGACCATATCTAGCAGTGCTCCAATAAACTGGAGTTGCTGGGAAGGGGCAAGCTGGGACTTGGGAAGGTTAACCGTAATCCCCAACTGTGCAAAAAGGGCCAGGGTAGCAGAGAGGGAATGTTCCAACTGTTCCCTAGACAGAGCGGAGAGAGAAGCCAGTCACTGAGGTAGGGAAACATGTAATGATCCTGGCATCTCAGGGCTACTGCCACCACCGCAAGGTACTTGGTAAAAACCTGGGCTGCCGAGGACAGGCCAAAGGGGAGGGCTGAACTGGTACTGTTCCCCCTGAAAGGAGAACCTGAGATAGCAGCGATGGGCCTGAAAGACTGGGATGTGCAGGTAGGCATCCTGCATATCCATGGCACAGAGACACTGTCTCCTGTGCAGGATGGGAAGCAGACCTGGGAGGGTCAGCATCTGAAACAGTTTGTACTCTATGTACAGATTTAGAGCGCAGAGGTCCAAGATGGGATGCAAATCTCCCGTCATTTTGGGGACCAGGAAGAAGTGGGAGTAATACCTCTTCCTACCTGGTGTGATGGAATGGGCTCTATTGCCTCCTTTTGCAGAAGAGCCACGATTTCTTCTCTTAACTCATTGCCTCCACAGGAGCTCTCTGAAATTGCACCACTTGTCTCCTGTATACTGTTAACAGTGAATCATGTGCCTTTCTAAGCAAAATCAAGCTATAGTCAGCATGCCACAAACAAATCCTAATAGCTCAAGAACCATAAGTGCTAGACACAAACTAAGTGGCAAAGTTATTCAGCACAAAAGTACCTTTCCAATGGTCGTATGCAAATAATACGTAATTTTTTTTTCTATGCTGGTTGAAACAGCAAAAAAAAAAAAAAAAAAAAAAAAAAATCACTAAAATAGGCAACATAAGCCATACACACCATACCATAAACAAATGCGAATAACTCCTAAAGTATACATGATATACACAAAAGATCAGCGGCAAAGTTGTTCAGCGCAAAATTACCATTCTAACTGTGCTATGCAGTCAAATATATATTATATTCTGTTATATTATATATTAAAATATATAAGTGGCGTCTCCAGACGTTGCATGGGCACACAGGAAGTCAGTAGCTGACTTCTGTAGGCATCCTCAGGACACAGCAGTGTATTTTACTGATTACTACAGGAGTCTGCTAGGAGATAATGAGTTAAGAGGGGAATTTGCACCTTTGGATAATGAGACACCCCTAGAGGCTTCTTGAGAAACTCCAGAGTGTGGCCCTGTCTGATCAACTGAAGGACCCATAAGTCTGTGGTAACTGCCTCCCACTCAGATAGATGACTGGCAAAACTTCCGCCCATCGGCTCCCCCAACGGAAGAGGCGGAGGCAGGCAGACCATGAGTCAAGAGACAGAGGGAGGGATAGGGAAAGCTCTCCCAACAGAAGAGGAGGAGGCAGGCTGTGAGTCAAGAAACAGAGGGAGGGATAAAGAGAGCCACCCCTGAGGCTCTCTGGGCTTTGGCCGGAAGGGTAACTGCGTCTAAAAGTGTCCGACGCTTGGCCTGGCATCTGGCTGTATGCTGCTGTTTCATCTGCCGACAAAATGGCCATCTAGCTTTGTATCTAGGGCTGTACATGGTGTGGACCGACCTCAGGGCTTTGCTCTCATCCTGGAGACTGGTAATAATATCTTGGGCACCCCCCCCCCCAAACAGGACGGACACCCTAAAATAGGCATCCTGATTAGCCGCCTGGACATAGGGTACCAACCCTGACAGCCTGAGCCAGGAAAACCTCCTGAGGCAGACAGCAGCAGCGGTGCCCCTGGCTGAGTTCACTGCACTGTAGGTGGCCCTCAGAGAGTAGTAACAGGTGACTTTGGCTAACCGAATAGTGTCCGCCAAGACAGTCTTGGACTTGGAGTCCAGCATGGACTCAATGATGGGCTCCAACTGTTGGAACAGCAACTTTTGCTACACCAGCATGTGAGCCACATAGTTCATGGCGTGAGTGGAGGAAGAATAAAACTTCCTCCCAAACTCATCGATCTGCCTTGACTCCTTGTCAGGCAGGGAGGTGCTAATGTGCCTGGACTTGGTGGACCCATCGTGGGCCACTGTGGAGACTACCAAGTCAGTCTTAGGGTGGACACTGAGGTGATCCTTACCCTCAGGAGTCCCGTTAAGTTCTGTCTGCCTTCTTCGCCACCGCTGGGATAGAGGAAGGCATCATCCATATAGTGAAAGCCAAATCCTCGTGAGTCTCCAGCCACATAGGAGTGAGGACAGGGGAAGTCTTCTGGATGTCCAACTGCTCAGCAAGCCTCCGACATTTGGGGTCCTTAGCATCGTATTTCCATCCATCCATCCATCCATCCATCCATCCATCCATCCATCCATCCATCCATCCATAGGTCTCCATCATCTGGTTTAGGAGAGCCACGAAGGAAAGGTCCCTCAAAGGAAGTCTGGGAGACTCCTTTGGCCTTGGTACCTCCATAGCGGAAGTCTCAAACTGAGAAGCCAAGGAAGAAGACCCAGACTCAGATTCAGAGTCCAAGGGATCCGACAGGCCAACAGCCGGGTGAGAATCCTCCCAAGTTCTAGGAGGGATACTGCCCGTCGTCAGAGCCAACGGAAGGGCTTTTGTCAGGCCCGACTTAGACTGGCGCAGTTCCGGTGGGGAAGCCGGCCTTGGGGTGGTTCCCACCTGGCACTGGCTGTCCAGTTCAGAGACCAGCCGAGATTGGGTCTCAGACCACTAAGATTGGAGGATGGCCCTAAAATCCACCTGGGTGTGGAGGGATCGGAGATGGCAGGTAAGCTGGCTGGAACCCCGCCTGGTACCTTGTCGCCAGGTATCCCAGGGTATGAAACACATGTGCTAGGTAACCCGCGGAAGGGTATGGTGGAGCGTACCCCATCAGGAAGCCTGACATCTGGTAGCCTAGTGGGTACCCAGGAACCTGATGAAACAGGTAACCGGACGGAGGGTAGCTCAACGGAGGCCCTATGACATGAGACCCTGTGGCCTGAAATTTGGACCAAAAGGGTCAGACGGAGCAGAGTCAAGCATGGGGCCAGCAGGAGGGAAGGCCAGTGCCAATAGCTCCACTGGGTGAGCTGGAGAAGGGGCACGTGGAGGCTCCAGTGTCAGGTCTATGGGTGAACTAGGAACTATTGCACCCTATGGGTGACTCTCATCCTCCAGCTCCCACTGGTCTGGGGAGGGCGTGGGAGGCTCCACAATGGAAGAAGAGGGGTTATCTCCGTAGGCAGAACCCACCGGAGAATGCTCTCCAGAGACTGGCAGTTGGCTTCCATCTAGCAGGACGTTGCCGGGGCTCACACCAGAGCCCGATGTGAGCATGGCGATTGGGCAGATGACTGACTCATTGACTGTGGCCGGGCGGGTATCAGAGTCCCTAGAACCCAACTTACCGGCCTTCGACGGGTGTTCGAAGGGTCCGACGAGTGGTTCATCAGCCCTGCCAACCTGCTTACACCCGGAGGTGGAGAGGGGTCTCAGGGAGGTGGAAGCCTCGGACTTGGCCAAGGCACCCGTGGCCACAATAACCAGTGTCAGCGGGGGACCAAGGGCTGCTCCTGGGAGGTTGCGGCAGACTTGGTGGTAGCAGCAGTCTTTCCAGAGGAAGAAGGCCACTGCTAACCCGAGGGCTTGTGTTTATGGGAGCCAGTTGGCGAGGAAGAAGTGTTCCTACATTTCTACAGCTCTTTCTCCATGGATACCATCTTTTTATTCAGGAGATGGGCTTCAAGGGCCTGCTGGTGATGTTTCCGTATGGCCTGACCGAAGGTGGAACAGGCCTCACAGTCCTTCACCTTCTGCTCCAGGCAGAGGGAATGAAAGTCTTTGAGCAGTAACTGTGCACAAGAATCACACTTATTTGTACAAGACTCCACGGATGATGGTGAAGACATGCACAAAAGTAAGAGTTTTGACATACAAGAAGAAAAAACAAATACTTATTTGAGAAAACTGCATTCTAACTGTGACGATCTCTGCAAAGTCCAATGTGCTCAGGTAGATGGCGAGAAAGAATTGGAAAGCGGGTGTGTGGACCACCCACTGTATATGGTCACTCCGACGTCGGGTAGGCGGTTCCCCCATCAGACACTGCCAGCTAAAGTTTCCGTGTGGTTCTGATGCCAGAAGGCACAGTCCTCAAGAGGATTACCTACTGCAAGAGTCCTCTCGAAGTAAGATCTGACGTTGCTTTGTGGCGAGTTCCTCAAAGATCATGTGAGGACTTTTTTGGAGTTTACAGAATTTGACCCTGTAAGCCTCAGGAGTCAGTTCATACTTTTTAAGCAAAGCAGCTTTAAGTTTCTCATAATTGCCACTGTCCTGATTGTCCATTTGACCAAACACCTCACGCCCTTTACCAGTAAGCAGCGGTGATAGCTGGAAGCTCCAGGACTCCTTGGTTATTTTGGCCTGGATACAAACCTTTTCAAAAAATTCAAAAATGCATCCATATCCTCCCCTTCTTTAAATTAAGCTATTAATTTGGAGTTTAACTTATACCCCAGCCCTGGAGTTCTAGGTTCACCCCTGCCACATGCCTCCTCTGGCACTGGTCGCTGGAGTCTTAAACTTCTCCAGTTGAAACTCTCTGGCATTGCCTTCCTTTTTCCTACATCTTCAGTTCAAACCTCTTCTGCTCTCTTTCCTGCTGGGCTTCAAACTTTTCATGCTCAAATTCCCTTTGCTGCTTGGGTTCAAATTCTTTTATATTCGAATTCCAACTCCAGCTGCACCCTGATCTCTTCTAACTCGAGCTCTGTGGTGACCTTCCCCTGCTGCTATGACTCCGGGTGCCCTCTGGTCTCACTGCCCTCCTCCCTGGGACTGGACTCTGGCACCACCATGTCCAAGGTCTGGTCCCTTTCAGTCACTTGAGGTTCGGGACAACTACCTCCCCCTCCTCCTCCTCCTCCTCCAATCCAACTGTTATGCCTGTGCCACTGCCACCAATATCTCTCGAATCACAACACTATGCTACCAGATCTCTCTGATCCCACTGCTGCGTACCAGATCTGTCATGAACCCACTCCCAAGAGTCCAGTCTGCTGAGCTCGATGGACTTCCGGTGATGTCATCACCTTGCACGGCAGTTTAATCCTCTAGCTCTGGACCTACCTGGCTAAATAATTTTTTCAGCAGACATCGCCAACCAAACTTGACCAAAATGCCACCAAAGAGAGTGGAAGATGGCAAGAATGCGAAAAACCGAGCCGATGTGGTTCACTCTCGAACGGATGGCATAGGATTGGGCTCTGCATTTTCACAGAGCAGTGGAAAACTCCTCACTGTTGAGCGAACAGGCCTCAGCAGTGGACACAGACAAAGTGAGAAATTCTCACCCGATCTCTATTTGAGGCCATCCTACATAAGATTAGGCAGTGCTGATCTAAAAATCAAACTGAATTCCGCAACTTAAATACAAAGCTTACCGATGTGGAGACCTGGATGCAAGAGTTGGAGGAACGGGTCTCTCCGCTCAAGGATGCGGTGGTGTGCCTGAAGTGAGCGATGGATTACCTACTCGAGTAACAGGAGGCCCTACAAGATAAATGTCAAGATTTTGAATCTCGTTCACAAAGAGAATCTGCGCATTTATGGCCTGCCCAAGGGGAACGGAGACTGGGCAGATGGTGGACTTTACCGCAGATCTAATTAGACATGTGGTCCCCCTCCTGACCCCTTTCCAGTTCAGACTTGAGAGGGCTCATCGGGCATGGACACCCTGCCCTACCAATCCTGCAGCAAGGCCACATTAGATAGCAATCAAATTTGAAAGCTATCAAGGCAAAGAGACTGTTTTGCAGGCAGCATGGGGAGTGAAGAAGGTGGAATATGATGGTTTTCACTTGCTTTTTTTAACCAGGATTACACCACAGATATTTTAAGAAAGCGTATGGAGTATGCGGGGATCTTGATAATGTTACGGGCCAACCAAATTCAATTCATAACACCCTATCCTGCAAAACTTAAAATTTTTTGGAATACTGGAGCAGAAATGTAAAGCACACCGCAGGATGCCAGGCAAGCCCTACTCACTCAAGGAATTAAAGACATCCCAGACCTCACGAAGCCAACAAGACCACTGCCGCAGAGGACGAGAAGTAATCTATGTAACCCCCTGCAAATGGGGGTTCCCAAAAGACTTCCAGGAGCTTGCTTGAATGCTCCAAGCCTGAATGGTGTTTGGCGTTTAAGCCATTTATCAGTGAGTGTTTTTAGAACCTCTGGTACTGTCTCTTTAAGAGCTGTCTGCTTGCAGACATAATTAGTTTGTATGGGGACTGTGTGCTTCTCTGAGTACCACTCGAGCTGCTGCCAATTCACTCCATTTTGCAGTCACTAGGAGTGCAAAGGAACCTATCTGAAAGATGTAACTGTTTGCCAGAAATCATTTACAGTAATAATGAAATTACAGTTTGTCTAACCTGCTTTCTTTGCAGTCAGAACTGTGTCTGCCTAGTTCCCATTCTGGTTTTGAACTGCTGAACTGGACCAATCAGTGTGGGGTAAGCTAGCTCTAAAATGGTGCCTTGGACAATCAGAACTTGGACTCATAATCTGAGCCAGCCACAAGAGGATTGTATGGGCAGTGACTCTGGGAGATGTAGTCTAGACTTGCGCCTTTTGGACCAACAGCAGCAGTCTATTGTGAGTGACAGCCAATCCAGTCAAGAACTGGGAGGAACTCAAAGGAAGTGCCCGTTTTGTCTGTTGGGAGTTTCAGTTGAGCTTTGGCAGTGAAGGGAAAGGAACCCTGTGCTCCTTCAGTGCAGTTTTAGTCAAAAACATGTAAGGTCCAGAGTTCCGGTCTGCAGCTTGTTAGGACTGAATCCGTCCCTGTGAAGAGAATCAAAGGATATCTGAAGAGTAGAAACCAGGCTCACCCTGTAGAAGACTGGAGGAATTGCTGAAAATTGCACTCGGTCTGTCAGAACTGAATCTGCTGTGTGTTCTCCCGGTATGTGCAGTAATTGCGATCGGGACAGATGCAGCCTGCCTGGTATAGTGCTTTCTTTTACCATATAAATGTGTGAAGAGGTTTGTGTACCTCAAGTGAATCCTGCTGCCATTAAGTGACTTTTGCCTGTGACTGTTTACCATATAAATGTGTGAGGAGTCTCTTGGAGCTCAAGAGTAGCCCTGCTGACATTGAAGGACCCTATCTTATTTGGAGGTCGTGAGTACTAATTCAGGGTCGCTCCTGTTGAATTGCCACATTAAATCCAAATGGAATTACTGTACTGCTGACTGTTTAATTCTCCTTTTCTCGTGTGAAAGGGCCCCTACCAGCTGCCACGGTTTGGACTAGCCATAGGGCTTGGGGCACCAGGACAGTAACTGATAGGGATAGGCCTGTGCACAGAGCCATAGGTAGATGAGTAGAGTGATAAGCTAATTAACCCGATTTCCCCTTGTCCTTGTTATATCCCCCTAAATAAATCAGAGCTGCTTGTTTCAGCAAAGTTATACTGCCTGAGGTATTTGTCTATGTTAAAGTACTGTACTGTGATTGTTGCACTGTATCTTATTTCACAGGCGGTCCCAGTGCCGGAACCAGTCCTGGGGGTAAGTGTATACTGTAAAGGTAATTCTGATGTATTGTGTGGGCCACTAGTGGGAAGAAAGGGGGGTTGCAGTGTCCCAGAGGGCTGTGACCAAGTTAGTTTAACTATTGTAAACCCTGACCTCTGGGTGGAGGCACCGCCATTGGATCCAGGCCCTCAACCTGTTAGTGGCAAATCAGGCAGGGATAGTAGCCCCTGGGATAGCGCCATCTAGGGGTTACATCTACAAGAATCCGGACAGTTTGAACTGGCTGGCAGGTGGGCACCCCAGACCACTTATGTGGACATATGCAAAATGCCGAGCAAACCCAAGAGGCAGTCAACAGGTATTCCTTCTGGACAACAAACTGCTACTTGACTTTATTGGCACAACTACATGATATTTACTTTATTCTACATGCCCAACCCTGCTCATCGGCCTCTTCACTCAGGTACGGTGACCTTTTAAAACACTGCTACCTACTGTTCTATCGCTGCATGCTTTGGAAGCGGACCCCTTCTGCTGAGCTATACATCTGTAAGGGGAAATAAACAATTTAAAAAATACATGCATGTACATTTCGGGGCTTTAGGACTGATTTGGAAATGGGCTTTAATAGCCCTCTCCGGGAGCAGCTGTCTACTTATACTACCAGCACTTGAGGGCTATTCTTCAGAGGTCCAGATAGCTGTAATTTCCTGCTGAGATTTATCTAAGCTTTGGCTGATGACTTGCTTCTTATTGGAACTCCATGAATTAACAGATCTTAATTTTAAAGAGGACAGGAAATCATTTCTAATTGACAGTGGTTTATAAATTTCTTATTCTGAGAAAGCATATGTGTTCCTTTAAAGTATCCACATTTGTGTGTTACTGGTATCAGCGTTACTCCTCTTCTAACCACGGACTCCATCAAATACCTTGGGGTGACACTGGACCCCCAGCTTGACCTAGGGTGCCATATCCAAAATGTATGCAGAGCTGTCAACGGAAAACTGGGTCTGGCCTACAAAGCAAAGAAAAATCTTACATCTGCTGCTCATCTTGCATTGGCCAGATGGTTGCTTCCCTCTCGTTGATATGGACTTCTGTTTGCACACACCTCCAAAGTTCACCTCACTAAATGGAACACAACCTACAATAACATTTGTCGCTTTGCACTTGCTGCCCCACGCCTCACCCACCACTGTGACCTATATGACAAACTCGGGTGGCTCTCCCCGTCCAACCACATGAACTTTGTCCTGGGCTGCTTCATGGGCAAGGTTCTCAGTACTGGCACTCCCCCAGGGCTTCCTGAGCTTCTCAAACCGTCTGTCTTCTATCTACTCCCTCAGGTCCCTGGGCCCTGGCATTCTTAAAGTCCCTATCACGTGCACGCAAATGGGGGACAGGGATTTTGCTTCATGTGCCCCTAGGCTATGGAACTGCTTTCCCGCTCAAGTCCGCTCCTCCCCCTCCCACTCGTGCTTCTGGAGCTTCCTGTGGTATCACGTGAAGCTCTCCTCTGCATGTGGGTGTCCTAGATCTCCATAGCTAGTTCTGGTCCCCTGCACCGGCCTTGCATGTCCTTCTTGGCACCCCTCTTGCAGCTGCTGCTGACGCAGCCTGTCTAACTGGACTCTGAGGTGTATATGTAACCCCCTTGTCACCCAGGGTTACTAGAATCCCACTAAGATCTAATGGCAGGCAGGGAAAGGCAACTTGTGAGACACCAGTTAAATGGGTTTCACACTATCGCACTCTGTCCTCAGTCTCAGCTGTGCTAGAGGGATGACATCACTATAAAATTCTCGCAGCAGCATAAGCCACAGTGGAATGCTGCAGCAGGGAGTTAGGTTAGAATGTTGGGGTTTTTAAATTCAGACTGGAGGGAGACTCAAGAGAAGCAGGAGGTGTGCTGCAGTTGGCAGCCCCTCAGAGCCCTAGAGAAGAACACTGAAGATACCAGCAGAAGTGGTAGAGACCGCTCCCCGAGTTGTTCCGGTGCCCCATCCCTGGAGGAATGGGGGGAAAACAGCATTTCAGGGGCAATCCCCTGGTCCTGCTGGGAATGGGAAAAGCTGCCTGACAAGAGTTTGTTCGGAGTTACAAGATAATTTTGTGTTTTCCTCTGAGAGAAGCCTTGGGGCACCTGCGAACCATAGTGAGTCTGCTTTGACACAGAGTCCATGTTTTCACCAAGACAGCTGTGTAAAAGTATCTGCCTACTGTGGGGTCAGGAAAGGACTAGCCAAGTGAAGTACTTTGAGATATGTGTATGGCTTGAAAAGCATCTACCCAGTGGGGTCTACAGGGATGGACACTGCCACTTACAGTACGTTGTAAGTCAGGACACCAGCTACAGCGAGAGTAGAATGTTAAATGTGATATACATTTCGAGATAGCATCTACAACCAGAGAGTTCAAAGAAAGGTGTTGATTCCAAATGAATGGCCAGGTATAGATTTGGGAACAAGAGGTGGGAGACCCCCCCCCCCCAATCTGGAGTAACCAGGTTTACCTCCACGGATTCACATTGGGCACCTATAGCTTTCCCCCAGGCACTTGACCAGTGTCTGCAGAAAGTACCCAGATGTGGGATTAAGGATGAGATTTTCCCTTTAGAGCTAGAAAGCGCTCGAGGGTGGTTGAGGGAGCCACCACCAAAAATTCCATGACATATGGAAAAGTGTACTAGTGCTGGCAGGGATGCCATGCCAGGGAATCCAAGAGTGAGAGTACCAGTTCGGAAGTGTGAGCCCAGATGTGTTCAGAACCTGAGGGTTGTTGTGTAAAGAAGATGTGTTCCGACTTCTGTGGATCTGCATATCCAGTGAGTGTAGCCCCTGTGGGGGTCCATCTTGCTTTGTATTCTTGTGTTGAAGAGAATAAAAGCCACACTTTAGAATCCCATTCCTGGTTTGGACATTTTCAGTTATTGCTTCCTATATCCGGAATTACTAGAGTGCCCCTGACCAGAAGTGCAAACCTAGCCCTGATGCTGAGCGAATGTTTTCTCCCCGAACCCAGGCTAGCCAGCTAGTGGGTTACAATAAAAATGTTCACCCCTAACAGAGGCAAAGGTTACACATATAATATATTTTTTCTCCGTTTCAGGAGATAATCAGACTGTGGCTCTGTTTGTGGCTCAGAGCTGTGTATACCTTGTAAAATTGTACTGTTCTTTGCCTTGGTGTCTCTATGCATATGTGTGTGTGTATATATTTTAATATATATATATATATATATATATATATATATATATATATATATATATATATATATATATATATTTATATTTATACAATGGGTGAGACCAAAAGCCATTGAATAAATCCATTTATTTCTACATATGTGGAATAAATCTAACCAACCTAGATTTATCCCACATATGTAGAATAAATAAAACTGTCAATCACAAACACTGTGCCGGACCTACATTCTGCCACCCACACAGCTGGCACACATAAACGCAATCAACACTGGCACAACTAGTAAATCATCCACCTGCAGAACCCTCGCACTCAACAAGAAAACTGCAGGCAAACAACACTTCACCATACTACATTACTATCGTAAACAGCACAACCATTTTCGATACAGAAAAGACGCTGTTTCCATAAAAAAACTATAAATAGCACCAACAACTTCGTGACTCTGGATTTCCGATACCTTTTCCGACCGCAAGTATTACAGAAAAAAACGACTGTTACTGCATACAAAATGGCAACACAGGAAACTGCTGTAAACTTTCAAATGGAACTAACCCAAATACTAACACAATTTGAAGAAGACACTGAACCTCTACTGGAACCCCAGCAACAAAATAACTCACAAAATGCAGACATACCAGAAGAACCAAAACCCAGCACTAGCACCGCAGTGAACATAGACGAAGATGCCATACAAAAATATATCCAAGCAGGCAAAAACACCAACACGATGAAAAGACTCACAGTGATGTCTTGACCGTTCAAAAATACCTCAAAGAAAAGCACAATATAGAAACTCGCTGAAACCATTACACCAGTAAACCTGGATAAATTACTTGCTACCTTTTTCATGCACTCCACCAGAAAAGACGGAACTCCCTACGAGCCTTAACACTACGTGCACATTCCAGAGTGTTGAAAGATATTTAAACAAAACGCTATCCAGAATCTCTATCAACATCAACTGCTTTCCTCACAACCAGAGAAATTCTGCAGGTAAACAAAACGCCTCAAAAGTTATGGCAAGGGTAATAGACCAAAAGCAGCAGATGAGCTCACAGATTCCCTTATCAACAAACATACGAGACTCAACAACTAGGCCCACACAGCCCTGATGCCTTGCTTAACACCATGTGGTTAATAGTTAGCCTATACTTTGTGTCAGAGGCATAACGGAAATGAGAGCAGTCAAATGGGGAGACATCATCATGCAAAAGATGAAAACGGACTGTGCTACCTCCAGTATACCAGTGAACGCCAAACAAAAACTAGACAAGGCTCCAACCCAAAAGAATGCAGAAAACTAAAGCCACGAGCATACGAAGTACAACAAAATCCTACTAGATGCCCAGTCACCAATTACAAACTCTACAGTACCCACAGACCCAGCCAAAGTAACCACTCTGAAGCACCGTTTTCTTAGCTATCAACAACATAAAAACCTCAAAAGTACACAAATGGTTTAAAAATCAGCCTGTGGGTATTAATAAGCTCTCCACTATTGTCAAAAACATGGTTACAAATGCAGGCATACAAACTGATAAACGCTTAACTAACCATTCTGTACGAAAGCATCTGGTACAAAAATTAGTGGACAGTGGAATACCACCAACTCAAATCATACAAATTTCAGGCCACAAACAGCTCCAAAGCCTCAACGAATATTCAAAGCTCAATGACTCCAAACAACAAGAAATAAGCACTTTACTAAGTGGCGATCAGACTCACTAATCCAAACCTTCCTGTCAACAACAACAACTCACCACTATTCCTACCAACTACAAAGACCTACTTGGAACCTGCATCAGCAAACCCACCATACATGCAAAGCAAGTCACCTTCAATATAATTCAAGGTAAGCATAATTACACTACCAACAAATTCACAAAACTACTACATAAAACCCTCCTCCCACCCAATACCCATCATCACCACCACTTCCACCCTTCCAAACACCGCCTCCACATTACAAACCAAACACATAATGCTCTTTTTTCTCTCCCACCCCATGCAGGTAACAAGTATGACACCTACCAAGAAAAGACCGATGGTTTTAGATAGTGACAGCGACTCTGAATAAAGTTGCAACCATATATTCTCGATGAAAAATATCAAAACCTGTAGAAATGAAGACAACATCTGAATACAGCAAAGAAAAAGACATCAACAATAATTCACCTTCCTACAAAAATACTCTCAAGCCAGAAAGAAGATCTGTGCAGACCTAAACATTCGCTCCTGAAATACTGTGACAATAAGAAAAACTCTTAATAAGCTGAACCTACATACAAAAAAGTCAAATGAAGGCTCGTAAACTAGAACAAATTTCTAACAAAACTGGACTTTCCTTTCTTCAAAACACATCCTGGATATTCACCATCTTTGGAATACAAACCAACTACTAGCGGAAAGACAATCTGAATTAACCGAAAAAGGAAAATAAATACAAATTCTACACAGTAAAAATACTCTATCAAACCCTATGGACTACAAACACAAAATAAACTTAACCCTCACCCCACTACCCTTACCCCACCTCAACCCCCATACCCAAATCTTCTAAAAACTCTTCTTTTGAAAATGAACTCTTTCTGCAACTTGCAAAAATCATAGAAACCATACAGTGTTCTAAACTATGAAAATTCTGCTCTGTACAACAAAAATAAATGCTACTGTTCTTTTTCTGTTCAATAAATTTTGCAAAACTTACCTTCTCAGTCTTGTTCCTTCCAATCCACCAAGCCAAACTCCGACATACCAAAAAAAAAAATAATAAAAAAGCCCCAATACATCAATCTCGAACAAAATATAAAACACCCAAACAGAATACCACTCCAAATTCTTCAGATCTTCAGAAATCTTCCTCCACGGTCGATCGACTTAAGAAAACAGCACGCACGACTAAAATCCACAGTGTCCTCCTCAAACTCTTCCATACATCCACCGACCGACGCTGTAGTACATCGACGCCACAACAACGCAACGCCTCCGCAACACCAAACACGAAGTCCCGCCTCCAAAAGGCCGCCACCGAAAGCAATCCAACAGCACATCCTCCTCGAACTCCTTTCTCCCGAAACTGCGCCCACAAATCTCAGCCACTCCCACCAACCAATCACAAAGCACGCCACCACACGCACACCCAATCACAGCAATTCATACACATCAATCACTCCAACCCTCCCACTGTAAGACACGCCTCCAGCCAATCAAAACTACTTTCCCAATACGATCAGCCAATCACATCACACCAAGCACTCTCCAGCCACCACAACCAATCAAATCCTACAACCACACACCCATTCACACAGCAATAAAAAACCTTCCACCATAAAACCAAATAGTCTCCATCAAAAAATTACATACCACACACAGTTTAATGATAAACATCATAAACATCACCACAAAACCATTGCATAAATCGCACATGCGATGGTGGACCATGGAATAAAGTAGATTGTTTTCACCTCCCAGTGACCTCGGGTAAATCACTCGTGGCTCCGCCACGCTACGCCACTCGTGAGGTTACCGAGGTCACCGGGACTTGTGAAAATAACTACTTTATTCCATGGTCCACCATCGCATATCCCCTCATATTACACACACACACACACACACACACACACACACACACACACACACACACACACACAGTGTATATATATATATATATATATATATATATATATATTTCTTGTACATATCTTAACCATGCTTACTGCCTACTGGTTATGTTCACATGGTTCTATTTTGACCCTGTATACTGCCTACCTTGTGTCATGTTGTCCTCTGTATGAACCTGTATCTCACTGTATCTGTATCTCATTGTACTCTCCCGGGCCATACCTGAAAATAGGCATACAACTTGTCTAGTGTACTTACCTGGTCAACAAAAGCTAAATAAATATTTAACTGTACTGAATAAAAAGTAATACGAAAAACTATTTTGTATTGTTTTGTTTTGATGGACAGCATTCTGTTACAGTTCTCTTCATGGAACCAACAACTAGGAGTTTTAACTATGCTACAGTTTGTGCACAGAACTCTAAGCATTGTTCTGATAGGCTAACAGCTCACAATTAGCATTCTGTACACAAACCGTGACATAGTAAAAACTCCAAAATGATTGGTTCCATGAAGAGAATTGTAACAGAATGCTGTCCATAAAAATAAAACAATGTAAAATACCATTTTATATCCCTTTTTATTCAATACAGTTACAGTAAATGTGGATACTTTAAGGGAATACCACCAACAGCTTAATCTGGTTCAAGGTCAGTTAGCATTCATCTGTGTTCCCCTCCCCCGGGTCATGCCTGAAAATAGGCATGATTTGTCTAGTGCACTTACCCGGTCAACAAAAACGAAATAAATAAAAAAATGTCTGAGAATAAGAACCATATAAACAGCTGCCAGTTAGCACAAATTTCCTGTCCCCTTTAATGTTGAACACTTTGCAAAAACATGTTCCGAAAGGGACAATCCAAGGTTAACTGCTAATTCCATCAGATTTCTTTATCCTAATAACCAAAGGCATGATCTAGTTCTACCCGCAAATTTTTTAGAGGGATGTACAATGGGAACAGACAGGGGAATTCCCTAGAGCTCTTTGATTTTAGACCACTGGTTTGGTTTGGGAATGTGAATGTTTATTCTGTATTTCTACAATATATTATCTTTTATTTGTTAACCTAACTTGAATATCGGGGCGATGTCTGCATAACTGTTTCTTCTAAGGGATGCAGCTGGGTGGGGATGGGGAAGGGTATACTCTGAAAAAAACCCTGATAATGGCGGCTGCGCGCTTAGTCATGCTTAGTGCTGCCGTCCTGCTTACGCAGGTGGTGATGTCCTTAGCCCATCGGCCAGCCCAGTGAACCATGGACAGCAATCCACGGAGTGGAGGACCTAATGGAGATTTCCATTGCCCTTCCTCCAGACCACAACCATTCTACCACCGTGGTATGTACGCGGTCCTCTAAGGGGCGTATTTCTGGGCCCCTCTGATATGGGAGTCACACTAGTTCACTTGTAAATATGGTCGATTGGTTATGTTCATGCGTTGAGTGTGCTGTTTGGCACAGATCCAGTTATTTTTCTGTTCTTTATCCGAAAATGGAATACTACACAGATACAGGACTAGCAAACCAGACAGACAGCGTTGGTGCTTAACTATTGATGCACTTGTTTGAAAAAAGTTATTTTAATATTTTACCATGAGGAGGGAGAGACTGTGGGATCTGATGGAGAGGGGAGGGTCTGGCCTTTCTGCTGGAGTGAACTGTTGCACTGTGGGATGGGGAAGACACCATGGGACAGGAGGAAAGAGGGTTGCGGTTCATAAGCCAGGAGAACTCACTGCTGTTTTTGATCAGGCAAAATGACCCCCCCAAATGAATAGTACTCTCTTCCCAAAACGTGAATGGGCTAAATAACCCAATCAAATGTTACAAAGTGCTCTCTCTGTTCAAGAGGCAGAAACCTACTTTTATCTTATTGCAGGAGATGCACCTTGATCAAACAGAGCACAAGAAATTACAAAAATTCGGGTTCAGTCAAGTCATCTCATCATACAAAGGGGGGGGGGAAGAGAAGAGGAGTGGCGATCCTTGCGCCCCAGGCATCCCAGTTTCAAATTATTTCTACCTACTCTGACCCAAAGGGCCACCTGGCACTGGTGGTGGTTTTTTTTTTTTTTTTTTGAAGGGTCCCCCCTTAACCTTGCTAGTTTGTATGTCCCTCCAGGATCCAATGCTGGGATAGGGAGGGCACGATTACAGAAAATTATTGAACACCAGCAGGGGCCACTACTCCTGGAAGGAGATTACAATACGATTTTTGACGATAGAGATACTAACCCTACACCCCCAAGACATTCTATGGCTCAAAAAACAGCGCAGAGATACATTAAGGAGATGAGACTGACAGACGTATGGCGTTATTTAAACCCTACAAGCCAGATGTAAACCCACTTTTCAGCACCCCATGGGGCACACACTCGTATAGACCTATGTCACCTTTCTAATGAGTATGCGTATCTACTCAGGAAGTGTAACATCCTGCAGTTTGTCCCCTCAGACCACTCCCAAATCCTTCTGACTATGGATTGGGTCACACAACACAAACCTACATTGTGGCACTTTAATAACCATCTCTTAACCCATAAGAAATTCCAGGATATGGTTAAGGCTAGGATTCTACAAATATTAACAGACAGCACCTCCACGGAGGTTCACCCCACAACCCTCTGGGACACCCTGAAGGTTATTCCGAGGGGGTATATAATTAATTTTGCAGCTCATCATAATAAACAACAAACCGAACAAATGTCAACTCTTCAGCGACAACTAGGAGACTTACAACAGCAATATGTGGCAGGGAATGGGTCTGTGTCTCCTCTACTAGAGGCCACTAGACAGCAACTTCATCTACTAGATGTCAAAACTGAACAGGCGCTGCAATTTCTGAAACAAAAGTACTATGAAGGTGGCCCAAGGGCCACCCAGCTCTTAGCGCACAAGTTAAGACAACGAGCACAACAAAATATCATCACCTAGATCTTTTCCCAGCAGCAAGTGGGCATATGGCGGGCACCATCAGACATAATGACCTCCGAGATGTTCTACAAGTCTCTTTATACCCCAGAAAAACCATATCACCCACAGGCAGCTACTCAGTTTTTACAGTCTCTTAGACTCCCGAAATTAACTCAAGGCCATATAGAACGGTTGAAGGCACCTATTTCTAGGGTAGAATTGGAGCTGATCTTAATGGTTAAAGCAGGGAACTCTCTGGGGCCCCTATGGCCTTACTGGAGAGTTATATTAATCATTTAAACATCTCTTATTGCCTGCCCTTCAGGATGCATGTCAGGAAGTGATGAGAGGAGAGCCTATTCTGCCCTCATGGAGATATGCCACAATCTCCAGCATACCCAAACTGGGTAAAGATACCAATCAATGTAGTTCTACCACCCAATCTCTATATTAAATAATGATTATAAGCTATTTGCATCAGTACTGGCAGGCAGGTTAGAACTGACAAATGCCCCTATTAATTGACATGGATCAAAGCGGTTTCATAACCTCAAGGCAAACCCAAGACAACATTAGGCGTACACGCCACCTGTTACACCACCCCTCTCGGTCTGAGACCCTTTTCATATTGCTCAGCCACGATGCCGAGAAGGCCTTAGACTGGCTGGCATGGCCATTTTTGATGACGTACCTTAAATCTTTTTGTTTCTTTCAACTGTTTAGACAGATCATTATGAGCCTTTATGATCACCCAATGGCTTATACAAAATAAATGGAGCAATATCGACTCCTTTTGTGTTACACAGAGGTACATGGCAGGGGTGTCCACTCTCACCCCTGCTGTTTGCGCTCTACCTGGAGCCTCTGGCGCGAGGACTCAGGCAGACATGGGATATTACAGGAGGTGGGGTGGGGGAGACCACCACAAACTTGCACTATATGCAGATGACATACTGGTCTACTTGATGTCCCCAGTGCAGTCATTATGACACCTGTGGAATCTGCTCAACAGGTTTGGAAAGGTGGCAGGGTATACAATTAACACTGTGAAGACAGAAGTTCTTCAAATAACCTATTCACCCTCTCCGCAGACGAGACGGCAGTTTCTTTTCTGCTGGAACATGACCCATCTAAAATACTTAGTGGTAAACTGGACAGTAGATCCAGTGCATCCTTATCAGCATAATTATATCTCCTTATTACAACAGTTAAGGCTAGATATGGAAAAGTGGTGCACCAGCCCCCTTTCATTCACTCAGAGTGGAAATAATCCATATGAACTTACTTCCTAGATTTTTGTATTTGGCCCAGACTCTCCCTATAACACCACAAGGCTTTTTTTAGAGAGATAAATAGACATATGTCATTATATATAGGATATGCGCCCCCCCCCCGGGTAAAATACTCTATACTCCAGCTCCCTGCATGATCCGGAGGCTTGGCTCTACCATGCCTCTTTAATGATCATCTTGCTTCACAATTAACAATAATCTTTCTTTGGCTCCACTGAACATATACAGCGAAGTGGAGGGGGTTGGAAAAGATGGAGGAGGAGGATCTCATTGATTTACACAAAATTTTACTAAGCCAGCCACCTATCTCTATAGATCACATTACGTAAAATCCCTACACGAGATCCACCATACTGTGCTGGAGGAAGTTGTGGTCTTCCAAGCAGATGGCCCCATATAGACATTTACTATATTCCGCCCCTTACTTACAAACCTTTCTCCCAGCTAGACTGGACCTTGGATATCAAATCTGGTTGAGACAGGGGACTGAAATATTTTTGCACTTCTATAAAAAGGAAATACTACTAACATTTGAAGACATGATAGTTAGGTATAATCTTTCTTCCTGGGATAGTTTCAGATACTTGTAGGCTACCAATTATCTCAAGTCTCAGCCAACTTCGCTTATACCAGGAAAGGACCACCTCCCACTTGAGAGATGTATGTAATTTGGCCTTACAAGGATCATCTCCCTTAAATCATATGATTTCATACATATATAAAGCCCTTACTCTTCTCACTCTGCACACAATAAACACAGTGAAACACTCATGGGAAAAAGACCTTGGCATTGCAATAGACAGTCAGACATGGGAATTTAATTTGAGACTTATGCACCTACGGACTACATCATACGCTTGGAAGGAATTTTCCTGGAAGGTGGCCCTAGGATATTTTAGAACCCTGGTGATCCAAGTCAAATATAACCCTGTAAGAGGATCCCACTGCTGGAGAGGCTGCGTCCATACTTCGGCCACACTGGCACATACATTATGGGAGTGCCCATTATGTAAACCATTCCTTAAGGCACTACAGAAAGCTATGGAGGAACTTTTGGGGGTCCCCATACACCTCACAGTGGACATTTTTCTCTTCACTCACTTAGACTGGGGTCTGAGGGATGTCTCAACTAGGAAATTGATTCACACATGTCTACTGACAGCCAAGAAGGCAATGACCAGAAGATGGCTCACACAGGTGACCCCTTCCATCCAAGGCTGGCAGGATCTAATAATCCAAGTAAAACAGGATGGCGAGACCGTCCGCTTTAGTATATCGCAGCCTAGAGAAATCTGAACTACAGTGGAGGAGGTGGGTGTTATTCATCATGCCCCTTAGACCAGATTTTGTGCCTTAGAGACCCTCCAACTGTGAAACCAGGTGTGGGAACTGGGTACATCCTATGCCTGATGATAGACACATTAGGAGACTGTCGCTATACCCCACCCCCTAGCATCCCCCTCTTAATCCTTTAATGTTTAATAATTAATGCTCATGGATTAATAATGGACTTTCCTTTCACAGCATCAATGGAATTCTTTATTATTACTATTTATTGCTATTTGTAACATGGCACGAATCCGGCACAACGATAGGTGGAAACACACCCAGTGGTACAAAATGAAGCGGTCATTAATTCCCTAGAAATGACCACTTCATTTTGTAGTACAAACACTGTCCACATGAACAGCACTACCTGAGCACACAAAGAGAAAGTTTCCAGTCACTCACTCAGCTGTGATGATAGGTGATTTCGAGCAGCAGCGCAAACAGCGTCTTACCCGACAGCGAGACATGGGCTGAATTACAGTACAGATCAACAGTCTAAATCTTGAACTTGTAGCAGGCTGCAGCCACAGTATGAACTGATCTTAGACGTTTGAAAACATATGGCGCTGAGTAGCATACAGTACCTCACAAAAATGCGTGTCTGTTCTCGTTTTAAATAATAATATTGGCAGTCAATATCTGTAGCACTTCCATATTACAAGTGCAATAATCACCTTGACAGTAGGTAATTTCCCAGGAATTAATGCATGGTTGGGTGGTAGGAAGCCTTCGACCTGCAGCCTCGTGCACCCCCCAACCATGCATTAATTCCTGGGAAATTACCTCCTGTCTCGGTGATTAATGCTTACATATACACCATGGTTAACTTATATCTCTATCAATTCATTATTACAGCACTAAGAATATCTAGCCAGACTTTTGCCACATAATTATGGGTGTGCAGTATTCCTATGTGTATGTTCCTGTATTATGTTTGTCTTGTATGAAATGTTCTTGTTTTTCCTGAAAAAATCTTTAGTCAAAAAAAATAAAAAAATAAAAAAGGTCTGAGCTCACAGTGCCCACCCCTAAGTGCAATCCATGATATGACAGGGAGAGGGAAAACAGGGATACCCTCCCAGTTTCCTTCTAGAATGCTTGCAGAGGTCATGACTGAACATCTGCCAAGAGACCCCAGGGCTCCCTCTTTACTCTCTGGTAAGGGTGGAATAACAGTCTCGAGTCTTGCAGCCAAATGAGAACCCTTCTGAGTTGTTGCACAAAAGGAGAAGATCCAGGCGTCACAATCTCTTCATGGTAGCTTTGTGGCCCTGATTTTGTCTTCTCCCACAGGGCATGCAAAAATCTGGTTCAAATCCCCACAGACTCCTTCTTGAGACTTTTGTATTCTCCATATCTTTACCTTGATTACCCTTATAGATTTTTGTTAGATTGGTAGCTTATGGTGACACCCCATAGCAATAACAGTTTAGTCACAGATTATTATAATAAAACCTCCTACAACCTCACACATGAAAAATCTCACTCAGGCAGGTTTCTTAAAAAACAAATGTTTTTACTAAAAAACTTAATAGTCACACAGTTACAACTAAAAGATTTAGAAACTTTTGGTCACAGAATAACACAAATAAAGGTGGAAAATACACATGAAAAACACACTAGAACCGTTATCTAAAGTTCTACCTTAAGTTTACGGTAAATTGAAGTCCAGAAGGATAGATGTATTTTCAAAGGTTTCAGCCCTTCTGTAGCAGTCTTGTTTCTTGTGCGTCAGAAGAATGCCCAAAATGAACTGCCAAAAAGCCAAAATGATGCGAAAAATGCACTGAGCATCTGATTGGAGGTCCTTAAATATGCATGCCCCCCCCCCCTTCAAGTCTGTGACACTGCCCTTTGTCACCTGGTGGCCTTGTCTTTTTTGGATGGGGCCAGATGTCGTCACTCTTGCCCTTCCAAACTTTGAGGGAATTATTATAGGTTTCCCCAACCCAATTTCCTGGCTGCCCTTTTGATGCCCTACTACATTACTGGTAAGACAATTTACACCAACTTGTCAAGAAGGGCCATTTCCCAAAACCTGGTTTCCCAAGCGTCCTGCCTTGAAGTGCAAAGGTTTACGACAGATGATGGTTTTCTGGCACATCCTTGTTGAGCAGCCCTTAAAGTAATTTGGCTTCCTGCCCAGCACGCGTCCTCCTCAGGTCACAGAGAAAGGTCAAATAGTTGAAAAATCCAGTCGCTTTCACTATGTGCCCCTTTTGTGAACAGTGGCATTTACACATACATAAAAAATCACAAAAATACAACAAAATATGTCTTCAAATACGAGTGGCAGTGGCTAGCTCACACAAGCATGAACACACTGCCGAATCTGAATGCAATTCTGTGTTCTCTGTTTGCATAAGGTTCCAAACTCCGGGGTAAGTTCCAGTCGTACGACTGAAGCTGTTACAGCTAGTGAGGGATTCCTTGGTTAGAAGAAAGTTTCTGTTGACTTTATCCATCTGTAGTACCCTGCCGTTGGTCTAGAAGTGTCTCAGTGTCATTTACCACATTACACTTCATATTATTGTAAGCCAAGGCATTTTACTATAGAAACAGCCATGCCTTCACGCAAGTGCAAATGTCAGACATGTTTATGAGTTTAGCAGTCATAGAGAGTTTTGTCTTCATGTTAGCAAGTTCTGTGCAACACTGAAGCCATCAATTCTAGGCTTAGATGGATGATGGGAAAAGTGTGGCAATTCTTTTTTCCTTTATTTACTGCAACAAAAAACATTCAAAGGGGTGGGCTTTATCCTGTGTAATAAAATAAAGAAGGAATGTGCTGTGCCTCGGCCACTCCTGTGTCTTATCAGAGTTTGTTGCTCTGCGATATGTGGGTACATATGGCAGTGTACTTTCCTAGCTTATATGCAATGTGATTTGCATAATAAAGTGAATTCTTGCAATTTGAAATGGGGCATTGCCACCCCTCCCCCACCACACACACACACACACACACACACACACACACACACACACACACACACACACACACAAAAATCAACCATATACATGACTAACTTGGGCAGTTTTGAATAAAGCAAACAGACACATTTAAGTAAAACATGATAAAGAATTATAACAATTGTTCTGCACCTACACCTATCCCAACACACAAGCAGACAATACAGTCCAACTAAGTGTGAAAGAACACAATCCACCTTTTGAGAAAAATCTGACACCCTGACCATACCTCTCAACCTCCTGCCTCATAAATCAGGGACAAGGCTTAAAAAAAAAAAAATCAGGGACAAAGGACCAAAATCAGGGACACAACTTTAAACTTGATGATATCCACTCAGGAAGCTGGTAGAATATGGTGCTTAGTGCAAAATGCATTTTCTAAGGAAGAACAACTCTTCAACTTTAATGTTTGACATTATTTTGTGCTTCCAACTCCCACTGTTTAGTCACAGAAACACAATTTTTAGGAGGGACAGAGTAAAATTTTGAGGCAAAATCAGGGACAGTTGAGAGGTATGACCCTGACAAAACCTAAGAAGCCAGTCACCAAGTATCTAGTATATACAGCAGGCATCACCAGAGGCATGGCCAGCACTGGATCACAGGTGACTATACTGTAAAACAAGCATTTGTCAATGTCAAATATTTGCTTGCTTGTATTTGCTGTGTAGTTGCTAGACATAGACAGCACGGGGGAAAACTCAGCAAATTAAGAAAAATCATAATAGTGAAATTGTCATGGTTGGGAAATGAAGAGGATGTCTGCCACCCCTCTGAAAGCCCTTACTGTAGCAATATGTTCACCTTGCACTGAGCATGCAAGCAAACAAAAAATAATAATCCACCAGACGCCAGTCAAAGGACCCGTTTTGTAAATGGAATGGAGTCCAGTGCTTAAAGACTGTGCAGTGCAAATCATGTGATGCTGAAATGGCAAGCAAGCAGCAGCTACAATCCATGCTCAGGAGCTATAATTAACCGTTGGTAGACAGAAAACAACAATGTTGGAGCAGTGAGGCCCAAGTCGGACATTCAGCCCCACAAGAATGTTCTGCTGCAGGGCATCCACTAGAGCCACTGTTAGTCTGCAGTTCCTCAAGTTTTGTAATTTAAAAAGTTATCCTGCCATTGTTTGGAGACTTAACTGACAGGCCCCATAAAGTTTTGCAGTACAGTACATTATCGATCATTGTATGTCAGGCTATCAAGAACATGGAATTCGGATGGATAGATAGAGTGATAAGTCAGGAAAAGGACAGCAGATTGGGCAGACCAAACTGCTACCCCATCATCCTGCTGTGACACCCAGACGCCCAGACTCCTTGCACTCATCATCAACTTATGTGATACAGCAACTCATGGGGAGAGACAGTCACCCTACTGGGGGAGAGAGATTACTGGGGTCTGGGATTACAGATGTTGTGGTACAGTGCCAAACTATGCATAACTTTAAAGTCTGGCCCTTCACCAATCTCTGACTTTGATTTGCTTTTATGTTTTTCAAACAATGTGCATTTCTTCAAAGAAATACCCTTCCCCAACCCTCCTACTTCCAGAAAATGAGTAAATATACCCTCCTTTCCCTCAGCCCAATTAGCACCCATACCACCACGTCCCCCTTCAGAAAACCAGAGTGACCGCTTCTCCAAAACCACATAGCACCCAAATAAATTATTTTAAAGGTCGAACAGCGACAGGCACAAACCCTGTCACCACTTCATCTGCCCACCGTCTGAATTATGAGACAGCGCACTGAAACAACAGTGAACTTTTAATTCTTCATATGGCAGCAGGCAATGTGGTGGGAGCAGGGTTTGTGCCAGTTGCTATCAGACGTTAAAAAAAAAAAAAAAAAAAATGTTTTGGGATATATTATAAGGGTTGGAGGACCAGGGATACTACACTAGCTTGGGGAAGTGGGTTGGTTTTACTTCAGTTTACTGGTTCACAAGGGGAGAAGGTGGTACATTTACTGGTTTTCTGCAGAGAAGGGTGTTGGGATGGGGTGCTACAAGGGGGGGGCAGAGAGTTTTTTTATTTGAAAACACTCTGTGAAGTGCCACTTCAAAGAATATATGGCTACTTTGTCACAAACAAAAGCCATGAAAAGACCACTTCAGACTTTCTACCTACAAAGTGCCCACTTAAAAAAAAAAAAAGAAAGAAAGAAACCCTGCAAACTGCAAAATGCAGAAACTTCTCAAATTCTCCACAAAGCAAAAGGCTGCTACTTAGCAAACCACTACCCGGGTTCAACAGTGGATTCTGGGGAGCAAGTGGTATGGGGTGCTGGTTATCCAGTCAGTGGAAAGAGATCAGACACATTCTGTAAGCAGCCGGGGTACAAATATTAGGTGAAAAAAATAATTCATCTTAATTGTCATTTGGATTACAGGTTTTCTGCTAAGAAAAACAGGTGCCTTGTAGTTCAGGTCCACAATTATTAATGCAAGCTTTCTACTGTAAAACTGACCTGAATGAAGCTGGCCCCCTCCACTGCTTCACGTAGATCATTGCAGCCACTAATCAGAGCCAGCTGCTCCTCAGCTTTCAAGGACCCTCTGAGCACACCCAACTCCTCCAGCTCTTTCAACTGCTTGCTAAAACAAGAAAAAAAAGGAAAGAGATCAGCACACAAAGTAGAGGCCCCTCCACAGTAATAATCTTTATTCCTAGGCACTCTTCTGGATATTCTACACACCTTACAAATGTAAAAAACAATTTTTTTTAAATGATGTGCAAACAGAGCAATACAAACTATTTCGTTTACGTAACTTTTCCTTACTTACCTAGTAGAGAGCCAGGCACCTGTTCACAAGCCAATCCAGGTCAGCCAAGACAAAATACACATTGCCAAGCCACTTGTAAGCTGATTCAAGGGTGGAACAGCTAAGGAGAAAAGCCAGATAGACTTTTCCCACACGTGGGGGTGGGGTGAGAATAATGGCACTGAAAAGTTCAGGCACTGCATCTGGGAAAGGAGAGCATAGGAACATGATTTGACAGAGTACTGCCACAGTATCCATTTATTAACCCCCCTCACTATTACACCCCTCCTAACTGGTGAAACAGCCAGAGATAGGACTTTTCTGTAGGGTGAGAACCCACCACACTGGACTGAATACAGAACACACCACATACTACTACTCACTATATGTCAGTATTTTAAATTACAATGTCAAAATATTTTATCCCTGAAATTAAGTGGCCCAACTGACTGGCTCCACAATCACACACAGGCAATCAAAATCTATAGCAATTGTGCATAAAGCTACACAGTAAAATGTTCTTATCTCCATCAGAAATTTACTCAGAGGTATGAAAGTTTACCAAGTGACTTTATACACAACATCTATTGATTTCGACTGCCTATGTGTGTTGGAACTAATCCATGCTACCACTTTTCCGTCAGATTCCCTGGCCACATAGCACCACGGTGGTGGTAGTGGTGTAGGAAGTAGTTTTTTTTTCTGAAAACCTGGAACCACCCTTCTATGCATTTCACCCTGTAAGTAGCATTATATTCCTGCAAACAAGACTGCCCCACTACTCCAGCTACCAGCTGGCAGTTGTGTAACTGTGCTACGTAACAGCTTACTGGAAATGGGAGGGGTTCCGAAGGAGTGGAGGAGGGCAGATGTAATCCCACTTCATAAAAGTAGTAGTAAGGAGGAGGCTGGCAACTACTAGGCCAGTCAGCCTGACATCAGTGGTGGGAGAGTTAATAGAATCACTAAAATCTTGAATCCATTGGGTTACAGGACCAAAGGCAGCATGGATTCACGGGTGGTGGTGTTGTGGGTGGGGGTTCATGGCAAACTAACAGATCTCTTGAGTGGGTGACCAGAGAATTAGATCAGGATGGAGCTGTGGACGTGGTCTACCTACATTTCAGTAAAGCTTTCAACATTGTTCCACACAGACTTGTAGGCAAGCTGGGCAGCTTAGGTGTGGGTCCAATGGTGGGAAACTGGGTAAGAAATTGGTTAGGGTATAGCTGGATAGTGAGTGGTGGTGGTAGACTGAGTTCATGCCGAGGAAGGGAGGATAACCAGCATGGTGCCTCAGGGATCAGTGCTTGGACCGGTCCTCTTTAATGTCTTTTATGACAGACACGGCAAAGGAGCTGGAAGTGAAGGTCTGTCTGTGTGGATGACAACAAAATCTTCAATAGGGAGGACACCGTGTGTGTGTGTCTGTGTCTGTATATAGAGAATGAAGAGACCTGAAGGTGTGGTTAAGGATATAGCAGCTGGGTTTCAATGCAAAAACTGCAAAATCATGCACTTGGGGCACAGAAACCCAGAGGCGGAGTACAAAAATGGGTGGAGATGTACGGACAACCACCAAACAGGAAACAGACCTGGGAGTAATCATATCTGATGATCTGAAGGTGGCCAGGCAGTGCAACAAGGGCAGCTGGGAAGGCTTGCGAGATGCTGGGGTACACAGGGAGGGGTATCACCAGCAGAAAGAAGAAGGTGGTGCTGCCTCCATATAGATCACTGGTAAGACCCCACAACTCTGGAAGGACAGAGCGGAGGCAGTCTAGAGGAGGGCAACTAAAATGGTGCAGGGTCTGCATCAAAAGCCCTATTAGAGAGACTAAAGGACCTCAGTATGTACACCCCGAAAGAAAGGAGGGAGAGGTGGAGTTGCTGGAGTAAAAAAAGTTGCTGGATAATTACAGACTCCTGGGAAGGCACCTGGAATACCACTGTATAGTGGGGTGGGGGGTAGACCTGAAGCACTTTCGGTGTAGATCTACCCTACCATACCCAAGTACCCAAGATATAGCAGAGACCTTTAAATACCTCACTGGAGTAAATAAGGTACAGGAGGGAAGTACTTTTTCAGACAAAAGGTGCTCAGTATCAAGGGGACTTGCACTGAACGGGGGGGGGCAGATTCAGAAGAGATGTGAGGAAGTAGTTCTTCACAAAAGGAGTGGGGGATTCCTGGAAAGTCTTCCAGCGGAAGTGGTGGGAGTGAAAACAGTGTGGGGTTCAAGAAAGCATGGGATACGCATAACGGAATCATAGTGGAATGGAAGCGGGGAGGGAGAAAGACCAAGTAGGGTCTGCAGTGATGCTGTAGGTAGGGGGAAATGGGCAGACTAGGTGGGCCAAGCAGTCCTTATCTGCCATCAAGTTCTGTGTTTCTATGGTTAACCATCTGCCTAACCAGCATCAAAAGGTTACACTTGAAGTCGCCACAGAACAAGGCCTGTTTGGAAGTACAAAGATAGGGTTAAATATTTTTTTAAATATCTATTCTCGAAGCCTTTGTTTGGAGGAAATGTACTGTACTATTTATTCTCAAAAGTAACCCCCTTTTTTACATCCAGTAAAAGGGCCCACCCTTTAGAGATAAGTCTTGTCACTGAAAATTACTGAAAACTTCTGACTTTAAAAATTATCACGGTGCCAGAACATAAACCCTCGCCAAGTGACCAAAAGGATGGACTCCATGGCCACACTGTTTGAGTGTTAAATATATCTGAAGATGTTCTTAACCTTGCTCTGCGGCAGAATTATCTGATTTTTGCGGCATGGCTTCTAGGTTTCTGCGGCAGCATTTTCTGATTTCTGTGGCATGATTTATTCATTTCTGTGGCAGAATGCTGTCCTGCCATTGGCTAAAATATAATGTGATGACATCATGTGCCAAGCATAGAGGAGGGGCTTCAGGATAAACAAGATGGGTACAGGAGCCTGGCACTATGGAAAAACTATATATTTGAATGAAAATTCACCCTAAACAATGAATTTTGCGGCACTGTATGAATTCTGCAGCACGATGCAAATTCTGCAGAAAATTCTGCTGCCACAGAATTCCAGGGGCTTTGCCTATAGACATATCTCAGCATCCAAGGACTAAGGGCAGGATTGAGTGGTCAGTCTTCTCTTCGTATTCCCAATACTCATTAATCAATAATCATTTAAGTATAAATAAACTACCTTAACTGAAAATGTCACCAGACACATAAAAGACAACACTATTCCGGGCCTCATAAGGATGTTCTTTTTTTATTTCTCACATTGAACCTGGTACTATACTGTGATGGTACAGAGTCCAGATACAGGAAGACAAAGCCCTTCCTCTGGAGGGCCACTGCCACACCTGCTCAGCATCTGGTAAATACCAGTGGTGCCGAGGGTAAGCCAAATGGCAAGACTTGGAACCGATAATGGCTGCCCTCCAGCATAAAACCGAGGTACTGCCTGTGGCACTCGTGAAGTTTGATATGAAGGTATCCGTCCTTCATGTCCAGGGCACAAAGCCAATCCTCTGTTTGCAGTAAAGGGATGACGGCCTGAAGAGACAATTTGAAACTCTGTTTTCGATGAACAGGTTCAAGTTTCTTAGGTCCACTACAGGACACATCTCTGTCTATTTGAGAGCGAAGTAGTATCTGGAATAGAACCCTTTGTTTCTTTCTTTGGGAGGAATGGGTTTGATAGCTCACTTGTGTATGAGTGACTGAGCCTCCTCTAGCAGAAGGACAAGTGATCCAGAGGAGGATGATGAGAAGGAGGTGGAAGATGACTGGAGTGTTAGACAACAACTCTAGTGCATGCCCTTTTTCCACTGTTTCCAGGACCCACTTGTCCATTGTGGTCTCCCTCCACTTTGGCAGATGAAGGGAGATCCTGCTCTCCCATAACCCCCGGAGGTAACAGTGGAGGGGGAGGAAGAAGAGTGTCAGAAGGTACCAGGGCTGCAGAGGCACCACCTTGACCAATACCTTTGGGTGCCTCTGCATGGGCACCAAGAGGGAAAGGAACAGGAGACAACCACCAGCAAGGTTTTGTGCACATGGCTGATGAGAGGCACAGCCACCACTGGCCACAGGCCTGCAAAATGAGCCCCTATCATGCCCCCTGGCCAGTTGAAGGATTAGAGATGTGAGTAACCTAAAGTCATCCTGGAGGACTGAAGCCCACGTACAGCATTTTCAACATCACTCCCAATCAGCCTGAAGCCTCTAAAAGGGACTTTCAGCACAGCCTGTTGTACATCAGTAGCAAATCCAGCTACCTTAAACCAGGAGCATCTCTAAAGGCATATGCCTGAGGCAGCAGCCCTGGCACAAGCATCAGAAGCATCATATGCAGAGTGTAACAGGCACCTACCAGTATCCACATCAGCTGAGATGGGTCTAAGCAAGTCAATCTTGGAAGGACCATCAGGCAAGCCTGATTGGACACAGCAGATGGCCACAGGCTGTCTGATATTTTATCATGTATGCCTGGGTAGTTAGCAAATCTTAGACCTAAGGATGTAGAGGCATACATTTGTTTACCCATAACATCCAACCTTCTGGATTCTTTGTCAGGAGGCAAAGTGCTCATGTGTCTAGGGGCTCTAGCGCAGTCATGCTAGCCAAAGAATTAGTTTCAGGCTGAGAAGCATGATAATAACGCTTAACAGGCGGAGCAGGGTACTGTTTTATTAGCTTTCCTAGGCACTGCAAGCAAGGTATTAGGTCAATACCAGGCAGCATCCTCTAAGGTAGGATGCTTAAGAGGAATTACAATGGAGGGTGCAGTAGGAACCTCCAAAAAACTCCAGTTGTTTTGAGTCCTCCTCCTCAGCATCAAACCCCATGACATTTTTGATTTGTCAGAGTAAAGCCTGAAAAGAGGGATCTTCAGGAGGAATCATGGGGGCATACACCACAGTGTCCTCACTGCATGAGAAGAGGATAGAGCTAGGAGACAAACCCCCTTCACAAGGATCATTATCCCTTTCTTCATCCTCCAAATCCTCCTCCATATTGAGGATATCAGAATTATATTCCATCTAGAATGGTGATGACAGCAATCAACAGAGCCACCACTGGCTACGACAGAGGAATGAAAGGTGTGCTTCTGGATCCCACTGACTGTGCCGATGGAGGAGGCCCAGCTGACAGGACAGCCATTATCGGCAAGAGAAACAGAAACAGGTGTCTAAATAGTTCAGGGAACAACACAAGCACAACCTGGGAGCTGATGGCACCCTCTAAAGGACCCTGGACAACCAAAATCAAGGGGGTGGACCCCAACTATATGAGCTGCATACCATTCATAGTAGGTATGGAAGCACCAGAGCCAGACCCCAACCTTGGTGTCTCTTCAGTAGTCGATCACCACCAGAGCAAACAAGGACATATCCTCCTTCAATGGAGAGCTTAACCTCACCGACGAAGCAGGAGCTTTATCCTTATGCTTGTGTTGATGGTCAGAAGACGAGGGTTATGATGATGACTTACTTTTCTTTGTCCCTGGTCCTTGACTATCACATCAGTGACAGCGTCACTGAATGCCAGAGAGTTCCTTTCCCTGAGGTGGTTGAGTGAGAGGGAGATCTTGTAGCTTCAGGTACAAAAGCTCAATAAAGGTTCTTTTGATAGCAGCATAAAAGGACAATGTGGATAAGTTAAAGCAAGTAGTAAAAATAAAAATGAAGTTGCTGAAACAATGACGTTGTTTCTCTGCTGGTTGGATGAGCAGTCGACAGCAGGAGAAAGAACTGAGGAACAATGAAGCCCTAGACTAGCAAAGTTTCTAAGTGGTCCAGATGCCGACAGCTTACAGTTCCAAAGGTGTGGCCCAATTGAGGAGATATCTTCGATGAAGAGATCAGTGATGCGTCAGAAAAGCAGAACTAGCATCAAAATGGCAGAAGTGAAAGATGGGCTCCAGCCTGGCTAAAGTTGATTTGGGAGCACCACCACACCCGCGAAGTCAAACAGCAGGAGGATCATTTTGAGAAAGATCCGACATCATACTCAAGGTGGAAGACAGGATTTGTTACTGTAAAAGGCACCAAATTTGGGATGTAATTTATTTATTTTTTTTAATGATTGCATCAACAAATAAAGGAGCATTAAAAAAATATAAACGTCTTTCAGAAAACTTGAAAATCAAACGGGGTATTAAGCCACTTGATCTGTACCTGCAGTTTAACACAGAAACAGACAATGATGCCTGAAAGACCCAAAGTCCATCCAGTTTGCCCAAGTTCCCTAAATCCCAGAAATCATCCTTGGAACCTAATGTTCCCCCAGGGTACTAATCCTGCTGGACCTTTCCCCAGTTTCCTTCTCGGATCCTCTCGGCCCAGGTAACCACTATTCCCTTCATCCTATCACAGGCCTGTTTGAACCCCCCTTACTGTGCTCTCTCCTATCACCTCGGCTGGCAGACTGTTCCGTGGCAGTTCATTCATTATGGAGGAACCGGGAAGAAAAAACGTTATCCCTAAACAAAGTTACCTGACTGAAATCAATAAGCATTTAAAATCCCTTATTCAGGTCTCTTCCTCAGAGTTGGATTGCTGGTCTTTTCTTCTTCATTATCCAGCAGTTTCTCTGAGCTTTTCAGCCCACTTGGCTGCATGACTGGACACCACCCCTTAAAAAAAAAAAAAAAAAAAAAAAAAAAACACATTTGGACCACCCTTCCTTAATGGCTGCACCAGAAACTTTAATCACTTGGTTGATTCCCATGCCTCAGAGAAGCCTCACTCCATCAAAATGTTTTTTCCTCCTCGTGGTGGGTGGTGAAATATATATCCAGGAACTGTAGCACTAACTGCCCGTCCAACAAAAGTGGCCCTTTCCTTTTTGCCAACTGCAGGTGTTGAACACAGGTTTCCATACCATTTGTGATTAATAAAATCATGCAAGGTCTATTTTCCGCCAAAGGTTTAATCTGCGACATGATACTGTATACATTAGAGAAAGAGTTCAGTCCCTTCCCTCTCTGTCATCCACTTCTGTAGGAGCTAGTCAGGGATGCAGATTTTCTTTAATGTGCTTTGTTCCATGACAACTACTTTCCTCTTTACTGTACATTTCCTGAAGCCTAATGTAGTTTTAGCATAGAGTAATTAGCAACATGTGGTAATGGGGCTACTGTGTATAGACTTTTGTAAAATATATCTCTTAATTTCTCCCATACACACCACCACCACCACCGACACTGTTTCAGCTGGCCCTCACCCCAGATCAGACACTACTGCTGGAAGGTCTGACCTTTGACAACAAATTCTACTCAACTCCCAAGGCAGCAAAGGAATAATTCCTCCTTGCCAGTCTATCCACACCTTACTGTGTCCCCAAGACATGAGTTATGATCATGGTAAGAGCAGGAGCAGCCAGTTGTCAGGGACAATCCTAAGGGGTCTGTCTGGAGGACCAGGAGAGGAGGAACCAGTTCCCCACCCCTCCCCAAGCCCTGCCCTCAGGGACAGATTAGTATATTTATGTGCAAATGGGAAATGATGAAATGAGTGCAAACATACATCTTGGGAATCCCCTCTTTGTATTATATAATTAACACCAGCCGATTCCACACCCTTGTTGTTCACCAGCTAGAAGGAACAGGATAAAAAGGGACACAACCATGTAATGAATGGTTTAGTCTTTTTTTTTTTTTTTGCTTTTAGACGTCAGCATTCTCTTTTTGCTGGCACTTACAGATAGCAAATCTTTTAAATTTGCATGAGTGCAAGACTTCCTGGAAATCAAAGGAAGAAACTGGGTTGCTGTCTACAGAGACGGCTGATGAGCTTGGATATGTGCCCAGTCAATCTGGGACAGTCACTGCCATGCAGGAGTGGTGGACAAGATGGACCTTCCCTTCTGTCATCAAATACTACATTAAAACATTCGATTCCTGCGGTAATACGGACTGAACACATTTTACATGAGGGTTTCAGGGTAAAAGTTCAGAGATTCCCTCACAATAAGGAAATTAGCAACATGTTATTTGCATTTCTTATGGTAGCTGTACTGCCTGCCAGACTTGTGTATGGCCTTGCACAAGTACACTGGTGATAAAAACAATGGCAACTTCAAGTGTGCACACAGGCTACTTAATGAGTGCAAACAAGAAGCGACTAGCCCTAACAAAGAATAAAACAAAACATACTGCACTCAGATTTCTCAAAGAAGGAACTGAGGAATATATTTTGCGATGCAAACAACCTTTATTGGGCCACATAAAAAAAAAAAAAATCACTTGGGCACTAGGTTTCTGCAGATGGGAGGACGCCAACCAAATCATTCACAAACATCCAGGTCGCTGGCAATTATCAGATTTAACTGACTGAAGGTCATGCTATCTAGATGGTTATGCAAGCAGATGTCCAAGCTGGGGTGTTCCATGACTTCCCATGGCCAAGGATTATTTGTTTTGAGATAAAGCATGCTCGCAAAAAAACATGAACCATACTAAAACCTACCGTTTCAGGCGTATTCCACAGAACTGCTATTCAAGGAGTCAGATTTCCCCTTAAATCAAGTGGTATGTGGTTTAGAGCCTGGGACCATATGGGGTAGTAATTAGGCAGTTCCAGAGCATGTGCAAGAAGGAACTGGCTTCCACTTGTCAATGCCAGAACGCATCTGTTTAAAGAGCCTCGTACATCACAAGGAAAAAAAAAAAAAAAAAAAACTTGGGAACACCTCATTTTAGATGCAATTTTTAGATACTTCTTGCATTTGCTTTCTCCTTATTATTTCTCAAAGGACTGGAAAAGGGCAACAGTGGTCCCGCTCCACAAAGCAGGGAGGAGGCTGGCAATCAACGTCCAGTAAGCCTCATGTAGGTGGCAGGGAAGCTGATGGAGACACTACTCAAACAGAGAATCATAACGTATCTGGAATCCAGTGGGCAGCAAGACCCAAAACAGCACAGGCTTATGGCAGGTAGGTCTTGTCAAACTAACCTGGTCGACTTTTTTGACTGAGTTACAAGGATAGTAGATCAGGGAGCGGCGGTAGATGTCTATCTGGACTTTAGCAAAGCCTTTGACTGTTCCACACAGAAGGCTGGACTACATGCAGGTGGGCAGGGAGGTGGTTGAGTGGGTGAGTAGCTGGCTGAGAGGAAGAACACAGAGCGTTCAGGTAGATGGGACATTTTCAGCTGAAAGGGAGGTGACCAGCGGGGTACCACAGGGTTCGGTACTGGGTCCACTACTCTTCAATGTGTTCATAGCAGATATTGTAAATGGGCTGGAAGGTAAAGTGCGTCTATTTGCTGACAACACCAAGATTTGTAACAGAGTGGACTCCCTTGAGGGTGTGAGGAGTACCCTTCAGACTCGAAAATGGAGGAATGATCGGAAACATGGCAGCTGAAATAAAATGCCAAAAAGTGCAAAATCATGCACTTAGGCAGAAACAAAGAGGATTACTACTTGGGAGCAGAGAAGCTAGCCTCCACCAGCCAGGAGAGGGACCTAGGGGTCATTATATCAGAAGACTTGAAAGTGGATAAACAGTGTGAAAAGGTGGCACTAAAGCCAAGTGGCATGCTGGACTGCATCGGGAGGGAACTCACGAGTCACAGCAGGGAGGTAGTGTCACGACTCTACAGGGCGTTGGTGCACCCCCACTTGGAGTACTGTGTACAGTACTGGAGACCACACCTCAAAAGGGACAGACAGAATCGAGACAGCGCAGAGGAGGGCCACAAAAATGATTCAGGGACTGCACCATATGCCATACCGGGACAGGCTGAGGGAACTGTAACATGTACTCCCTGGAACAGAGGAGGGAGTGGGGCAACATGATTGAGACTTAAATATATGAGGGGTATAAATAAGGTTAACGTTCAGGAGCTTTTCAAATTGAAAAAGAGCAGGCGAACAAGAGGGCATGACATAAGGCTGAAGGGAGGGAGGGAGGTTCAGGAGTAATACAAGGAAGTTCTTCTTTACAGAGAGGGTGGTGGACCCATGGAATAGCCTATCCAAGGAGGTAGTGGGGGCCAAAATTGTAAGAGTTCAGGAATGCATGAGATAGACATAAAGGTAGCCTATGAAAAGGCAAAGGAGGGAAGGGGAATAGCACCAGGTAGGTTCTTGGGCAGACTAGATGGCCTTGCAGTCCCCTTCTGCCGTCACTTCCTAGGTTTCTATGTTTCTATGAGGGACATATGCATGAAAACAGAATCTCCATCTCTTTGCCTTCTGCTCTTTCTGCTTGACTTCAAGTAGCACCACAATCCGCAGCTTGCAACACCATAGCATTTCCACATCAATGAAGCAGAGAGTTATGATGTCACCTGCAGACAGGCAGCCAGTGCAGATGAAGACCAAGTAACAGAGAATCTGGTTTACATGACATTTTCATAAACAGTAAAGTGTGAGGCAGGTAGCCTGTGACTGTGAGTGTATGGGCAGATGCCAAAGTGGCTGCTTTGCAGATTACAGCAAAGGGAATGTCTGCAGAGGCAAATTTCGCTGTAGCACGAGGGGAAGCATCAGAGGCGTTGTATGCTGAACACACAGCAAATGCTTTCCTGCCTATGGAGCACACTGTTGGACTTCAGTTTTAATACTGCTGTTGGTCAATTTTCCACTGCAGTAGATTAAATATCACAATAACCTCTACAAGTATTTTATCATGTAAGCCTGGTAACTATCAATACTGAGGCTCAGTGAGGCAGAATACATTAGTCCACTCATAATGTCCAGTTTTCTCTGTTCTGTATCAGAAAACAAAGGGCACAATTGATGGGAAGCACTACACCAATCGTGAGTGACCATACTGATTGCAGAGTTTTTCGGGCTGGAAAGCATCAAAAGTTTTCGGTAGAGGGGGCTGAATATTGTTCATCTATCTATCTTGCGAGGGGCAGCTGGTTATGTACTGGATCAGTGCTAGTAGCTATTATTACAGCATCCTCCAAAGTAGGGTAAACGGAAGGAATAATCACAGAATAAGAGTCCTGTGGGGAAGACCTGCGTGTATAGACCACTATGTACCACTACAGGAAGAGACAGCAGAAGAGCCAGACCCATGAAAGGGGTTGCTTTTCCTCTACATTCCCCCATCTCCTCATTGATGAGGTCTGTATTATAGTCATCCTCCTCCTACTCATATGTCTTCAACCTATCAGTTAGGGTGTGAGGATATAACATGCACCAAGCAGGAAAGAGACCTTGGGGTTATCATCTCCGATGACCTCAAGGTAGGGAAACAGTGCAACAAGGCAGCAGGTAAAGCAAATAGGATACTGGGATGCATAGACAGGGGCATCACCAGCAGGAAAACTGAGGTCATAATTCCACTATACAAGACACTAGTGAGGCCCCACCTGGAGTACAGTGTACAGTTCTGGAGACTTTACCTACATAAGGGCATAGACAGGGCGGAGAAGGTTCAGAGGACGGCAATAAAGACGGTACAGGGATTGCATCACAAGTCGTAGGAGGACAGGCTGACAAACTTGAATATGTACTCCCTGGAGGAGGGAGAGAGGGAATATGATAGAGACATACAAGTACTTTACAGGGAGGAACAGGGTGCAGGAATACACTATTTGCCAGTGAAAAAGATTATTCTAGGACTAGAGGGCATGGGATGAGATTAGAGGGAGTGCGATTCAGAGGAAACTAAGAATTTCTTCACAGAAGGGGTGATGGACCAGTGGAACACCCTGCCAGAAGAAGTGGTGGGGGCTGAAACAATCACGGGATTTAAGAATGCATGAGATACACATAAGGGAATTCTGGAGGTCGGGGTAAGGAGCAACAGACTCCTAGAAAAATGTATAGGGAACTTACAAGCTCAAATAGGCAGACTGGGTGGGCCATAGGCCCTTATCTGCCGACAGTGTCTATACATCTATTCAGGCTGAGGAAGAATAGGAGGGATCACAGGCTGCACGCTGCTGAAGCAGTGAAAGAGTTGGCACGATGACAGGGATCACAGACCCAGAGGCACACACAGCTGGTGCTGACGGGGTTGACAAAGTAATACTCGATGGCAGCGATGTCAAAAGTTACTGAAATAATTCTGACAGTGGTCAAAACACCAGCACTACCATCAACAGTGCCATCCAGCAGAGTTAATGAAGAAAGTGTTAATGGGACAGTCCCTGCCGACAGTGTGCTAGGAATGGGCTGCACACAGCTCACAGTGGGGGAGACAGCTAGAACTTGGACACTTCAGTCTCCATAGCTGACTCTAATGTTGTTCAGATACAAAACCTGCCCTCACAGAACTCAGTGACCTGTACCGGGGAGGAGACTGAATATTTGCGGTGATGTGATGATGCTCCAAAGAGGCCTCTTGACTTTTTCTTTGATAAATGGCTTTTTGCCACGAATGCAACAGCATGGCCACCGGACAAGGAGATCAGAGTTCCCAGGCGGCAGATCTTGTACAGCCAATTGGAGACCTTGGGGTAGACAATGATGCTGTCCACTTGGCAGTCTCCATATTTTGTTTGAAATTTTCTGAAGCTTTCTGTTGGCATCTCCTTGTGGCCTGGTTAAAGCCTTGACAAGATGACACAGTTCTTTACAACATGCAAAAGGTCCAGGCAGTAAACACAAAGTGTGTATGCTTCGACTTTGTTGATCTTTTTTTCCCCTCCCTTCTATCCAACTGGCCCCCTTCTGCTTGGCTGCCCCAGCCCTGTCACCCTGACGTCCCCCCCAGGACATACATCGCCTCCTTGCTCCCACAGAGCTTTCCCTCTGGTAGGACAGTAAGGCTCCATAACTCCTGTGCCACAAAATAGATCCGACTGGAAGACTCTGCCTAGGTAGCCAGGTGTGGGACCTGCTAACGGCTGGTGTCATCTTGCCGGTCTGGGCATTTTTCACTTTTCTACCAGGTACCCAAAGGACATCAGCAGCTTAGGTGTGCAAGCACGTACACAAGCAAGTGTGTCGACATCCTCCCACCCACTACCAGTTACCACTTTACTGTCACCTGTGGTCACCCAGGTGGCAGTATAGCAGAGGAGCTGGCTGCTCACCCTCCCTAGAGGAGTGCATTTTCTGGGATGCTCAATCCTCATTCCCAACCCCCCCTGCAACTTGGCTTTGCTGCCAAATTTGGGCCGCCATTGTTGCAAGTGGTACCGATACTGCTGTGCCGACAGGTCAGCCCTGAGCATCATCTTTAGATACCTTCACACCACACTGATAAAGAGAAGGCTTCTTTGGAGTAGCTGATAATGACATGCAATAATGATAAAAATAAGTAAAGAAGAATGTGACTTTAATGGACAAAAATGGACAAAGGCTTTTTTTTTTTTTTTTAAATACAATCAGAGGAGTAGTTGACAATGGGAAGAAAAAAAAAAATGAGGAGCTCTGGGACCACCTACATTCCACAGATAGTGCTGATGTACATTAACCTGCGTGGCTCCAGCATTTTTTTTTTTTTTTTTTTTTTTTAAACTTTATTCTTATTTGGAGAAAATCTATTAACACAGCAAGATATGGAAAGCAAACACAGGTTGTTAACTTTTGCAAACGAGACTTCTAGTTTATACATTGATGCTATCATTTTAGTTAATTGCATCATTTGATGAGATTTATCCACATCAGGAGGCTCTAGCTTTGCCTAACCAGTATCAGGTCAATATCACGCAACTGGAACCACGTGGCAATAACTGCGCAGGGTAGACTGCATGTGTATTTAGAGAGAAAAGGGTATGATAGCAGAAGGGAATTACCACTACCCCTGTCGCCCTATGCGTTACTGAGGAAGTGCTAAGTTGCCATGTGCTGGGTGCCTAGTCGAGCTGCTCCTGTGGTGGAGTGGTTACGATACCAGCACACAGCATAATCAGGAGACCCAAGACCATGGTGAAGTCCCCCCAGGCCTCCCCATGCTGTTTAAAGAAAAAGGTTTCCCCCTTTCAAGTTTCTCCCCATCCCCAATTTAAATTCCCTGCCTATTCCACCTCCAGAGACCCTATCTGGCCTTCAGTGCCCCCCCATCTCTTTTCTAATGTACCCCGATGTATCCCATATATGCTTGAATCCCCCACCATTCCAGCCTCCACCACTTCTGGCAATCTGTTCCAAGCATTTGCCATCCTCTCGGTCAAAAAATATTTCCTCACATCTCCCCTGAACTCCCTACTTCCAGCTTCATCGCATGCCCCCTGGTCCAGTGCTCATACTCATTTGAAAGAGACCCTCACCTCCACCATGTTCACGCTTTTGTATCTCTTGATCATGTCACCCCTCTCTCTCTGTCCCCTCACTCTCGATCACGTCATGTCTCTCTCCTCTCTTCCAGGTGTATATATTGAGATCCCTCAGTTTCTCCTTGAAGGGCTTCCCATGCAAACTGTGCATCATTTTAGATACCCTCCTCTGGGCAGCCTCCTCCCTATGTCCTTTCTGAGGTGGGGTCTCCAAAACTGGACAAAGTACTCAGAGGGGGCATAACAGGGAGTGTACACCAGCAGCACCACCTCCCTTCTCCTGCTGGACATAACCTTCCCTATGCAGCCCAGCATCCCACTAGCCCTACCCACAGCCTTGTCACATAGTGCTGCCACCTTCAAGTCCTCTGATGTGATGCCCCAGGTCCCTTTCCTGTTTAGTGACCGACAGTACCTCCCCATCCTATACCCGGCACCAGGGTTCCTATGTCCTAGGTTTAGGATTCTGCACTTTTTGGCATTGAACTCCAACTATCATATCTGACAACTTCTAGAGAGATTCCCAAGATCCTATGCATTTTCTCAACCCCAAGCGACTGCTTCATTACAGATTTTGGTGTCGTTTGCTGAAAGGCATACTTTCCCATTCAGTTCTTCTGCAAAGTCCCATATGATTATACTGTAGAGGACTGGTTCCAGTACTGAGCCCTGCGGTACAACGCTGGTCCTTCTCCCCTCCTTACAGTGAGTGCTGTTAACCACCATCCTCCGTCTCCTATCCATTAACCAGTTTCTAACCCAATTTACAGCATCTCTCTGGACCCCACTCCTAGATTGGTCAACTTGCTAATCAGCCTACTGTCTGGGCAGCACAGTGCTGAAGGCCTTTCTGAAGTCTAGACAGGCCACATCTACTACCCTCCTCGGATCTATTTCCCTTGGTCACCCAGTCAAAGAACTCTATCAGATTCAGTGTGAAGATGTCTTGGAGACCTAAAAGGGAATTTGCCTTTTCTTCTATGGAGCTCCAGAGGTCATTGACCAACTCACACTCCCAGAAGATGCACAACAAAGACCTTGTATTTTTAACACATCTGGGATACATGTCTGAATGAAGTCTGTCTATTTAGCGAAGTTTTACAAAAGTGAAATAAAGATTTAAACTGTGTTGGTCTCAATTTTCCAATTTCGGTGTACAAATAGATATCAGCCTAGATCTGGCCCCATCTGAACTGCTGATCAAGAAATAAGACTTGCCGATATGGACAGTAACCTTCTGACTAGTATGGTGACAGGGTACATAGAGGCTATACAGGGTTGATCTAGTGTATGGTTGGAAAGCAGCTCTAGACAAAACAGTGTAGCTTGATTGTCTGTCCACGTGAGCATCCCTAAGCAGTACACTATAGCATGAGACGTTTGTGGGAACTTAAAAAAAAAACAAAAAAAAAAAAACTGATTGTTTAGATAGTACTGGGTCTTGAAAGTGTTAAAAGGTATAGAGTGGACACCAAGCAACAGAGTCTCTACAACAGGTATATCCAATCCAGCCCAGAACAACTCTTTACTAGCAATACCCAGACAAAAACATGAGGGCACCCACTGCAACGGACACAAAGCCAGGACACCAGTAGTCATGAGTTCTCATGTCCTTTAGTAAGTGTCTTACCCCAGGGTAATTCCTTGGACAGCTTGATTGAGTTTAAACTCGAGTATGAGAGGTTACTAATATAGAGGAGCGAGGCGCGTCAACCCCACTTCGACCTGCTACAGACCAGGACAGAATCTGAGAAAACCACATTACAATATACCCTCACCTGAAGTTCTGTATACAAAACTGGCACCCATTTAACAAAGGTCTCCGGGAAGCCACACTTGCTCAGAACATTACAGAGAAAGATACTTGATCAAAAGCTTTCTCCACATGGGCCAGATACTGTGTCAGTCTTCCTAGGAACTGTACATAAACTGCTGGGCCTGTGCCAGATCATGAGTAGCGACCTCCAAGGCTGCACAAGCCAGAGGTAGGACAGGTAAAGAGGCCTCTGCTACCTCTAGGAATTGAGGATTTTTTTCTTAGAGGCATCCTCTTCATCCAGAGCAAAGTGTGAGGTCTTCTGAATCTCTGCTCAAAGCCTGGAAAGATGGTTCCTTTGGTGGGGACCTAAGCCTGTAGAGGATTGAGTCCTCACTGCCAGAGGAATCTTTGGACCCTGTTGAGTCTTCCCTCTGGAAAAGGAAAAAAAAAAAAAAAAAAAAAAAGAGCTCATCTTCCTCACCCCAGTCCTCTTCCTCCAGAGATTTTGGGTTGTAATCCTCCTCAAAAGGAAAAGGATGAGGAAACTTTACGAGGCGGCCCTGAGAGAAACAGAGTTCAGTCAGCATTGACAACAGCCGTATCATCGGAGGCTTCAGCTCTATCACCCGAGACAATGATGACATTAGTCTCTTTATCAAGCCAGAGAACTCAGCCAGCATAATAGTGGTGATTGCACCCAATGCAGAAGCACATTGTCAACGTTGTTACCACGGTACAATATGGAGGCTGTGGTACCTTTTTGTCAGATCTGAGCTTGTTTCAAGTCTTAGTTCTGGTCTTACAAAGGCTGAACCAGATGGTTTAGTGGTTTATGTAGCTTTTGAAACTAAACCTTCCTGTCTGCGGAGTAATGTGGACAACACTAAAATGCCCGCCGAAGTCAGCAACAAAAATCACAGTTGTTAACTATATTGTCACTGTGCAGAGTCAAACACCATGCATCAAACAAGGAAACCATGGTACTTTTTAGACAGATCTAAGTCCATTACCTTTTGGTTCTGGCCTTACAAGGGCTGAACCAGACTGTTAAGCTGCATATTTGGCTTCTGAATCCTCACCTTCCATCTTAGGAGCGAGGATCTAGATCACAGACAATACAACGAACGCCGACCCACCAATGGTGAGCAATCCACCTCCTGTTGACTGCGGTGGCTCTCTGTCGAAGATGAAGACTCACACAGGCATGGGTTTTGCAGGTGACTTCTGTGTTGATTTCTTGAGGACTTCAGTGGCACGGCCTTCTTTGACAATTTTGGTGTCGAGAGCACCTTTGGAAATTTACTAAGCACTACAGGGTTTTTAACCCTTTTCTGTTTTTTTGCAAAAATGCTCTGTGACCATCTATCTGTGTTTCCAGGTCACTTGATTAGACCCTTTACAAATCTCATAACTTATCATCGGAGAAGCCCAAACATATACAGAGTTTTGCGAGCATCTTTTCTGTAAAAACTAAACGCAGCAACAGCAGGTCATAAAAAGTGTTTAATTTGGAGACAGTGTCAAAGGCATATACTGATGATGAGCAAGCCTGAAGAAGACCACATGGAAGAAAAAATTTCATTGACATGAAGTGGCAAAGAAAAACAGTTTCTATTGGTCTAGTGCCAACTCTCAACTGCAGAATAGTCAGCAGTGTGCAAGTAGGCACACTGACAGCTGTTTTTCTGGTTGATGTAAAAGTTTCCAGCACCATCACTGATGGCTTACAGTCCAATGTGTTATGACTGTGGAATCAATAGCCCCGAAGTCCAGAAGTTCCAGTTTGCAAGCCTGCATTACACTGCATCGGGGTCAGGAGACATTATCTTGACTGCCCAAACCCTTTTCTAGAGCAGTCTTAATGCTCATTGCAACAGCACAGGGAAACCTTGTGACCCCATCGTGTATATCACAATGCGGTGCAAGGTAGAATACTGGTGCAGAGTGGCCAGTGAACCCCACTGTGCATATTATAACCATTTACAAGGCACAACAGGGATGCGAAGTTGCCACTGTGATCCTGCTTTGTATACAACAACCAGGTGCAGGGTAGGACAGTGGTGCAAAGTGGTTGCTGCAAACCCATTGTGTATATTACAAGGGGATGCAGAGTAGAACAGTGGTGCAAAGTGGTTGCCATGACACCACTGTGTAGAACAGTGGTGCTAAGTGGTTTCTTCGATCCCACTGTGTATATTACAACCATGTGCATGGAGAACAGTCGTACAAAAGGGTCTCTATGACCTCACTGTATATATTACAACTGAGTATGGGGTAGAACAGTGGTGCAAAGCAGTTGCTTCAACCCCATTCTGTATACAACAGGTCACATAGTAGAAAAGGTGTACTAAGTGGTCGCTGAGACCCCACCATGTATATTACAATACAGCACTTGTGCAAGGTGGTTGCTGTAACACCACTGTGCATATTACAACAGTGCGCATAGAAGAAGAGGGGTACAAAAGGGTCACTGCAACCTCATTGTGTATATTACAACTAGGTGCAGGGTAGAAGAGTGGTGCAAAGTGGTTGTTGTGACACCATCGTGTATATTACAATGGGGTGCAGGGCTGAACAGTGGTGCAAAGTGGTCACTGTGACACCAGTGTGTGTGTGTGTGTGTGTGTGTGTGTGTGTGTGTGTGTGTGTGTATATTACAATGGAGTGCAGAGTAGAACGGTGGTACAAAGCCATAGCTGTGACCCCACCATGTATATTACAAGTGGCTGTAGGGTAGAACAGGGGTACAAAGTGGCTGCAGTGACACCGCTGTCTGTATTATAATGGAGTGCAGGGCAGAACAGCAGTACAAAACCATTGCTGTGATTCCACTGTGTATATCACAACTGGCTGCCAGGTAGAACAGGGGTGCAAAGTGGTCGCTGTGACAAAACTGTGTATATATTACACTGGAGTGCAGGGTAGAACAACAGTACAAAGTGGTCACTGTGACACCACTGTGTGTATACAGTATATATTACAATGGAGTGCAGGGTAGAACGGTGGTACAAAGCCATAGCTGTGACCCCACCGTGTACAGTATATTACAACTGGCTGCAGGGTAGAACAGGGGTACAAAGTGGCTGCAGTGACACCGCTGTCTGTATTATAATGGAGTGCAGGTACAAAGCCATTGCTGTGATTCCACTTTGTATATCACAACTGGCTGCCAGGTAGAACAGGGGTGCAAAGTGGTCACTGCGACACCACTGTGTCTATTACAATGGAGTGCAGGGCAGAACAGTGGTACAAAGTGGCCATTGTGCCACCACTGGGTATAGAACAATGAAGTACGGGGTAGAACAGGGGTAAAAAGTGGCTGCTGCTACCACACTGGAATAGTACAATGGAGTACAGGGTAGAACAGGTGTACAAAGTGGTCGTTGCAATGTATATTACAATGGGTGCAGGGCAGAACAATGGTACAAAGTGGTAATTACGACACCACTGTGTATATTACAACTGGGTGCACTGTACAACAGGGGTACAAAGCGACTGCTGCGAGCCCACTGTGTATATTACAATGGGGTACAAGGTAGAACAGTTGTGTGAAGTGGTCAATGCTTACAAGGTAGAGGGAGAAACGCAATAGTCCACCGATGTTTATCACCCTAAATATGTATGTACTGTATGTCTCCAATACCTTACTGCAAGGTAAGTCTATTTTATTATTATTAGAACTGGTTCTTATTGAAAAGTGAAAACGTAAAATGTATCCAGTTTTCTACATTTTAAATTCCATTAATCATGCATTACTAGGAATTTTTCACTTATAATAAAACTACTGAGAAAAAAAAGCATGAAACTGAATTCTGCTCAGTCACCAGTAGATGGCAGCATATGACTTTACTATCACCATTCAAATACACCACTCTCTATATGCGATAGTGGAGACATCTGCAGCCCTCTCTGGTCATAATGCAGTTTCCTGGATTTTTATACCAACAATTTTATTATGTAGAAAAAATATGTAAACATTTTAAATTAGAAATAAATCACTAAAAAGGAATACATTACAAGATGAAGGGGTTATTTTCTAGAGAATACTTTAATGTTCATCTTTTTGTGCTGGTGTGCAGCTCCAAATCACCCAACCATTACAGTGCTGGATCCACTGGCACCACAAATTCTAGTTTGTAGTCAAGGTGTTTTGTGTACTGTTTTTAACACCAGGCAGACAACAACAAGGAAAATGATTTATTTACAGGTGCATTTCAAACAAGTAAACAGTTCTTCAAAATAATATTTCTTTATTTAGTTATGTATTTAAAATTTGATGAGGGGGATACACGCACTGAGCCAGAGCTAGTTTCCAGGTGCAAACTAGGGGTTGGGATACCGAGAGTCCTGAGAGACCCTAAAGCTTGACAAAGTCACTTAAGGAAGACATACCGAAGTAGGAGAGAACATTATAGAAACAGGGGTCAGTCTAGGATCCTTCAAGTCTCCACTGAACTCAGAAACATAGGAAGACTAAGAGCTCTTGGTGAGGTAATCGAGGCATCTACCACTAACCCCAGAATAAACAAAGTCCACCCAGTATACATTCAATTGTAGTCCTCTCAAATCAGAGGCAACAAGGCAGTAATGACATTGGCTAGTCTAAGTTGACTGCATCCAAGATATCTACATAAGCAAAGATTGGTAGGATGGCAACAAAATCAAAAACAAAAGGATAGATTTCACTTCCTAGGCAAGTCCATCAATCCATTTTGTATGAGACAAAGTGGTTTTCACCCACCATGTAACATATCCAGAGCTGCTGAAATAGGATAATGACGATCTTGGCTGGGGGCTCAGCTATAGGTCAGAGGTTCTAGGGACACTTAGCAGTTTACAGAGGATAGCTGATTAACTTTTTTTGGGGGGGCTTGAGACCCACAGCTACCCTGTAGTTAGCAGTCATGTTGTTGAAGGTTTGACACAAGTGATATCCTTAAAAATCAGTGGGAATTTAATTTTACTGCCTAGGTGTATTTACTTATTTTTTTTGTTTTTACAATTCTCTTTATATTGGGATTTTAAAACAGGAGTAAATACAGCAACAGGTTAAACAGTTCATCCACAAATAGGAGTACAATGCACATTTAAAAAACACAGTGTTGGGCAATTCTGGTGAAGATGTATATATTCCATTAAACATAGGAAAGGCCTCCAGAAGGTCAGAATTGAGAAGAATTCATAAAACAGAAGATCACACATGTTAAAACAGTGCACTGAGTGAATTAAACATAGAAACATAGAATTTGATGGCAGACAAGGACCGGTTGGCCCATCCAGTCTGCCCATTTCCCTACCTAATGGATAAGCTGCAGATCCTAGTTAACCAGTAGCCTACTTTCTACCCCCACCCCCTAGAATTGCCTTATGACTGTCCCATGCATGCTTGAATTCAACCACTGATTTTGACTCCACAACCTCCTCTGGAAGGCTGTTCCATGCATCCACAACCCTCTCTGTGAAAAAATACTTCCTTACATTCTCTGAGCCCCCCCCCCCCATTGGGAAGTTTATGTAGAGAAGATACGTTGACATAGTCTAAAGTGAGTGTTCTTTGTTAAAGGCTACCTAAAACACACATCTTATGGGCACACAGTTCTAAACCCTCCCATGGAAGCAGAGCAGATAGGGAGAGGTTTTGAATCCTGTCAGTTACCTAAAATCTTAAGTTTAATACCTTCGTTATTTTTTCTGTACCCTGAACGAAACATTACAGCACCGCGATCGATTGAGGTTAAGACCGCTAGAACGTTAACGTGATGATGTTCATCTAGTCAGACATTTCAGATAGCCCTATGAGTTTCAGTTCTCTGTAATTGACAGTATGTATTCGATATCTTTTTGATGCTGCGCAACATGTACAGTGATATACTGTACTGGTGCCACGTAACGAGCGTTAAAAGATCTCAAGGTACACATATACTGTTAATTTTACACACAGGACATAAGGCTTCATAGGAACTGAATACTGGGAACATCCTGACTTGCTAAGATTACATCATCACGTTTGATGTTCCTAGCAGTCTTGGCCTCCGATCAGTGCGGTGCTGTGAAAATGTTTCCTGGTTTCAGGATTTAGAAAAATAATAAGTAAAAATCGCCGAAAAGGTATTAAACTTAATATTTTTAGGTAACTGCTTACAGGATTCAAAACCCCTTCCTGTCTGCTCTGCTACCACAGGACGGTTTTTAGAACTGTGTGCCCCATAAGATGTGTGTGTTTAGGTATGTGGGTAAAATGCATAAGGGAAAACAAGTGTAGGTAAACTAATCAAACCTATTTGCATGGCTGCTGTTTTATCAAATCAGAGTCGAACACCATGCATCAAACTTACGGGGGTGGAGGGGAGGCTAAGCTCTTGGATGACATTAAGTGGCCAGAATTGCCATCCTAATGCGGATTTTATGACACCAGTAGCATCACCTGGCCATCTGCGGGGGTTCGGCATCATTATTATGAGTTGAGAAAGGGACTACACATTTTCTGAACCAACTTGACTTGTCTAAGTTTGCATGTGCCAACCTCACATAATTGGTTTGAAGGGACATGTCCTTCACCCATTCAGACATTTTTGGTGGTTCCACATCTCTCCAGTGCTTGAATATGCCATTACAAACTATTAAACAAAGAAATGGGTCTGGAAATTTGTGGCTCGTCTGGGCGGGACCCCAATAAGCAAAGCTTTTTTTCATTCCATGCAGATTTGTACCTGCACTATAGCTTCACAAGCTGCAAAGATTGTGGTCCAGAATATTTGAAGCTTTAGACACATACATAGTATATGCAAAATGGTTTCAGTGACTGCCTTACATCACCAGCATGTATCTGAGGGAGAAGACAGTTTGTGGAGCTCGCTCAGTGTATAGTACCACCTGTGAAGGATCTTAACTTGCATCAGGTGGCCCATGGTTGCCCCACAAGAATGCAGGGCAGAGTTCCATCCCTTCTATCATTCTTCAGTGGATAACTATGTCTAGTTCAGTTTCCCCTGGCTGCCATAGTGGGCATACCTCTCAACCTCCTGCCTCATAAATCGGGGACAAGGCTTAAAAAAAAAAAAATAAAAAGAAAGAAAATCAGGGACAAAGGACTAAAATCAGGGACTCATCTTCAAAATTGGTCGTATCCACTCAAGAAACTGGTAGAATAAGGCGATTAGTGTAAAATGCATTTTCTAAGGAAGAACAAGTCTGTAACTATGTTTGACATTTTGTGCTTACAACTCCCACTGCTTGATCACAGAAACATACGTTTTAGAAGAGAGAGTAAAATTTTGAGGCAAAAATCAGGGACAATTGAGAGGTATGATAGTGGGCATTGTGTGATATGGGTCACAAAGGTTTAGCACATTGTAAATTGCATTGCCAGTTTTTGGGACAATTTTATGATGCAGACTAGAAGTGGGAGGGGTGCATTTTGTAGCCAGTTAGCATTAGTGAGCCCAGTGCATGGACGATTTGTAAAAACTTTCAGAACTCCTTATTTGGCATGGAGTACGGGTCCTTCAGTTAGTGAAAGAATAGCAGATGACACATGGCCACTCCAGGATGTCCAGTGGACCTCACCTCTACCTATATTTATAGCAGGGCTGTCCAATAATGGGGAACTAGTAGGAGACCACTGCAAAGCAGCAGATACCTTTTGCCACATTTTATAAGTGTAGCCTACTGGGATGCTGGAGAGAAGTGTGGCAAGCTAGTGTCTTCCTGCTTGCACACACAGCTAGAAGAATCAAGAATTGCTTCCTCACATATCCCTCAAGAAGGGGTGGCAACCACACCACGGGGTAAATAAAATAATGAAGGATGTCTATGGAACCTCCTGAAAAAGTCCCTTCTTCATCCCCCTAATTGGCTATTGTTTTGGTTGGGGGACACATCCTCACCACACTGCCAACCCAGATACAAGATATATTGGAAGCCCCCCTTAATGCTATCAGAACTCCATGAATCACTGACAGCACTGACCCCTGGCAAGGCACCTGGCAAGGATGGTTTCACCGTTAATCTGTTTTAAGTGATACAGGACCAGATACTTCACCCTTTCCTTGCTATGTGCAATAAAACCAGAACCAATACCAAACTCCCTCAGAGAAGCCCAATTATGGACCTAACCAAAAAGCGGCAAAGATGTAATGAAAGTGGCCAATTATAGACAAATTTAATTGAAACAGTGGATAATAAAATTCTCACCAAGGCCCTGGCTACCGACTCACATATCTAACATACCTATCCATAGGCAGGTTTCAAGAAGGGTAGGACAGAAGCGCACAATATCTGTACTCTCCTTAATATCTTTTGGCACTCAACGTCAACTAAGTCCTCTATAGCCCCACAGCATTTTCAAGGAGTGGAGTGGTAGTTTTTATAGCAGGTTCTTAAAAAAATGCAAATTTCGCGAGTATTCCAAGGATGAATATGCACAATTTATTCCCACTCCACTTCCAATCTCTCAATAACAGACAAATGTTTCCCCCCTCCCACTTCACCGAGGCACAAGGCAGGGTTTCCTCACTGTCCCGGTTTTTATTCTTAATAGCACTAGAAGCTCTTTCCAGAGTTCTCCTGAATCCTCCCAGTGTTCTATGGGTCAGAATAGGAAGCCAGGGTTGTTTACTAGACCTATATCCTGATGATTTCCTTCTCACTTTCCAATATCCTCCACTTGATATTCCATAACATGGGAGAGTCTAACTGAGCGAGTCAAACAGAGCGACTCAATTTGAGTGCCTGTGGGAATAGCAACTCTGATGAAATAGCCAGAGTGAGAAAACAGCAAGGGTACAAAAAGAGCTACATCAGACAACAGCCCTATGAGAAACCAGCTAGCTACAGGACACAACAGCTGCACACACTGGGAACACTGTTCAGTCTCAGACTCTGTTATAAAAACTAAAGGGGGGGAGCTGGGGGCATAGTCCCCCACAAGTGTGCGGTTCCCTCAGTTTGTTTGTGTGAAATGGGCTTTTTCCAGTGTGGTGTGGATAGCCTGTGGGTGTGCAGTACTGGGCAGGTGTTTGGAATGAGGTGCACATATGTGGGTAACTGGATTGCAGGGGTGGTTTGGCTGGTGGCAGCAGCCGTATAACTTTCAGGAGAGCATGCAGCGCAGTGCTTTCCCCACCATTTGGTTCGGCCCTTTTTTTTTTTTTTTTTTTATTAGAAAGTCACTATTTTGAAGCTCACTATTTTTGCCATGGGGTGTTTTTGTATTTGACATTTTGTTTTCACTCATTTGTTGGTAGCCATTTTACTTTCGCTAATATCACACACAGCCCTCCACTCAGGGATATACTAAACACCTTGGCACAAGTCTCAGGCCTCAAAGTCAACTGATCTAAAACCACACTTATGCCACTAAAAAAAGAACTGGTTCTCAAACTGTTTGGGAACACACATTAAGTGGGAGGGACAAGCATTACTTGCAGTATCTGAGGATCTCAATCACAACCAAATGGGCATCACTAGTACTTTCTAATTTATTATCCCTTATAAATGACCTAAAGGTCTAGTGCCATAGATGGCCCAAAGGACAGGTAAAACTGAAGCCATCAAAAAGTTAACGCTGCCAAGGTCTATACTGTATTAGCCATCTCTCTTTCTTAGCATCGGGACAGTGGTTCAAACATATGGATAGGACTTACCGAACACTTACTATGGACATAGAATCCTCCTCAATTCAGCCAGAAGAAACCACAATGCACTGGCTAAAGGGTGGTTGGTGCCCAATTACCCCAAAGAGAATATTACTTGGAATTCCAGAAGCAGCGAGCCTTTCAGTCACTTCAAGAGGTTTATGCACACTCCTCAATTTGGCTGATGACCAAAGAGCTCTCGGTCACACAAAATGTCTTGGTTCCCTACAAGGCAACAAATAGAGGCTGGACTTGGGGCAAGACCCAATTTTTAGCCTTACCCACAAAACCTGGGATAAATGCAGTCAAAAATTATTGGATAAACCCAAATCTCAAGACCATCCACCTCAGTTTACCCATTTATGGCACAATCTTAGGGTTCTGATAAGTAGCTATCCCATATGGTGGCCAACGTAAGCAAGGCATGGGATACAGTATCTGTACAATCTTTACAGCCCAATTCACATATCTATTTCATTCCAACAACATAACGTCCATTTGACCGAACTCCATAAGACTTCTGAATATTTCTCCAAATTTGAAGTGCTACCCAACAAATTTGTAGCATTCTAGGATCCTCAAATTTATAGCAGCTCTCAACGTGTCTAACTGGGTGGGCTCCTGGGAAAAAGGGAGGAGTGGGAAGCATCTACAAAGTATTTGGGATGCAACATCAGACCCCATGGAACAAAACAGGCTTGCATGGGAAAATAATTGGAATACCCTCTCCCCCTAAATACACGGGCCTTGTGTATCAGAATTGGTCCTGTAACATACCGAGATTCTACAGGAGCCCTGATGCAGTCGAAGATAGTGCTGAATCTCCCCAAGTGTTGGAAGATATAGGCCTTCTTCCACAAGCCTAGTGTTGGAGATATGTCCAAAGCACAACAGACTTCTCACATTATACTCAAGTTGTTTCCTACCCAGCATTTATACACTGGAGTACTAGCTTAGTCCAAGGCCATTCTACAGTCAGTCTTTGCCCAGATAGTGGCATCCCCCCCCCCCCAAAAAAAACAAAAACAAAAAATTAAAAACACAGTTTATCCTTCTCCATGCCAGAGGCCAGGTCCTCCTTCAACTCACACCAATGCATGCTACCCACTCTACCAGTGCTCTGTTACTACTGCTCTTGCCCCCCCCCCACCGACAACCCATGATACATCCACGAGCTGCTCCTCCCCCAGCGTAACCTCTGGAAGCAGACATGCCCACAAGCTCCTTGGCATTTCTTCCCTAAAGTCATCTGGCCACCTAAGGAGAAGGTGAAGACGGAGGTTCCCCTTGGAGCAGAGCAACTCGAGCCAGGTGTGGGTGTGGGCTGCTGGTGGAACTTCATCTCCCCTATCCTGTGCACCATTTTATCCTTGCTGTGTCCCACCCCTCCCTCCAAGAGTGTGCAACGTGATTGGATTCTAGGAAATTCTGACACATCCAACCAGCATTCTCGCTCCTACGGCCCCACACTCTATCATTCTCCTGTATCGCTACCTGTGGTCACCCTGTGAGTACCCCCTCCCCAGAGAAGAGCGTCCAATGGTATGCTTAATCCTTCTCCCCTTGGCCAGCCTTCTGATGACCCAGGCTCATTACCAAACCTGGATCACTGGCATCGTGAGCAGCAGAGCTACCACTGTGCTGGCAGGCAGGCTTCAGACATCTCAATTGATGGTCCTCAGAGATACCAGAGAGTCTGAACAGATACTCAGCTGCAATAGACTGACTTAAATGACAACTATATTCATCCATCCATCCATCCAGTAACTGGGTTGGTGCCATATATATTTATGAGCTATTTAGTATCTCATATCTTAAGTGTACCCCCAGATCAAGCAAATACTCCACCCCATGCAGAGGAAGACCCCCCCCCCATACTGTGGGTCGATAGTAAGTTTATTATATATATGGGATATGTGATGGGTGCTTGTGAAATAAATTCATCTTCGAGTGGTCAGTGACCTCCTTAACTTCACAAGTGGCAAAGCCATGAGAGAGGTCAAGAGGTCACTGACCATGAGTGAAGATAAATATCATCTCATAAGCACTTATCACATGTCCTGTTTATCAATCAAGTCCAAGTTTATTTGTAGGGAAAACTCCATTGAGCACACTCATTTACAAGGAGGTCCTGGTAAGACAACTTGGTACAAAGTATACACAATATTACTATACAATATAGTACAATTGTGATACATCAAATTTGAACAGTGTTGAAACAGGTAAACAATGTACAGTAGGGAGGGGTTGTGGGATAATAGATGGACCTGACAGAGAATTTCAGGTTCAACACACAATCTGTGTGATGTTTATTTAAAACACAGGGAATAACCTTTAGCAATGGCATATCCCTTCTTCAATATATCAGTTTGCACCAACAAACTATGCATATCCTTCCTCTGCACTTGGTCAGCACCTACTAACCCAATGATTTAGCTCTTAAGTGAAAATTATTTTATTCCATATGTTTGTCTTGTGTGTTTGGGTGATGGGGAGCCCAAATAAAATAAAAAGCTACAGACAAAGAACCTCGGTGCAGAAGCACTGAAGCAATGGTTATCCCAAAGGGCACTGGTAATAAAGTCAAGTTTCAAAGAAACATAACATCACACATACCCCCATAATGCAATGGGAACTATATGCAAATCACCATGACATTTTAGGCTCATTCAGCTTAAAGCAGGAATGCATGGTGCCAAAGGGCCTCAAACAACCTGTAAATTTACATGCATTTTAAATAACACAACTAACTTCATTTTTATAACAGTCCCCTAGTAACTTTTTACCTTTATCAAAAACATTTAGTGCCATGGTATTTTCAACATTTACAGGTTTCATACACACAAGGCATATACATCAAGATATTTTATGACCTAGTGCTACTGTATACCAAATCCAACGAGGAACACAGCCCATTTTACATCAGCTTGGAGATCACCATAATAACCTCCCTGTAGGATGACCCAAGAGGGAAAAGGAAAATTAAAGAGGATACTATACTATAGATAAGAAAGGGAAGGGGCCCCACCCATAGGTGGCCAACCTTATGGACTAGAAACTGTAAAGGATAGATTAGGCTAAGAAATAGAACTGTTGCTACAGATTTAAGAAAAGGTATGTCCTCAAGAGTCACAGGGAGTCATGGCTAAATTATATACATTTCAGGAACTAAGCTAACAGGCAGGAAAGGAGAAAAGGGGTAAGCATGAAAAGTTTACATTCAAGTGCTTTATGAGACTATAAACAGTTTCTCCGCTAGGAGGGCTGGGCTACTAGGTGCTTTGGCAGTGGCAAATTTCTGTAAGCACTTTGTTGATCAGTGTTTTTAAATACATTTATGGAGACCAGTTTGGGAGTTTTAGTGTGGCTTGTAGTTTGTTCCAGGTGGACAGATTACATGGCCAAACGCAGATTTACTATGAAGTGTGCAGAATTTGGGTACTTTTAGTATGAAAGAGTTTTTTTCTAAGGGCGTAGGAGCTACGATAAGCAAAAAAGGGAGGTGATGTAGGAAGGGACTTTGTTCTGAAATGTTTTAAGAGTCCAGATACCAATGTGTAGCATCCTTCTTCTGGCCAGGGAAGCCCAGCCTACAGCTGCATAAAGAGCACAATGGTGGGTTCTTTAGGGTGCGTTAGTTATAAAGCGGACCACATGGTAAAACAGGATAGCAAGCTTATGAAGGTTGGTTATTGTGCTACTATTATAAATTATATCCATATAGCAGAGTAAGGGAAGAAAGGTGGCTTGAACCAGCCTTTTCCTAATATCTAAGGGAAAAAGGGATTTATTTCTGTAGAAAACAAAACAATCCTATTTTCAGTTTCCTAGCAAGGGATTCAATGTGGTACGTGAAGGATAGTTTGCTATCTAACCATACCCCTAGGTATCTGAATTGATCAACTGACTCTAGTGAGTCTCCTAGTATGGTTAGTATAGGCCTGTGTAGCCTGTCCAGGCAGAGAAGTTAGGGAATGCAGTGGTAAAAAAGTACATAATTTTTGTTTTCTTGACATTTAGTAATAGTTTTGATCTTAGCAGGTTTCGCTCCAGCTGACTAAAATCAGAATGTAGTTCTATGACGTCTGACAATTAGGATTTGGCTGTATAAGAGATGGTATCCTCCATGAAAAAGTGGAGTCTGGAATTATGGATGTTGTCACTAAGGGATCTGTGAATAACAGGGGTCCAAGAATGGATCCCTGGGGTTCACCTCTAGTTATCAGTAGGGAACAGGAAAGGAGTCTGTTGGTTTTGATATGTTGGTTTTGATGCGCTGGAGTTAACCAGTGAAATAGCTAGCGAACCAGTTTAGTGAGCAGTTATACAGACCAAGGTCTTAGAGTGTGGCTAATAGAGTGTTATGATTGACAGTGTCGAAGGCCTTGCTTAGGTCTAGGAAGACGGCTCCAGTAGAGTTTTTAATGATGCAGAGCAGTGAACACATCATTTGTCACTTTGGTTAGAGCAGATACTGTACTATGGTTTTGCCGGAAGCTGGATTGAAGGGGGTTAAATGTGATTTTTTTGAAGTGATCCTTCAGCTGATTATAGACCAACTTTTCTAGGAGCTTCGACAGGATGGGCAAGATGGAAATCAGTCTAATTATCAAGGTCACAGGGTGTACTGATTCAAACAAAGGTATTAAGGCAGTTTTCCTGCAGGATGGGACTGTTCCAGATGCGACTGATAAGTTGAAAATATGTGCTATGAGGCAGTTAGAAAGTGGTACTAGCCTTAAGAAGGCAGGCTCGATTCCATCTGTGCCTGCACTTTGTTCGTATCTAATTTTATTAATAGGTCCTCAACTTGCTTGAAAGTCACTGGTGAGAAACAGAAGTAGTCCTGGGTCTGAGGGGACATAATTGAGTGATGAGCAGTCAACAATGGGCAGGAGTTGAATGCTAGGCCTGCTGTCGTGAATGGCTCATTTAGTTTTTCTAGAATGGTGCCCTGATTGGAGATCGTGGTACCATGTTATAACTTCTGATGGGGATTGCAGGTGGGGTTCTCTGTCCTTAGACAGCTTTGATGGTTTGCCAGATCTTTTTGAAGTTACCTGTGGCACCCGCAAGGGTTTCCATGTAACAGATTGATTTGGCTGCTCTAACCAGCTTGGTACAAGTATTTCTTGAGATTCTAAAGGTCGGCCAGTCAGTCTGCCAGAGCTTTAGACTGCCTCACCTTGGCCCATTGTTTATCCTTTTGGGTCAGGGCTGCTTTCAGGTCGGACATAAACCAAAGATACGAGATCTTTTTCACTCTACATTTAATGAATGGGGCATGCTTATTTGCTAGGTTTGTTAGGTTAGTATTGTGGATATTAACAGCCTCATCTAGTGAAGTAGCCAGGTAGACGTTTTGCCAGTTTGTATCTCGGAAGTCTGCTAGGTAACTTTCAGGTTTGAATTTACAGAAACTTCGCTTTGTGATGAACGTGGAGTTCGATGGTCATTTTTTTGTATAGACAATAATGTTGTGATTACTAAGATCATTGTGGAAGATGGCTGTATGCACAATTTTATGTGGTCTGTTTGTATTAAATCTAATATGGAGCTTTTAGTGCTATTTTTGGCATTGAATCTAGTAGGGTCTGAAATGAGGTTACCACGTCAATATCGCACAACTATTTCAGCGCAGTCATTTCAGCATTGTGGTATGTGCGTAATCATATTAAGCGCATACTGCATTTCAGCACATACCGTACCAGCACATACAAGCCTACCACACTCACATTATATTCAAGTCAGCGGCAAGCAAATCAGACAACCTTTAGAAATGAAGTCGCAGCATATTCATTGGCAACATTGGTAAAATGTACAGTTACGGAAGAACTTACCGTAACAGTAGATCTTCGAGAGAGGCTCTTGCAGTAGGCAATTACATATAAGACTGACCTGGCAGGCATCAGGACCCCACAATCTCTGGCGGGAGACTGCCCCATGTCAGGTGACTGACATCATGTGACATCAGTATAAAGGGGCGGTCCCCCACGCCCATCTTCCAGTTCTTTCCCACCAAAGGTGAAAAAGGCAAGACGAGAGAGAAGCGGATATTTCCCTTCCTGGAAAAGGAGCTGAAAACCTAAGGGGGATGGAGGGCAGGAAGGCATTACCTACTGCAAGAGCCTCTCTCGAAGATCTACTGTTACAATAAGTTCTTACATAATAGTGCTATTTTACTTCGAGAGGGTTCTTGCAGTAGGTAATTACATATAGGACTGAATCCCAAGCAGTCTGGAGGAAAAAAGGGAAAAGCACTTGGGAGGAGGAAAACTATACAACCAATGGAACTTCCGGCTGAACAGGTCTTATGAAAGAAGACCTTAGAGTACAGCCAACCCGAAGCCTGCTCTACGGTGAGAGCCAATATCCAAACTGTAAGGTTTTGTAAAGGTATGGACAGAAGTCCAAGTCGCGGCTACGCAGATGTCTGCCACTGACACATTCTTGAAACAAGCCTCAGAGCCAGCTACTCCTCTGGTGGAGTGACCTCTGACTTGACCCAGCAGGGTCTGGTGGTACTTGTCATAACAGAAGGTGATACAATGAGCCAACCTTTTAGAAAGGCATCGTTTGGAAACTCCATTGCCCTCTGTTTTGTGAGTAAAAGACAAAAAGCTGATCCGATTTCCTGAGATCCTTAGTCCTAGTGGTATAGTATCTTAGTATTCTGTGAATATCCAAAGTATGCAAGAGGTACTCCCCTTGATTGGAGTGTTGCGTAAAGAAAGCAGGTAGCTCAATGGATTGGTTCGGGGTAGATTCTGCTACCACCTTAGGGAGAAACTTGGGATTGGTGTGCAGAGCCACACGTTCCTTGAGAAAAATCAAATAAGGGATTTTGCACATCAGGGCCTGAAGCTCATAAATTCGTCGAGCTGAAGTAATGACCACTAGGAAGAGAGTCTTCCAAGAGAGGAACTTCAAGTTTGCTGAGGCTGCTGGTTCGAAAGGAAGCAGAGTAAGCTTCTTGAGAACAAAGTTCAGATCCCAAGGAGGAGCAGGAATGCAGATAGGGGGTCTCAAATGGAGAACCCCTCTGAGGAAAGTATAGACACTTCCAACTAAGCGAAAGTCCCGTTTCCAAAAGGGATATGGTAGGCCGAAATTGCTGCCATGTGGACTTTCAAAGAGGAATGGCTGAGACCCAGGTCAAAGAGATAACGCATGTAGTCCAGAACTCTTTCAGCTGGGCAAGAGAAAGGCTCAAAGTCCTTTGATGAGGCCCAAATTGAAAAATGTTTCCACTTCATGGCGTAGGTGAACCTAGTGGAAGGCTTTCTGGCCTCCACCGGAATATCTGCTACGAGAGAAGAAACCCCGAACTGGACTTGAGCTACGTCTGCAGGAGCCACACGTGCAACTGAAGGGATCTGAGACCTGGATGAATAAGGGTCCCCTGATCCTGGGTCAGCAAGTGCTGTGACAGAGGAAGAGGAAGTGGAGATTCCTCTGAAAATTGTTGCAGAAGGGAGAACCAGACTTGCCTGGGTCAGAATGGAGCGACGAGGATCATCTGGACTCCTTCTGTCCTGAGTTTGTGCAAGACCCTTGGAATTAAGGGAACTGGAGGGAAAGCATAGACTAATCTGTCCTTCCAGTCGAGAGACAGAGCGTCCCGCCAGAAAATGCCTCACCCTGGAGCGAGCGAGCAGAAGGCGGGAAGTTTTGCGTTTTGAGGACACACGAACATGTCTACCTGAGGGGTTCCCCAAAGCAGGAAGATGTCATCTACTACCTCTTGATCCAGTTCCCATTTATGGGCTTTGGCTGAAGGCCGACTGAGGTGGTCTGCCAGCATGTTTTCTACTCCCTGAACATGAACTGCCATCAGGTGAAGGCTGTGCTGAGCAGCCCAACTCCAAACTCTCACTGCTTCCCTGCACAGAGGGTAGGAACAAGTTCCTCCCTGCTCGGCGATGTACCAAACTATACACGTTATCTGTCTGAACTGTTAAGTGACCAGGAAGAATGGAAGAGTGCAGAGCCTGGAGAGCATGCAGGACAGCTCTGAGTTAGAGCACATTCACATGTAGAGTCTGCTAGAGTCTGGACCAGGTGCCCAGAGTCCTGTGAGACCCTAGATGGGCTCCCCAGCCCTTTCCTGAGGCATTTGTTGTCAATGTTTGGGGGGGGGGGGTTCGATATTGAAGTGAACTCTTCGGCAAAGGTTCTCTTGCACCATCCACCAATGCAAGTCCCAGACCATGGAATCGGAGACTAGAACCTCCTGGTCTAGGTCATCCATTGTTTGGTCCTATTGAGACCGCAGCATCCATTGAGAGATCCTCATATGGAGCTGAGCACGAGAGACTGTCGGGATAGCAGCCACCATGAGCCCAAGGAGGTGAAGTACTGACCTGGGACTGACCCTCCTGTGACTGGACAACAGACATGCTCAAGTCTAGAGGATGTCTATCCTGTCCGGAGGCAAAAATGCCTTGCCGATGGTAGTGTCCAGGATTGCCCCAATAAACCAGAGTCTTTGGCAAGGGACCAGATGGGACTTGGCCTGGTTGATGGCGATACCCAGGCTGGTGAAAACCTGCAGGGTAAAGGAAAGACAGCATAGAAGTTCCTCCCTGTACAGAGCCACCAGGAGCCAGTCGTCCAGGTATGGGAATACCTGCACTGCCTGGGCACGCAAGTGGACCACTACCACAGACAGGCATTTGGTAAACACTCAGGGAGCTTAGGAAAGACCAAATGGGAGGGCCTTGAATTGGCAGTGGTCCCACTGAAAAGAAAACCAAAGGAATTTGTGGTGGGAAGGGCAGATGGGGATGTGCAAGTAGGCATCCTGCATATCCAAAGCCACAGCCACTGTCCCTGCTGAAGAAGCGGCAGAAGGCTCTGCAAGGAGAGTATTCTGAAGTGTTTGTACTCCATGAACATGTTCAGGGAACTGAGGTCTAAAAATTGGCCTTACATCTCCAGTCTTCTTTGGAACTAGGAAGAAATGGGAATAGTAACCTGTCCCCCAAAGGTGGGTGGGGACTGGTTCTATCGCCACCTTCGCAAGAAGGGAGGAAATTTCTTCCAGGACCAGAGGATGTTGGGAACCGCACGAGTTGCACTTATTTTTATGAGATTTGGAAGATGTCTGGGTTGACATACACGGACGTTTGAAGCAAAAAATCTAAGAAAAAACAGTCACAAAGTTCAATAAAACTTACCGACTGAAGACTGACGAGCGATGGAACTCTACCACGAGGAACTTTCACAGGTCGACAGCAGGAAAGAACTGGAAGGCGGGCGTGGGGGACCGCCCCTCTATACTGACATCGGTCACCTGACGTGGGGGCAGTTCCCCACCAGAGACTGCTAGCTAGAAATTTTTCCATGGGTCCAGACGCCTGGCGGGTCAGTCCTATATGTAATTACCTACTGCAAAAGCCCTCTCAAAGTAAGATCATTGGTTCAGTAATCTTTTCTCTTTTTTTTGGTTTATGTTTGGAGATGTGAGTTGCAAGTTATGAAAAGTGTGCACCATTCAGAATGGTGAATATATTGCACACCACGTGTTCGGATAACCAGTATCGGACTATTGCAGTACTAAGGGTGCATGTTGCGAATGCTTGCGATTACACTTGTCACTGTCTTGTGGTGCTATCATAATGGCTGCTGCCATGCTGACAAAGCTGCTGCCATTGCGGATGTCACTGCTGATGCAGTGATATGGGTGCCAGTGGTACTGCCATGTGCTGCTGCCATGCAGCACATTCAGCAACAGGAACATTTGCTCGACAAGGTGATAAGCACCACTGTTGCACTTGGACTACTGAATTGTGCAAACATTCTGCCAGATCACTGAATAGTGGTGGACACGATGTGTCCGTATAGCGGACATTACAGTATTTTTATTTTAATTGTTTAACCAGGAGTAGCACACTAAGCTGAAAGCTTTTTTACAGGAGCGACCTGGGAGCACAGGAAGGTAAAGTGACTTGCTCAGGGTCACACAGTATGCAAGTGGAAGCTGTGGGATTCAAACCCAGGTCTGGTCTGCTGGATGTCACCAGATTTGCAGCTCAGAGCCTTAAACCACTGCGCTATACTGCCTCCCATATGGCAGTAGTAAGCATGCGAGGCTGTGAATGCCACCAGTGGTGCTCCCAGGACACAGTGCAGTGCAAAAGAACACTGACTGCACAACTTGAAGAACATCGGTGACTGCTGTGAAACGGACCTTGCCATTCTGCCTGTCACAGTCTGCCGGTGCAGCAAGTAGCATGCTGCATTGCCATTGCAGCTGTGACATCACTGTTGGGATTGCGGCTCTCAGACACAGCTGTTAAGTCTATATAGCAACATGAATCCACACACTCCAGCGTAACCAAACACTTCTTGGAATGAGTGTTGCAAATGAGCGGTCGGGATTGTGCCTGTCACACTGCTCCAGTTTTAAGTCTGTTGGCTAGTAAATATGGCATGTTGGCATTGGGTGTGCACAGTGTGGACAGCTAATGCACTAAGGGGTGGGGTGCTAAGAGGGTGCCGACATTGACTGCGCCAAATTTGTGCTGCGTGATGTAGGTGTGCACCGAAATGACTGCGTTGTAATGTACCGCGACGAGTTTGTTCGCGCTGAACTGACATGTAACCTGAAATGAGCTGTGCGATACCCAGCTCATCACACATGTCCTTTAGTGTATTTGCTCTAGGGAACACAGCCAGTCCATATTTACAGGTGGTCACCAAGAATGATGGATTCATTAGCGTTAATTTCTATGATTATGAGGGTTGGCAGTAGTTCTACACACCCCCGCTGGTGGTCTGCAACAGCAAATAATGTTGATTGCTTTAGGTGGGTGCAGGGAGTCTTATGGCCAGACATTCAGACTCCTTGGGTCTGGTAATAGCAAGGATTTCGGTGGCAATGAATTTGGAATTTACATAAATAATTACCCCCCCCTTGACTGCCTATCCAATCTAAATGTGTTATAGGATGGTAACGCTATTTGTTGGTCTGTAATGCTGCCCTTGAGCCAGGTTTCAATCAAGATTTATTTAACTCATTGCCTCCTCAGGAGCTCTCTGAAGTTGCAGCACGTGTGTCCTGTATACTGATACCAGTGAATCCTGGGGCTTTCTAAGCAAAATTAAGCCATGATCAACATGTCACAAACAAATGCTAATAGCTCAAGAACCATGTGTGCTAGTCACAAAGTATGAGTGGCAAACTTGTTCGGCATAAAATTACCTTTGCAATGATGGTATGCAAGTAATGATACGTAATTTAGTTTTTTTTCTATGCTGGTCGAAACAGCAAAACAATATTTTTCCACTAAAAAAATGCACCATAAGTCTTTTTTGTTGGGAAATATGTAACATATCAACTCCACATTAAGCATCCATGCATTAAATGTAGTTGTAATAATTTGTTAAAAAAAACAGCTATTTCTGTAGTATAAAAAACATAATTTTTCCCCATTATAGTCAAGGTGCGTAGGTGAGGTTTGAGGCACGAATCTGAGCCATACACACCACACCATAAACAAATGCGTATAACTCCTAAAGTATATATGATATACAGAACATATCAGTGGCAAAGTTGTTCATCACAAAATTGCCTTTCCAATGATGCTATGCAATCAATTGTGCTCAGTTCGGTCTTTATTTTATACTGGCCGAGATACCCAAAATGTGTGTTTATTCAAAGTGCTTAGGTGGTTCTTGATGGACAAAATGTCAGCCATACACACCATGTCATAAATGAATGCTAATAACTCCTGAAGTATACATGATGCACAGAAAATGTCAGTGGACAATCTGTTCAGCACTAAATTACCTTTCCAATGATGCTATGCAATCAATTGTGCTCAGTTCGGTATTTGTTTTATACTGGCTGAGATACCCAGAATTTGTGTTTTATTCAAAGGGCTTAGGTGTTTCCTGAGGGACAAAAAGTGAGCCATAATACACCATGCCATAAAGAAATGCAAATAGCTCCGAAAGTATACATGATGCACACAAAATGTCAGCGGGCATTTGCACACTGCACCCCGCAAAAGCAGCACCATAACCAAAAGGCCTTGTCTTCGTTACATTCTCCCCCACCATCAAAACACCCACCACAATACACTCAGGAAGGTGGGGGGGGGGGAAAAGAAGAGATCCACTGGACATCAGAAAATTAATTTTGTGAGATGATGCTGGGTGTTTGACTGTGGGGGGGCCCCTGACCCCAGGAAACCATTTTGTGTGCTGGTGCCAGGTCTCGGGGGGGGGGGGGTTCACCCAGACAGCAGGTACTGCAGTTTGTCAGATGGTGCCAGGCCTTGCATCACCAGTCACCATCCCACAAACAGCATTGCCTGTTGTCTGGGGACTCCCCACCACTCTCAGAGACTCATCACCATCTCACAAAATGGAGCGCCTTTTGTCAGGGACCTGCACTCCACCGTCAAACACATGACACAATGCCATCATACCAAAAACATTTCCTGGTGTCCAGGGCCGCCACCCCCCCACCCCTACCTTCCAACAGCCAGCACCATTGCACAAAAAGCACTCTCTGGTGCCCAGCGACTCCCCACACCATCCGTCAGCTGGCAGCATAACACAAAATTGATTCCCTGGTGTTTCAGAGGGTGAGGTGGGGGCAACGGACAACAGCGAATTCTGTTTGTGGGATGGCACCGAGTGTTGGTGGGTGGTTGCGAGTCCTCAGACACCACGGAATGTTTTTCTCTTTGATGGTGCTGGGTCTTGGAGAGTTTGGGCGAGTCGCTGGATAGCACGGAATGTTTTTTGTTTGATAGTGCCAGATCTGAGGGGGACCCTGCACCATCAAAGAAAAGCATTCCCAGGTTTCCAGTGGCTTACCAACACCCTCCAAGACTCAGCACCAAAAAAGCATTTTCTGGCATCTGGGGACTCACTACCACCCTCCAGCACCCAGCGCCAGCCCATAAACAGTCATGACACAAAACGCATCCGCTGGCCCCAACAGAAACACACACACACACACACACACACACACACACACACACACACACACACACACACTCCGAGACATGGTACCATGGTGTCTAGTGGCCCCCCCCACCCCGAGAACCAGCACCAAAACAGAAACCTGCATCCTGCATTCAGTGTAGTCCATTGCAACCAGCCTACCAGCCATTTGCCCCCACCACAACCACCACATGATCACATTGACTGGCGACCATTTAAAAAAAACAAATCACAGAACAAAAACTCACTGGTCTTTCATTCCACTACAGACATTTTAGACGACCGCTTCTGACCTGAGAATGAACACCAAGCAATGCCGCACAGCTTTAGCATACAAAGACCCATCCCAAGCAAAATATTTTACAAATGTACTGACATACCTTGGCATGCTGGCCTTTCATCCCACTACAGGCATTTTCAGGCGGCATGTGGATCTCGGCAGGAGGTTATCTTTTGTATTGCCACGCCACGCTCCAGGCCCCAAAACAAACACCCACAAATGCTGCACAGCTTCTGGATATAGAGACCCATCCCACGAAAAAGCAATAAAATATATTTTATAAAACCCACCCCAAAAAGCGCCACAATGAAACAAGGAAACAAAGAGAATGCTAATAATTTAGAGAGCTGCCACGTTCACAGAGAAGCCCTGCTTCAGTTTAGGAACATCTCCAAGACGCGGCTCAAAGAGACAAAATAAGAGGGAATGTAATACATAAAATAAATAAAGCAAATTTGCATACCTCAAATAAAGCACAGCAAAATGGGGGGTCTGTGTAGTGGACTGCAAATGCCGGTATCCAGGCTCAGGCACAGCTCACCTCAGCATCTACATTACAAGCAGCTGAGTGGGACACGCAGAGCTCTGAATGCAATTTAAAAAATGTTTTCCTATCGGACCTATACCCTTTGCAACCAATCACAGCAGGCTTAGACTGTGTAGTACTCATATGATTTATTTAATAAGCCTGGCACAGATTGTATGGCAAGTAATTTTTAACTTGTATAGCTGCCGACTCCAGACATACTACGGACAAACAGGAACTATGCAGCTGCTGCCTCAGTTTGTTCTTGGACACACAGGGTCTGAGTTTGCTGCCACCTACAGACGTTTCTCGATAACAAAGAGCACATTTCTCCATTGCGACTCAATGCACTTTACAACAATTCTAAAAGTCATTAAAAAAACTAGACAAAAACCCAAGTAAATACAAGCATTAAATTATCAATAAAAGCATACTAGCTACTCATAAAAGCTTGTCTAAATAAAAAGATCTTAAGCTCCCATTTGAAGATGTCAACTGCTGGGCTATCCCTAATCTGGTGAGGGAGGGAGTTCCACAGGATTGGGGCTGCAGAAGAAAAACAGCGGGCCCTGGATGTCTAAGTGAATCCTGGGAGCTCTCAACAAACCCTCACCCGCAGAATGAAGGGAGTAGGTGTGCTGGTAGGGACACAGGAGATCTTGCAGGTAACTGGACCCCCGACCATGTAGGACCTTATAAGTCAACAGAACGACCTTGAAGGAGATCCACCACCTAACCAGCAGCCAGTGCAGCATAGGCGTAATATGACATGATCTAGGTAGACCTGACAACAACCTGTCTGCCGCATTCTGCACTAGCTGCAGGTGGCACAGATCTACCCCCGCTAGCTCCAGAAACACAGCGTTGCAATAATCCAGGCGCGAGGTCACAAAGGTATGGACTAGTACTGGCAGATCAGCTGGGAGTATCAGGTGTTTAACCCTGACGATGTTTCTCAGATGCTAGAAAGAGGTCTTGACGATGGCCAGCACCCTTAAGTATCAGGCCACAGTCAAAAACAATGCCAAGATTCTTCACTCGATCAGAGGTGAGCAGCTGGGCGTTCCCAAGCCCAAGCCCTGAGACTCAACCAGATTGCACCCTCATCCCCTGGCAGCCAGGTTCCAGAACCAGTACCTCAGTCTTATCTGGATTCAACTTCAACCAGCTCATATTCATCCAATCTTGAGTCTCATCCAGGCAGGTGTTCAATACTGAGACATTCTCCTGCTGCTAGGGTGCAAAGGACATGTACAGCAGAGTATTATCTGCATAACAGTGAAAACTTGGCTCATACCACCTTATAATGTCCCCTAGCAAATAGTATGTACACCGCAAACAACATGGGTGACAAAACCGAGCCCTGCAGGACCCCGTATGGCAGGAACATGGGAGCGGAGGAATAAACCCAGCACATGTTGCGACCTGCCAGTGAGGTAAGCTCTAAACCAATTGTGGACTGTACCCATCAGTCCACAGCATACATCTGCAGGCATTCCATCAGCACGCAATGGTCCATGGTGTCAAACGCTGCCAAGAGATCGAGAAGATCAAGAATGGAACATTTCCCCCCAATCCCTCGCTGCCAGATCATCATTTAGTACCTAATCCAGGGTAGTATCAGTACTATGCTTTTTCCTGAATCCTGACTGAAGAGGCTTGTAGGTGTCATGGGCCATTAAATAGGTCTCCAGCTGAATGGCCATCACCTTCTCAATAACCATCCCCACAAATGGTAAGGTTAGAGACAGGGGTCTGTAGTCTGCCAGGCAGTCCACATCTAGTGAAGGTTTTTTTTTTTTGGAGGGGACTTGCAATCACCTCCTTCAGGTGCCCCAGAAAGATCACAGGCACCAGAGAAAGTACAGTTACGTAAGAACTTACCGTAACAGTAGATCTTCGACAGAGGTTCCTTCAGTAGGTCATAACATGTAGGACTAGCACCATCTGGCGTCAGGACCCAACGGCAGACTTTTCCAGCAATACCCGACGGGAGACTGCCCACCGACGCCATGTGACTGACGTCAGTGTAAGTCTATATAGTGGGTGGTCCCCAGGCCAACCCTCCAGTTCTCTCCTGCCGGAGCCCTGGAAGAAGAGGTAGCAGGTCTGTAGACTGAAAAATTTTCTGAGGGGAAGGAGTGCGGGAAAAACATGACCTTCTGAAGGAACCTCTCTCGAAGATCTACTGTTATGGTATGTTCCTACGTAACTGTACTATCTTACTTCGAGAGGGTTCCTTCAGTGGGTCATAACATGTAGGACAGAATCCCAAGCAGTCCCACAAAAGAGAGACAGAGAAAAACATGGGAGGAGGAACAACTGAAATACAGAAAGGAGCGTGCCTAGGACAAAAGGCCCTGCAGGACAGCTAGGCCAAAAAACTGCCCTTCGCCTAGAAGCAACCTCCAGACTGTAATGCTTTTTAAAGGTATGGACTGAACTCCAGGTTGCTGTCTCACAGATCTCCGCTGCAGAAACATGATGGAGAAAACTGCAGAAGCAGCCACACCCCTAGTCGAATGAGCCTTGACAGGTCCCAGCAAAGGCTTCTCAGACTTCTGGTAACAGAAGCGAATGCACTTTCCTAACCATTTTGAAAGGCATTATTTGGAAACCACCTTACCAAATGTCCTTGATGCAAATGAAACAAAGAGCTGATTCACTTTTTGCGATTCCTTTGTGCAAGAGGTGTAACACCTAAGGATCCGGTATACATCCAGGGTATGAAGTAAGGCCTCACCTCTGTTTATTGGGGCCGGATAGTACACCAGCAGCTCCACCAACTGGTTGAGGGTGAGCTGCAAAGCCACCTTGGGAAGCAACCTAGGATGAGTACAGAGGACCACCCTGTCCTTGTGGAAAATAAGATGAGGCTCCTTACAAGCTAAGGCCTGAAGCTCGGATATCCTTCAAGAAAAAGTAATAGCAACAAAAAAAGAGCATTTTCCAGGAAAGGTAACGCATATCACAGCTCACCCCTGGTTCAAAAGGAGGGAGAGAAAGTTTCTCCAACACAAAATTAAGATCCCAAGGTGAAGAAGGGCTGTGGATGAGGGGATTTCAGGAACAGTATGTCCTTCAGAAAGGTGCTGGCAAGCTCCAGCTGTGCCACGGGTTTAACATCCACTAGCACATGGTAGGCCAAAATGGCCAATAAGTGGCTAATAGGAAAGGCCAGAGTCAGACAAAAAGAGCAGGTATTCCATTAGATGCGGGACCGAACATGTAAAGGGGTCCCAACCCTTGGAGGTTGCCCTTCATAGCATAAGTGGACCTTGTGGAAGGTTTTTGGGCCTCCATGATGACTTGAGCAACTCTCGATGAGACTCCAAAGCATGAAATTGTTATGTCTGTAGGAGCCAAGCATGAAGATGCAAGGTCCTGAGCCCTGGGTGCACCAACTGATCCTTGCCCTGGGTTAAGAGGCTGTACTGTAATGGAAGTGGAACTGGGGGTTCCCTCAACAACTGCAGAAGAAGTGGGAATCAAATATGTCTGGGCCAGAGAGGAGCGATAAGGATAATTTTTGCTCCCTCCAATTGGAGTTTGAGGAGCACCCTCTGGAGAATGGGAAATGGAGGGAAGGCGTACAAAAATATCCCTATCCAGGAGAGAGAAAACATGTCATGCCAAAAAGCACCATGCTCTGGAATGAGATAGCAAAAGCTGGGAAGCTTTGCATTGAATGGGGAGGCAAACCGGTCGAGTTCCGGTCGTCCTCATTTCTGAAATAGAGATTCCACCACTGCCTGGTTTAGTTCCCATTCATGATAGAGGGTGAACAATCTGCTGAGGTTGTCTGCTAGAATGTTTTCCACTCCTGGAACATGTACAGCTGTGAGGGACAGACCATACAGAAGTGCCCAGTCACACACTCACACCACTTCCCTGCAAAGGGGGTAGGAGCGAGTGCTGCCCTGTTTGTTGAGATATCAGACAACGGAGGTGTTGTCTGTCTGTATAAGTACTAGGTAGAATGGTCTGAAATGCCTGAAGAGCATACAGTACTGCTTTCATCTCCAAGACATTGATGTGCAAGGACATCTCTTGACGGGTCCAAAGTCCCAGAGTCTGATAGTCCCCCAAATGCACGCCCCAACCCCTGTTGGAGGCATCCATTGTAAGGATCACCAAGGGAGTAGGGCCCCAAAAGGGATGGCCTAAGGATAGGTTCAAGGGATCTTGCCACCATAGAAGATCCTTCTGCATAGCGGTGGAGATAAGAACTGTTTGATCCAGCTGATCCTGAAGCTGATCCCACTGAACTCTGAGGGACCACTGAGAAATTCTCATGTGAAGCCTCGCCATGGGGACTGTGGAGATAGAGGCTGCCATCAGGCTGAGAAGGCGTAGGACTTCTCGGGCTGGAGGTACCTGGAAGAGGCCACCATGGTGGCCTGTTCCATCAATGTATCCCTCTGATCTGGAGGGAAGAAGGCTCTGCCCTGAATTGTGTCCAGAATGGCTCGAATAAACTGAAGGCGTTGGGAAGGAGTAAGGGAGGATTTTGGGAAATTGACCGTAAACCCCAATCTGGAAAACGGGTCCAAGGTAATGCAAAGCACCTCCGTAAGGTACTCCCTGGAAGGGGCCGAGATCAGCAACTCATCCAGATATGGGAAAACTGAAATACCCTGGTGTCTCAAGGCCACAGCCACCACCGCTAGGCACTTGGTGAAAACCCTGGGTGCTGAAGAAAGTCCAAAGAGGAGAGCTTTGAATTGAAAGTGATCCTCCTGAAAGACAAACCGCAGGAAGCGACAGTGGTTCTTTAATATCGGGATGTGCAGATAAGCATCCTGTATGTCCAGAGTGCACAACCAGTGGTTATTATGCAACAGGAGCAGCAGACTCTGGAGCGTGAGCACCCTGAAATTTTTGTACTCGACAAACAGGTTTAGCCTGCTGAGGTTGAGTTTGGGTCTTAGGTCGCCTGTCTTTTTAGGAACCAGGAAAAAGTGGGAGTAGAATCCCTGTCCCCTGTGACGAAGAGGGACCGGCTCTATCGCCCATTTCTGCAAGACAGTCTCTACTTCCTCCCTTACTAGAAGCACCTAGTCTCTGGAATAAGCAGACCTTGGAGGAGGAGATTCGGGAAGAACCTTTAAGAATTCTATGCTGTGCCCGACGGACACTAGCTGCAGGACCAATTTGTCGGAGGCGATTCGCTGCCACTCCTGCAGGTGGGGAGTGAACCTCCCTCCCCCACCTGTTCCTCTTTCAGAAATGGAGGAGGGGGTGGGGCCAAGAAGTCAGGAAGTGGCGGGTCAGGCTGGAGGAGGTCCTCCAGAACAACGTTGGGTTTTGGAGGTTGGGGGGGTGGAAACATTACCCGTGGCTTTACGCTTTCCCTGCCCGGACTTGGGGAGTCTACATCTTTGCCTCTAGGTCTATTTCCAAAAGGGCTGCTGCGCTTGACCTTGCTGGTTGCCATGACGGTACATGGACCTCACAGACCCAAGAGCCTGACCTCATTCTTGGAGGTCTGTGATGATGTCCTTGGCATCCTCACCAAAGAGCACAAAGCCCCAGAAGGGGGCATCCAGTATGGCAGACTGGACCTAGTTAGCAAGGCCCACGATGCGTAGCCAGGCATGCCGCCAAAGGGAGACGGCGGTTGCCAACGTTCAAGCCACTAAGTTGACAAAGTCATAGGTGGCCTGGAGAGCATGCTGACAAGAAATTTTTAAGAATCGGATATCCTGGGCGAGTTCCTCTCCGAGGTCCGAATTCGGCATATCTTGAATTCGGTCCTCCAACCTGGCAAGGGTAGCTTTTTTGTGGGACACAATGTGGGCTACGCAATTCGGGGACCTCAAGGCACATGTAGCACAGGAATAAACTTTTTTTCCTGAACTGGTCAAACTGCTTGGACTCTGTCAGGAGGCACCAAACTCAGGTGCTTAGGAGCAGACGATCGATCTTGAGCAGCTGAAATGACCAGAGTCTGCCTTAGAATGGGCAGCCAGAAATGGAGCATGTCCTCTCAGCTCTCTGAGACAGCCAGGATGGAATTAGGCAGTTGCCAAAAGGTTGAGGTGTGGTCTAGATGAGGTGCTATCCATGCAGGAACAGGGACCTTAGCTTGGGCCTCGAGATCCAGATGCTTTGCGAGCCTCTGCCACATCAGGTCTTGTTCCTCCATCTCCCACTTATAGAAGCTTTGGATGGACCTCAGAAGATCAGCCAAGGAAGGGTCTTCTGGAGGAGATTTCAGAGATACCTTCCCCGAGTTAGAGAATCAGGAAGAGACGATTCCCCAAAGAGTCCCCCGGCAGAGACCGGATAGTCTCCCGCTTGGAAATCTCGAGAGAAAGGTCTGCCCTGGCAGCTCCCCGGACGTGGACAGTGTCAGAGTCTGGGTCCATGTGAGAATTGGACCTGGGAGAAGGAGGAGGATGTGGGAGCCTACTCTCCAGGTCCGTAACTAGCTCAGCTCTCGCCTCCTTCCACCAGGATGTAATGACCTCCCTAATGTCCAGCTGAGAGACTGGGGTGGAGGTGGAGGAGGAGGAGGAGGAGAAGTTATAGGCGGAGAGGGAGGGTAACCATGAGGAAGATAAGAATATTCAGAGTACCCTGGACAATAACCCAGGAAATGTGAATAACCCGAGTAGACAGGTCCCTGGGAGAGCCAATCATGCGACAGACCAGCTGGGGTATGGCCTGTGAAATACCCTGAGGGGTATTGAGGGACAAAGTGAGGTCTAACAAAGAGACCCGAAGTTGGGGGCATCCACATCGGGCCAGGCATAGTCTAGATATGCGTAGGGTCCAGCATAGGATAGGCCGGGATCAGGACCCGTCGATGGAACGTGCAAGGGGTCTGGCGTCCGGTAGGCCAGCGTCTGAACCACTGACAATGGGATCGGCAAAGTCGGCGTCGAGACCCATCACAAGGGATCAGACGAGGGACCCGCTCCCGTAGAAATGTCCAACTGCAGCAAGGGAGTGGGCTCCAGACAGGAGACTGGTGTCGGAGAAGCCGAAGTCACCAGGGGCTACTCTGGTGGGGGGCAGGTCAATCAACCGGCCGTGAAATGCTCCCCAAGTCAGGTATAGGGAGAACCTCCAAGGGTGGCTTCGTAGGCGGAGAAGATCCTCTTGACCCGAGACCCCAGAAGTAGAAAGCGGGTGCAACCCTGAAGAAACCGCCTCCAGAGGACCAAAGCCATCTACAGCCAGAAAGGCAGGGTTGGAGAAAGCCTCAGCCAGCGGAGAAGGAAGGTGAAGAGGGGTAGTCTTCCCTCGGCTACTCTGGACATCGGGTGGGCTGACGTTGGTCCCCGATGGGACAGCCATGCCCAAGTGGTCCCCAGAAGGGAGCACCTGACCGGGCGAAGGTGCAGCAAGAGTCAAGGTAGAGCCCCCCGACTCGGCGACAACAGCAGTGTGGGACCCCGTGGAACAAGGAACCAACTTGTCGGCAGCCGTGCGGTCCCCAGGGAGCGGCTTAGCGACAGTCGTGGGCTTATCTTGCAGTGTAACTGGGAGAAGAGTCTTGGAGGAAGAGTCCCTGGATGCAGCCTGGATCCTTACCACAGGCAGCGGGGGAGCGGTCTTGCTAGCCGTGGGCCTTAAAGCCTTGGGTCTGCTCTCCATGGTGTGCTCCTCCTCATGGCGTTTCTCCTTTTTATGTTTTGAAGAGGAAGAAGTGGAGGCCGAATCCCGGATTTTCTCCATTTGTTTCTCTAACGATGCTAAATCGAGACTTGAAGAGATGAGCCTCTAAGGCCTGCTGCCTTCGCTTCTGCGTGGCCTGGTTTAAAGGCTAACAGTCAGCACAGGAGGCAACCAGATGGTCTGGGCCTAGGCAGATCACACACCGTTTGTGACCATCTGTGTGCGGGATCTGTGTGCCACAACCCTCTCACTTCTTTTTCGGAGACTACATAGATTGTTGAAAATAAGATACAGCGGCGATTTTATGAGGAAAAAAACTGACAAAAAATGGAACGTTCAACCAACGATTGCTGAGGTGAGTCTACAGAAAGGCACTGCACGAGACAACAACAGGAAAGAACAGGAGGGTATTGCTGGAAAAGTCTGCCATTGGGTTGAGATGGTACTAGTCCTATGTTATGACCTACTGAAGAAACCCTCTCGAAGTAAGATCCCCTCTTACCCTAACCCTCACCCCCATTTCTTTACTCTCCTCACTCAAATCACACTGCAGCTCCTATCCCTTCCCCCTGTTCTTCTCGCACCTCCTACCAAACACTGGTACTGCCCAGCCATGAAGGCCTTGCTCTCTATTTATTGGCTACTGCACCTCCCAAATTTCTGGCACCCTAGGTAATCTTTGAATCTCTTGACAACTCTCTTGACAAGGCCTCAACCTGGGCTGATTCTTGCAGTTCTCCTCCTGCTCCCTCCCCACCCCACCCCGGCGCTGCACTCCTAACCCCACATTTTTCCCCCTGGTGTCTTTGCCATGTTTCTTAGTGCATATAGCATTATTTATTTTAGTCTTAGTATTTCTGCTTAAATATATATTCATCGTCATTCTTAACTCATGGCTTAACTGAGTATTTGTTATGTTCTTATTGTTTGACCTTGACATGCGTCAAGCATGTCACCCTTGACACTTAGCAGTGTCAGTGGCTCAGTAGGTGGCATACTCGCCTCTGAGGCCGAGAGATCAGAGGGCTGTGGGTTCAGTTCCCAAATCTGGCACTTGGGTTAATATCCCATTACAGACACTATAGTGCACTTCTGAGGTACAGTCTTTCGGATGAGACATTAAACCGAGGTCCCATCTGCCTGGATTGGTGGTAGTTCAGGTCGGTGGATGTTAAAGATCCCATGGCACTTATCGAAAAGAGTAGGGGAATTTCTCTGGTGTCCTGGCCAAATTTCCCTCATTCACTAAAAAAAATACCACCAACAGCTTAATCTGGTTCAAGGTCAGCTGGCATTCATCTGTATCCCCCTCCCCCGGGTCGTGCCTGAAAATAGGCAGGATTTGTCTGGTGCACTTACCCGGTCAACAAAAACTAAATAAAATAAAATAAAATAAACATGGAACCTATGTAATGAGCTTGTTCTCAAAGGTTTAATCCAAGATGTGCAATAAATAAAATAAAATGAACAAAAAAAAGAAATCTGACTATCTTGGCTAGGACTGGGCTGATGGTATCAATGCACCCCACAAGGAGGAGAGTTGGTCCTGGATCTAAACTGCAGTAGGTTGGCCTTAACTCCCGGATGACCCTCACAACATCTACTACAGCTACCTGGTCAAAGTCAGACCAGACGGACTGAGGCGACCTCATGCCTTTCGTCTCTACACCCCTTTTTGAGGACACTGACTGGATTTCTGAACCGATGAAAGCAATCTTATCAGCAAAAAACAGAGCAAACTCATATCAACAGTGAACAGGTTCCCCTGGACTGAAGATAAGCTGGATTGCACTGCCTGCCCATGATGCTGAAGAGCTGAGCCAGTCTGTTAATTGTTGCAGCAATCTCCTTGGACAGGAACTCCGGCTTCTTACAGGAGATTTCCTATTAGCGGACCATCAATATAAGCTTGCCTTCCCCCAAACCAGATCTCAGCCAGTGCCGCTCTAACCTTCGACCCCTCCTCTTCATCTCCCTGAGAGTCCCATCAAACCAGGGGAATCTCTGGTGTGAGATGATGGGTCACACACAGACAGGTGTGATAGAGTCGAGGGTCTCAGCAATAACCCTACTACAAGTCAGAACCAATTCCCCAGGCTCCTTGCACGCACTCATCAGGCCTGATAGATCCAGCACTGCCATCAGACCCTATGGGGCCAAACCCCTTAAAGGGCGGTACTGGACCATCTCCACAGAGGAAGGTCTATTTGGGGGCATCGAACGAGAACCTCACAGTATGGTGGTCTGACCATGCAACTGGCTCCACTACAAGGTCAAAGACCTCCATTCCCAGCAGGAAGACGAGGTCCAACGAATGGGCGCGTATATGGGTTGCAAAGGCAACAACCCGTGTCAGTCCTAATGAATGCATCAGTTGGAGGAAATCTTGACGAAACTGCGAGAGTTCATCATTGACCCAGGCATTAAAGTCCCCCAGAATAATCCATGTGGGCAACTCCCAATACCATTTTGAAGAAGTCCACAACTTCCTGTAGGAACTCCTTCCCATCCCCCGGCAGCCAGTAGATAAGAAGGATCCTGCAATCTGCACTTCTCTTGATTGGTTATGCATTCAAAGGATCTTGTTGTTCCTACCAGGAAGGCTGCGAGGTTCAAGCCAGACTTGAAACAAACTGCCACACCCCCACCCCTATGATCCTTTCTCGGGCAGTGTACCACTGAGTACCTGGATGGAATAGCCAATTCCAAAACTGGGCCAGCATTTTCATCCAGCCAGGTCTTAGTGACGCATGCCAGATCAGAAGTTGCAACAAGAGGAGTCACGTGATGCAGTCTACCTTGTAGCAGCACTTGTCTCGAGCTCCGACCTACCATCCTCTGCAAACCTCCTAAATTGAATTTTGCTAGTCTTCAAGTGGATTGCAAGTGGCTTGTAAAGTTATTGCTTCCCTACCTACCGCAGTGGGCCAGTTAAAGTTTTTTGTCGCAAAGCCTTTTAGCGACGATGGAGGCAGAGATGAAGCAGGCCGCAATTAGGCATACCCCGCCGACTACTCCAGAGAAGACTTCCAAAAAAAATCAAGAAGTCAAGGAATGGGAAGTTTGAACAAAGCGAGCAACCCTAGCCCTTCGGTAACCCCTCTGTCCAAAGAGAGATTCCTGCAAGAGCTGCTACCGTTTCGAGAATCCCTGGCGGATATTGCTATGGAGCTAAAATCAATTAAAGGCAACCTTGCCAGCCTTAAGACGAGAATGGCCGATTCGGAAGCCAGAGTTTCATCCCAGGAGAAATGGAGGGAGAGAATTGACCCCAAGATCGTCCTGCTCAGACAACAAGTTCATAAGCTTCAGCTCAAAACTGAAGATTTAGAGGGGAGAAGCAGGAGAAATAACCTCCTGATTATTGGGCTGCCCGAAGCGGAAGAGGGCACCGACACTATCGCCTTTATGCAGAAATTTCTACACAAGGTTGTGGGGCCCTCTCCCTTGAACCCCCAATATCATATAGAAAAAGCTCATCGCTCCCTCAGACCGAAGCCTCCAGTGGGATCTCCTCCTCGACCTATCATCATAAGATTTCTCAGCTTCGTTGAGAAGCAGCATGTCATGGCCAAAGTCAAAGATCTGCAGTCAGTAACCTGGGGTTCCTCCAAAAATCAGAATTACGCAAGATCTACCCCGTGAAACCAGACAAAGGCGGGCAGCTTTTCACCAGATTGTTAGCAAGTTAATTGCCGCTAGCATTCGTTTCAAGATGTTATACCCAGCCAGATTACAAGTGGCGATTGACAGCACTTGGCACTCCTATGATTCTCCAGAACAGGCCACCAAAGACCTTACTTCCCGACTCCCTAATCTCTTCAAAACAGGCTGAGTTTACAGAGAATAATGGGAGGTTATTTATGTATTTTGTTATGAGATCTTTATGTTTGCTATCATAATTGTGGTCGATTACCTGCTGTGTTTCCAGTTGATGGGAGGATGGCGAGGGTTAGGCCTCATTGGCGGGTGATGGGCCTATCTTTCCCTTCGCTGGGCCATGCGCTCGTCCTCAGGCTGATGGGGGACTGGGAACCTTAGGGTTGGTAAGAGTTTACGGGCAGCAGTTTTATGGGACGGACCGGTTTCAGTCCCACTACTACTTTGGTCCCCCTATCAGATCCACGCTATTCATGCGATCCAGACCCTCTAAATGGCCGATGCCAACTGGTGGGCGACGTGGCATACCTGGGAGAGGGGGTGAAGCCCCTTCCCTTTGTTTGTCCTTGGCGATTTTGGGAGAACACTGACCTAAGTACTAAGATTATAAGCTTCAACATGGTAAGTCAGCTGCATTTTACTAAGGTTAGATATTTAAAGTAGAGTGTTTGTGCCTATGTGGGAACAATTCTGGACAGAATACTGTAATGACAAGCTTGTGTTCAGGGACAAGTAAGGCTCATTTTCCTGGGTACATACAGTTGGGAAACATTCTCAAAATATTTCAGGAGGATGGTTGGATTGAGGGCTGCAGAGGGAGTCGGGGAGCTCGGGATCGAGGTAGCGGGAGAACTGCATTGGGGGCTGATATATGGGGGGGTATGGCGAGTCTCGGAGGAATCTAGTACTGCGAGGACATAATTGGTGTTTGGCTAAGCTCCCTCTCAAACTACAAATTAGATTCCTTTCTTATGTCATAATTAGATATTTTGGGTTATGGTATGATCGAGATATCGCCATGAGGGCTCAGCCTCCAAGTACTTGTGCATGGCTTTTCGGGTCACTGTCTGAATATACTTGGGGTCACTATGTAAATAGTTATGTTAGTTTTTTTGGGGGGGGGAGATTGTGAAACAGACAAATTCATTGGGCACAATATATGGTAGTGGGGATCAGTTTGGCATACTTTATCGGGTGGGTTTCTATGGGAATTCTTTTCTGGGAAGGGGATGGGAGTGGGGTGGGTCTGGAGTGTGCCCTTCAGAATGGTTACTTTGGTTAACTAATTATGACTGTGTTTTCCATTTAATTGTTCAAGATGTTTACTGCACTACTTAAAATTGCCACGTGGAATATAAGAGGTATCAGAGACATGACGAAGAGATATCAGGTTTTTAAAAAATTGTGATCTACTAAATGTAGATATCCTCTTGCTTCAAGAAACCCATTTATTAGACACAGAAACAAACTGGTTGCGCAGACAAGGCTTCTCCCAAGTCTTTGCCGCAAGTGGGTCGGCATCAAGCAGAGGAGTTGCTGTTTTAATAAAGAATCATGTAGCATTTTTGGCGGAGGAGAATCTTGCAGACCCAGAGGTCAGATTTATACTAGTTAAGGGTTCCCTTAGCAGCAAGGTAGTTGTGTTAGGCTCCATCTATGGACCAGTAGGAGGTGACGCCGAATTCCTTATGGGCCTAGCTGATAAGATAGGTGGTATACTGCCTGCTCAACTAATTCTGGGCGGTGACTGGAATATCCCGCCATCCCAGGACTTAGATAGAACGTATCTGCCACTAAAACCGCTATCCCCTGCTCAGAAGGCCCTAGCAGATTTTATGGAACTTTTGGGATTGTCTGATCCCTGGCGCCTTCTCAACCCTTCATACCGGGTGTTCTCTTTTTATTCCCATGTTCACCGATCTTGGTCTAGAATACATTATATTCTAATTAGCATCTCTCTCCTATCTGGCCTCTGTCAGACAGATATTGAGCCAATTGTCCTATCGGACCATTCGGTCGCATGGTTGAGGATTTCTCCGGACCTTAATCTCCAAAGAGACACTGCTTGGAGACTAAACACACAACTCCCGAAAGAGGAACAAACAGTTTCCCATATTAAAACTTTAATTTCTTCCTTTATAGAGATTAATAAGGGCTCTATACCAATGGAAGACTTAATATGGTGCTCCCTTAAGTGTTATCTTCGAGGGGAATTAATTAAACTAGCATCCAGGAGGAAGAAATGTAGGGAAGCAAGAGCAACCTCCCTGTTAACTCGAATCAAAGAGGCAGAATGTTCTCTATCTTCTACCTCGTCCCCAAAATCTTTGGAAACCCTGCTAGCATTAAGGAATGAATATGTAGATTTATTAAAGGAAAAGGCAGAGTATGCTATCTCAAAAATCCAAGCTAGATACATCGACCAAGGGGAAAACGCTGGTAGAATGCTGGCCCTTCGATTACGGAAAACAGAAAGTTCGAGGCTAATCCCGGCTCTGCAAGCGTTGGACGGCACTATTAAAACTTCACCAAGGGATATTACCAAGGTTTTTGAAGCCTTCTATGGTACACTTTACAGTAAGTGTTCCTCTCTGGCACCTCTATCGAGTATCGAAAGTTATCTGGAGGGCCTGAACCTTCCCTGTTTACAAGCTCATCACAGGTCGGCTCAGTCTTCTCCTATTTCTATATCGGAATTGGAAGAGGCAATTACAGGGTTAACATTAGACAAGTCACCTGGGCCTGACGGCTTCCCCTCCAATTTCTACAAAACTTTCTATAAAGAGTTAGCCCCTCTTCTTCTTAATCTATACGATTACATGTTCACCGTAGACACTTTGGATCCCACATTATTAGAAGCCACGATAGTATTACTTCTTAAACCGGACAAACCACCAAAGGACCCTGCCAGTTATCGCTCAATCTCCCTTTTAAACTGCGATATTAAAATACTAACAAAAATTCTAGCCAATAGGATTAAGAAGATCTGGATCCATCTGCTGAGCCCCAAGCAAGTCGGTTTTGTGCAAGGCCGTTCTTCGGCTGATCATCTTAGAACTCTCTCACATATCTTTCACACAGCTCAAACTTCTCAGATCCCCATGGCTCTAATTTCGTTAGATGCCATAAAGGCCTTCGACAGAGTCAATTGGGATTTTCTCTGGGCCACACTTAAGAAAATTGGTTTTCCTGCCACTTTCATTAGATGGATCCAGACGGTATACAAATCCCCCTCCATGAAAATCTATTGCAATGGGGTCTTTTCTTCTCAGTTCTCTCTATTCACTGGCACCAGACAAGGGTGCCCATTATCTCCCTTCCTATTTAATTTATAACTGGAACCTCTCCTTCTCAACATTAAACGGTCTCCGCACGTTCAGGGTTGTCCAGTGTTTCAGCAGTTATTGACTCTTTCAGTATATGCTGATGATATCCTGCTTCATTTGGCATACCCCGATACATCATTAGTTCATGCCTTACAAATTATTACACAGTACGGTCTGTTATCCAACTACAAGTTAAATCTAGCAAAAACAGAAATACTTCCCTTAAGTGCCTTTACCTACTAAGTCAATTTCACCCAATTCGGGATGAAATGGTCTCCACATTCAATGAAATATCTAGGAATACACCTTACTAAAGATCCTGTGTTGCTCAGGAAACAATCTGGATGATCTAATGATAAATATTCAACAGGATCTCCAAAGATGGTCTAAACTTCCTCTCTCCTTATGGGGTCAGATTAGTATTATTAAGATGAATGTTCTGCCTCGCCTTTTTTATCCTTTAAATTTACTAAATCTGTGGCTTCCTCTAGCTTATTTGCAGCACTTTCACTCCACCCTCTCTAAATTTACCTGGCAGGGTAAGTGTCCCAGATGTTCCTTCCTTAAGCTTAGTCTTCCCAAAGATACAGGAGGACTCAGTCTTCCCAATTTTGTTTTGTATTACTGGGCTAGTCATTTTTCGAAGTTGGGGAGATGGTTGTCGGTTAGGGACAACGACTTTCCTCCTATTTGGCTTCAACTCGAAAGACAGATATTAGAGTCGAATAACCTTAATTCGCCTACTATTTTCTTCCTTTCTAACCCGGCACTGCCAGCTTCAATACAAGATTCGGTCATTGGCATTTCACTTAAAGTTCTCGCACAATGCTGGCATTTTTTCAGAATCTCCTCCAAGAGAGATACGGCGCAACCCCTTGTGCTAAACCCCAATATTAGAATTGGTGGATCACCGATCTCATCAGTATGGCTTCCTCAGTTACAAGGAGCCTTGATAGAAAGTCTTTATTCACAAAGCTCTCTTCTTTCTTCTCCTGAAATAATGACAAGATTTAAAGTACCTCAGAAGAATATTTTTAAAGTCTTCCAGTTGAGACATCTGGTAATTAGTAGTTTTGGTACTGATTTTAGGGAGTCTCAGGTTAGGCCTTTTCTACTTCAAATACAGGAACATGTAAACAGACCCCATGGGATCTCAAGGATCTATTCCTACCTATTAGGCCTTAAATTCCCAGATACCCTTTCGGGTTCCGTACTTTGGACCTCTCTTCTGCTGAACACTGCCTTTAACTGGTCCTAAATTTGGAAAGATCTACACAGATACCACACCCAGGATAGGCTTAGGCACACTCAATATTATATCCTGAATAACATGTACTATACACTGGTTAAATTAGCTAAATTGGGTAAGCTTCCTGTCTCTAATTGTACTAGATGTGGTCAAGCTGAAGGAAACCTGTTACATATTTTCTGGTACTGTGAGAAGGTAGCCCCTTTATGTCATACAATTCAATCCAAACTAGATCCATTATTAGGTTTGGACGAGCTGTTTACTATTGAGATAAGCATTTTAGGTATGTATTCCAGTACTGAAATTCAGGAGCGTAAATTCCACATGGCATTAATTTCAATGGTGGTCAAGAAATTGGTACTTAAGCATTGAATGGATCAATTGACCATAACATATGTTGAATGGTTAAGGGATTTATCAGCTTGTTTCAACACTGAAAGATTGGTTGCAAGTGCTCACAACTGTATGGACCAATAAAAAAATGGGGCAAACCATACGTTTTATATTTGCATAAAATAACCTTTTTAGGTATGTCTCTGTATGTACCTCTGTATTTTATTGGTACACTATCTATTTTGCTCACGGACCTCTACCATGTTCTTGTAATAAAGGGCGGGGCTGGCACACTCCAGAGGAGGGTTAATGGTAGGGGGTGTTTCGGGATTGTGTTTGTAAAAGGGGTTGGGGGTTCTTTTTCTTTTGCTCTTTTTCTCCCACTTTGTATTCTATGGACAATATTTATGATGCTAGAGTGGCTGGTTGTTTATCCCGGTTATGACATAACTGAATATGTATGTTGGCGTTTCTTCACTTTTAAAATCAATAAAGTGTTGGAATTTTAAAAAAGAAGTTGCAACAAGATCAACAATAATTGCAGTCTTGTTTTTAATAGATCTGGCATTGCACAACACTGCCCAAGAAGGATAGGTCGATGAGGCTGGTCTGGTCACCTGCCCATCAATTATGGAGCCCTTAGGTATGGGCACCAGGCAGATCACCCCTCTCCTGGGCCCATTTCGCCCTAGGGCAGCTCCTGGTTTCCACCACCCCAATCTGCCCCCACCAGCCCCCGCAAATCTCCGCTTCCTTCTGCTGTGCACTGTCCCCAGCACTCTACAGTGCTTACATACATCAGGTGACAAAGGGGGACAGTGGAAGGGTTGGAGATCGCGGAGCCTTTAAGAGAAATAACATCTTCCCTTGGAAGCCAATGACCAACACATCTTAACAGCCTATCCACTACTAACAAACTATAAATCAAATCGCAGCAAATTAATACCAATAACAAATACTTACTAACCATTTAACCATTCACTCTCACACATATATCACTCGCTCACTTCCACTCTCACCCCCCACCTCCCCAAAACCCTCCCCCCCACCTCCTCAAAAACCTCCCTAGCCCTTTCACAACAAACAAACTCTAGTAAAATAATTGTTATGTTTCAGAGGAGTCCATAAATCCATTAAACAGGCAACAGATGGTTCTTGGCCCAAACGGCTTTAATATCAGGGCACTCACTTCTCACCCAGAACTGCTCCTTAATATCACTTTTCTTTTAGAGAGCAGTTCTTAAGAAAGTGAAACAAAATGGCCACAGAGTCCAACATAGTTCAAGAACCCACTACCTCAAGGCTCTTACCTCGAAGGATTTAACTCTTCAGGCTGGACCAGAAATATACAGACCCTCGACCCCTCTCACCAGTAGAGGACTGTTCTGGTCCTGCCTTCAAATCATAGCTTCTTGAATTTGGCTTTGAGCCCACAGCAACCTTTCCAGATGGGTTTAAAGACAGTACTGATCTTGGGCTTATGGCAAGGGCCCTCCCACAACCCACTACCCACCAGCGCAATACACAGTCCTGTTAGATCAGTTAAAACCGTTCTTGGTCGTTCACCCTCAGGGCTCAAGCAGTAGCGCACTTTGCACAGTAGGCTCCCTCTTATCTCCAGTAATCCGGGAACAAACTGCAGCACACAGTTAAAAATGTCTGGGTCAAGGAATAGCACTCTCTTTCCAGTCTCTACCGCCAATGCTGTAGCCCGGAAAGTGCACCTTCACACAGAGGCTCAGGGGAACCTTCAGTGGCACAATAGTTCCACAATTCCACAAACTTCAGGGAACACTAAGACAGTACACTCAGAGAGGCTTCCCAGCGTCATGGAACTAACTCCCTGCTGCATCCAGCAACTATGAGGCACGGCTTGGTCGGACTCCTGGTTTTCAGAGAGCATACAATTTCCTGCGTCCAACTCTTGAGTCCACAGGCAAACAGCTTGTCACCGACTCCTGAATTTTCTCAGTTTCCTCCAGCCAGTACAGCACAGACAACACTGCTTAATTCAGAGTAACCAGCACTGTTCTCCAGAAGCTACAGGTATGTAACAATGCAGGACAGACCCCTCTAAAACAGAACATTCTACCTTCTACTCCTTCACTTTTTACCCTTACTAAAAACCATTAAGAGTAAAACACAATAGGACTCCTCTCCTCTCAGACGGCAGCCCAGCATGGCCGCCATCTTGCCAGCATCCAGATGCCAAATCATTTTGCACCCTGCTTTGCACTTACACGCAGTACATTGGCATTTCTAAGCTAGTTTTATTTTACTTAAAAGTGAAAGTTTAGGATAGGAGAACTGAAGCACTGGCAGCTGCCACGTGCATTTGTGTATATATGTAGCTCATGCTGGCTGGAGCGTGCAAATCTATCGGTGGCAAGGTACAGGTGGCAAAAATAAGGTTCTTTGTGACATACCCAACTAGCTAAATTTTATGACATACCCTACTGTAATTTACCTAGCTACTTGGTATTCTCCACTACAGATAGTGTTTTTATTTAGCCTAAAAAACACTAATGTACATTGTACAGATCTGTCCTATGTTCTTTAGTGTCATATGACAGAAACATGCTAGAATGAAGAGAATCACATTTTGACAACTGTACGGGTTTTTTTTTTTTCTTCTTTTTGAGAAGGCAGCCTGATTACCTTTTGAAATACATTAAAATTTGTATCACAGATAAGGTGTAAAATGCTAAAAATTGATTACACAATTATGATAAAAATTAGCTGTTGGAGGGCTTCAGTTTTTCCCCATTAACTTTGCATCCTCTCAGTTTGAGGATACCTGAGTAACTGAAAGCAACACAGAAAGAGAATGAGCAGGCCGGGAGATAAATACAAGTAGGTCATCAGCTTATGCTATGACTGTTTGGTTACCCAAGGCACAGAGGAACTGAAAAGGTGTAGAAGAGTGGATATTTGCCAGCACAGGCTCCGGGGCCAGGACAAACTGGAGGAGGGGATCATGTGCACCCCTGCAGGGTGTCCCTCTGCAGACTGAAGGGTGAGTGGGAGAGACACACCGACACTCACAACTGCCTGGGCCCCTGTGTACAGTACAGAGTTCCACTGTTGTAATCATTTGCCAAAATTAAAGCAATGCAGTATACAGTTTGGGTAAGCCCATGTGACCACCTTAGTTAGATGCTTTTTGGCATTCCAGAATAATAGGATGGTCAGGGAAAAGCAGACTTTTTGACTATACATGGTTTAAAACCAGTCTAAGATCATCAAAGCAGTATCTGCCACCAATAAACCCTACTGGATCTGTGTGACATTAAGTGTTGCAGAACCCCATTGACCTTTGGTACTGTTTTACCGTCCACATTCAATTTATGAGATGGGCCTGTTGCTGTCACAGGCCAGGAGGTCCTTGCCAGACTTGGAGTGCCGACACAACCACCAACTTCATGAAGTCTATCAGTTCACCAGCAGAGTGAACTCGGGTGTACATTCTGGACATAAGAGGATCTGGGAAGAGGGCTGCTATTTTATATGGAACTCAGGCATGAGACCACTTCAGGGATTTTGCCAGTTGGCAGGGACTTGGTGACTCCTTGGATCTCTCTAGGCGAGATCTGTTGGTCCAGCACCTACCTGACTTTGGACCAGAGACAGGAAGGAAGCTGTACCCCTTTCAGAAACAGGTCTTACTGTATGTCAGTCTCAGATACAGTGGTCTCTGAAGTGTACAGGGCACCGTAGAATCTGTGCACCATCTCTGCAATACACTTAGGGTCTGTCTGAACTACACCACACTGATCCAGTATACCCAGCACTTTTGATCTTTCTTACAACCGTTTAACCTGTGTACAAGCATTTTCCCAGAATGCTCACAGACTCCCAATAGGTTTGTTACGGGTGGAACAAGGCAACATCAGCTGAGCAGTCAGTGGATAATTGTATTAATGGTGCATTTCGTGCCCACAATTGCAGCCAAACGTTGTGTATCAGAACATTTTAATTTTTTTTTTTTTTTTATTTTATTTGAAATTTGTTTACTGGGTAGGAGCACTGACCAAGATCCTTTTTCAAGCTCGATCTGGGCCAAAAAACATATAAAATACAAACAAACACACTACAAACAAGAAAATACAATGGAAATCAACAATTACATTTAGATTCATCAATCAAATGTTGTCCTAAACATTTGGTATGACCCAGTATTCTGAAGAGAATTTTAAAAGATGGCTTCAAAAGACAAGAGCAGAAATCGAAAAAGCATGTTCTTCCATTTTAGATTTCTAACTAACAAGGGTCAGACAGACTTTTTGCTGGTAGTAGATAGCTGTTTGAATATTTAAATGGATAGCAACCCCCAAAGAGCCTCAAAGAGACCCATATATCCCTCATTCCTGGGTTAGCCAAGCTCCAGGAATCCCTAGTCCTAACAAGGCTCACCCACTTCCTCTCCACCACAAACTTCCTCTCCCCCTACCAGTCCGGCTTTCTGAAAAAATCATTCAACTGTCGCCTCCCTTCCAAGTCACAAATGCCATTCTTACAGGCATGGACCAAGGGCACCTTACCTCTGTCATTTTCATCAACCTTGCCAAGACCTTTGATTCCATCTCCAATCCTCTCCTCCTCACCAAACTGACTTGCTGGCCTCTCCACTCCCACAGTTGAATGGTCCCAATCCTACCTGTCTGGTCGCACCCAAAATGTACTGGCTGGAGACACTCTCCTCCCCCTCTCCAAATCTAGCTGGTGTACCTCAAGCCTCTATTCTTGGTCCCATCCTATTCTCTATCTTTCTAAACAATCTCCCTTCTGTCTGCTCCTCCTCCCAAATTCACCTTTATGTAGACGACACCATTCTCTACTTTTCAGGCCCCTCTACTTCCGTGGTGAATATGCAGCTGCAAGACAACTTCTACTGAGTCCTACAGTGGTTCAAAACGAACAAAAGCCAACGCCAAAAAAACCAGCATCCATGACCTTCGGCACTGCCCAAAAACTCTCCAGAATTTCTTCACCCACCTCCTTCTCTACCCTTGAGGGCACCACCCTGGACACAGTCTCTGCCTACAAGCACCTAGGTGTCTGCTTGGACTGCCAGCTAGACTATACAACCCACATAAACTGCATTCACTTAACGCTCCATCCAAAGCTCGGTGCTCTTTACAGAAATAAAGATGCCCTCTCTTCCCTAGTCCACCATATATGCTCACAAAAAACATCTTTAACTATGCAGACGTCGTATATGGGCCACCTTCTCCACCACCCTCTTCAGACTGGACTCTCTGTTCAATGCCTTTTGCTGATTTGCCCTAAATGCTCTACCTAGAACTCACCAACATATCTCTTCTCTCTCTCTTCTCTCTCTCTTCTCTCTCTCTTCTCTCTCCTCCAGTCCTCCTGCCAGCACCACACCTCCACTATCATAGCCAAATACTGGTTTGGCTAACTCACCTCCCTCATTTCTCCCACCACCCCCACCCATGCCACTACCTCTGTTCCAAGGACCCTCACACCTTTGCCCTTCCCCATCCCCACTCAAATTCTGGACAGGCTGCCTTCTCATCTGGTTTCCTTCGCATCTGGAACTCCCTTTCATCATCACCTGCCTGCTTCCTCTCATCAAATCTATTTTAAACGTGCCCTGTCCCACACTGAACCTAGTCCCCGCCTACCTTTCATGCTGATGCAGACCTGTAAATCTCTTATAGTCACAGGCCTAGCTATGTCATTATACTATATGTAACTGCATTATTTTACCTACAAGTTTTGCTATGCATATCCTAAATTTTGCTTACTCCCATCTTTATGTATATTATATATTACTTGTATATAAAATTGTATATTGAACTTGTATGAATTGTTTTACCCAGGCTACTGTACCCTGCCTGTTTATCTGTATTTTGCCTCTCTTATTTCCCTTCCCCGGGTCGCACCTGGAAATGAGCCTCGGCTCAGTGTGCCTTTCCTAGTTACCAAACTTTAAATAAATAAGCCACAGCATCAGAATTATTAATTGCCTTGTGCACCAGCCCCCCCCCCATAAAAAAAAATAAATCAAGCTTACAACTGTGTGTATGTGGGGGAGATCATGCATTTCACACCACAGTGCTCCCTCTATTATCTGCCCAACTTTGTGCCACGGTTTTCTGGCGTACAAAGAGAGGGTGGTGGATGATAGAGGGTGTATGTTAAATGATGGCACCTATAATGTAAAATGTTAAACATTGCATCTGGGTGATTTGCTGGTGTATACAGTGTGCATACACTTTTAAACCTTTAGACATACTGTATTTGCAAACATTTTATTTTGAGATAGATTTTATTTTATTCAGTGAAAAAATTATTTATTAAAAACATGCTCACACGTACAGTACAGTATTTAAAAAAGTCACAAGTGACCCAAGGAGAGAGATACTGGTAGACTCAATGGTACTCTACATTCAGAAGCTGTAAGTGAGTTGGAATTGGTACTCTGCCTAGTAGAGTGAGAAAGGGAGTGGGTGATCCAGAGAAGGATGTGCCTGCACTTGCTGCTTATTCCAGTAGGAGGAGGAGGAGGATGTACATTCTGTGGTTTAAAGCAGGGAGAAGCAGAGTACTGCGAGAGTGCTTTGTGTCCGATTAAGAACCCTCTAAAAAGATCAGGTGGACAGAGTTGTTAAGTGCACCAAAGGGATTCAGATGCCTTTGATGAGGACCAAAGTAGAAAAAAAAATGTCTCCATGCAGGTTAGATAGGCATAACATTACAAGCCACGTTAACGTTATACACGCCGACTCTGCCATCACATCTCCCACCGACTTCCTGGTTCCCACTTCTGCGTTAGCCACACCACCAGCACCCCTGCGCACTGCACAAGCTGTGTCTGTATAAAAAAAAAAAAAAAAAAAACACTATATATCCCCTAATAAGGCCAATGCAGACTGGAAGATGTATGGATGACTGATGGGACTGCGAGGGAAGCTACTGAGTGGAGGTCAACATACTGTACTCTACAGTACTCTCCTTGTATGGCCAAGATGCTCCTACAAAGTTATTTTTTTCTATAAGAACAAAAAAAATTGATATAAAAATATCGGAGATTTTCAAGCCCATTATGCAGTGTGTGTGTGTGTGTGTGTGTGTGTGATGCAAGACGCCAGATGGCTTGGATGGCAGAAGGAGGGAAATTACAATGGGAGATATAGCGGTTGGGCAAATAAAATGCTGGCGGATGGCGGACACAGAGGGAGGCAGATGAAAGAGGGAATTAACATGGGGATCTATCAGGACACGAGGTGAGACTGGTGGTAACAGAGGGTGGCAGATAATCGAGGGCAGATAAGTAAGGGAGCACTGTACTTTGGGCCCCCAACACCTCCCCACAAGACAATCCACACAAAACTACAGTCCGATTTCTAGGACGCTTTGCCATAGAAGCAAAGCAATACTAGGCTGACACCAGCCTTACTGGCAAATGATCAAATGCTGACTCATGCTGAACATAGGAACATAAGAATGTGATGGCAGAAAAGGACCACAAGGCTCACCTAGTCTGCCCAGTTTGCCCAAGTGTCCACTTATGCCTTAACTATAGTCCACCCCCCCTTCTCAGCAACCCCCTGTGTTTATCCCATGCCCTCTTGAACCCTCCTACTGTCCTCTCACCCACCACCTCCCTCGGCAGCTCATTCCACTTTTACACCACCCTCTCAGTGAAGTAGTACTTCCTTTGGTTACCTCTAAATTTCCCTCCCTTGATTCGTAATTCATGTCCCCTCACCCTTGCTGTTCTTTTACTGGAATAGGCTCTCCACTGGCAGTTTATCGAAGCCCTTCAAGTATTTGAATGTCTCAATCATGTCACCCCTCTCCCTCCTCTGTTCCAGTGAGTACATGCCTAGGTCATTCAGCCTTCCCTCATATGGCAATTTATCAAGACCGCTGACCATCTTTGTTGCTCTCCTCTGTACCCTTTGCAACCTCTCCACGTTGTTCCTGAGGTACAGCCTCCAGAACTGGACCCCATACTCCAGGTGTGGCCCAACCAACTGGGTGTACAAAGGTACTATGACCTCTCGCCTTCTGCTTGATATTCCTCTCCCTATGCAACCCAACATCCTGCTGACTTTTGCCACTGCCCCTCCACACTGCTTTCCCACCTTCAGGTCCTGTGAAATGATGATACCTAGGTCCCTTTCCTCCTCTGTAACCTGCAGGGATCTACCCCCCATCCAGTATTCAGCTTTCCTGTTTTTTCTGCTGAAGTGCATGATCTTACACTTTTCTGTATTGAATGACAACTGCCACTCCTTGGACCACTCCTCCAACCTCTCTAGATCTCTATGCATCATCTCTAGCCCTTCCTGCGTGTCCACTCTGCAGATGATTCAAAGGTCTGCAACAAACAGTCATCCTCCCCTCCAGACCCTCTGCTATATCCCCTATAAAGATATTAAACAAAAGAGGCCCCAGGACAAACCCTTGGGGAACCCCAAGGATGACCGCATACTCCTCTGAGGGTGCCCCACTCACCAATACTCTGTTCTGCCCTCCAGTCAGTTACTGACCCACTTTATTACCCATCCCCAACCCCAGGCAACCCATTTTGTGTAACAGCCTCATGTGCGGCACGGAGTCAAACACTTTTCTGAAATCAAGGGGGGATCCACCACCATGGTGACCCAGTCAAAAAACCCTATCAGATTTGTTTGACAGGATCTGCCCTCGGTGAACCTGTGTTGCCTTGGGTCCCTCAGGCCGCTTGCCTCCAGGTAACTGTTGATTCAGACTTTGAGCAGCTTTTCCACGAGCTTCCCAACCATGGAAGTCAAGCTCACTGGCCCCGTAATTTCCCATCTATTCCTTGAAGAAGTGAAAACGTTACATTTATCCAGATAATCACTCCACAGTGCTGTGGGAGTCCAGCAGCCTGACATTTCACACCAAGATAGGCACTTTATCACGATGAAACACTGGGCTACTAGACCCCTGGTGTCAGCTTGCTGTGTTGATTTTGCTTGCATGCATGTACCTTGAGCTCCAGACACACTAGGAATGGTCTCTTTCAAGTTTGGAAACTTTGCCACCACAGAAACCTTTCCCCCACTTCAGTCCCAGTCCCCTCCAAATGTTGTTCCTGGCCTAGCTAGCATCTATTTGCGTGCTTTTCTCCTCCCTCAACTGATCGAGGGATTAGAGAGAGAGAGAGAGAGAGAGAGAGAGATGCAGCATTTGGGAGCTGTCACCCTGGAAAACAGAGCAGAACACACAGCGAAGGCAGCGAAAGCCAGCAACGAGTAGGAGCTGCAGAGTTTGCTGTTGCGGTGAAGAGAGTTGTGCTGGTCAAGCAGGAAGCACTTAAAGAAAAAAAAGAAAAAAAGAAACCCATCAAAAAATTGGCACATGACACAAAACCTTAGCCACAGCGGTAGTGTGTGTGATAGGCCATAAGCTGTTAAAGGAACACTGTCATCCATAATATTATGACAAGTTAGAAACCTACATTTTAGGATTGCTTACCTTCTCTAAAATGCATTGATGTTGTTTGTTTTGTCTGTCTCCTTGTTTAGTAGAACTAAAATGCATGCTAATGTATATTTATAAACATTGTTTTGTTTACAATCCTGGATCTGTTCTTACTGCATACTTCCTGAGCATTACAAACACACCCAAACAGTGCAGTCACTCGTGAGGCAGTAGCCTCCTAAAGTCCCATTGCATCATGAGTGGCTAGACTGTGTTGGAGGTATTCCCAAGTCCAGGAAAGATGCAGTTGGAGCTTATCAAGGAATGTAAAACAAACCTGTGTTTGTGTGGTAACACCAGTATGGTGGGCAGTCTGTTTTTCACTTATTTAAAGAACAAAAATAGTCAGAATCAAACTACAAGCTACAATAACAATCTTTACAGAATGTTAGCAATCATAAATTGTGTTTTTTTTAAACTAGGGACACTGAGATCTAAGGGGGTTGACAGTTTCCCTTTAATGGTCATTCAGCCAGGAAATCAGCTGATAAGTAAAATACATATTAACAAAAAAACAATATACTGTATGTATGTACAGACATATACTGTATGTGACATGACAGTGTCACTGAAGTAAGAGGACAGTCAAAACAGTGAAACAAAATACTGAGCTGAAGTCTGGAGAGTGAAAATTAAGGAGATTTGTTTTTGGCCCTAAAGTCCGGTGGTGGCACATTCTTTGTACCAAGGTACACATCAGTGTCTGACAATTGCGGAAAAAAGAGGTGTTTTTTTTTTTTTTTTTTTTTTTTAAAGTGCGAACAGGATGCTTGCCTCCGTGTATTTTTTACTAGGGTTTTTTTGACTTTTCATGCAATGTTGCTTCTCGATTGTGCAGATTGGGGTGTCGGGGGTGAGCAAATGTGATCTGTAGCTCCCAGTAGTGCCCGCTTAGGCGCTGTAGCGGCTGCCCCCAGGGGCAGCACAAATGCCTATCACCGAATATCCCTGCCACAAATCCACTGTAACCGTAAGAGGGCTGTCTGTTACTTTTAAGAGCTTGTACAGGGGCCATCTCTTGGCCAATTGGATGTGCCAGTGAGCTGAGGGTTTCGAATCCAAATGCAGCCTGGGAATCTGGGCCGATAATGTAGAGTTTGAGACTGTGGGTGTGACTGGCTCGGGCAGCAGCACGGTATTCATAGCAGGCTCTTTACTGGGCTCTTTACACAGAGTGGCACTGCACAGGCATTCCATGAGACGGACAGACAGACAAGCAGCTGAGGCCGTGTCAGCATGGCAGTGGATGAAGAGGGGCTGTGACCAGGGTTGCACAGCATCAGAATTAAAACAGGTAAGGGAAGTCAGCCGGGAAAGTCAGCTACTTTTAAATGCACACAAGTTATTTGTGCCGGGCAAGTCACCAGGGGTCAGGGAGAAAACAGGTGGTCCAGGCAGATGGTCAGGGCCTGGCGGGGGCCTGGGGTCAGGGACTGTCCACTTCGGGGCCCACTTGAGCCACTCCAGGGTGGGACAACTGCATGCTGCAAATGGAGAATGGGAGCAGTGACAGCTAAACTTTGTGAGGGATAGGAGGGGGAGCAGAGGTAGTTGTGCTCTGCCTGGGGCTTTAGTGGGCCACACAGCAGCCCAGGACAGCAGCGCTTCCTTTGGTGAATTTATGAGGTCTCCTGTGGGTGCCCGGGGCCAACTAGTAGCGACAGTTTATCAATTTTAATTTGGGAGTTCGACCATATGGGACTCTATCTTATCCAGCAGCGATCCCACTTTTGTTATGCACTGCGTTTCCCTCCAGTAGTCAATCATGGCCACTAGTCAGGTGTTCTTTTAAGTGCTTTGCTGGTGGGGCATACAGAAAATCAGAGGGCCATCTTAGGTTGCACAAGCTGATAGTGCGTAGCCCTTTACCCAGAGGAGGCCAAAGTCCACTTCCAACCACTGGGCTCCTAACTTGGCAAAGATGAATCTTAGTTGCTTACCTTCCCACAGATACAGTTTGACGTGCTTGATAATCTGCTGAAATAGAGTCTGGGGTGGTTTGAGGGGCAGGTTTGCCACCAAGTAGAGGAGTTTGGCGAGGCTCATCATCTTAAGGGCTATTATTTTACCTTGAACTTTAATATCCAGAGCACTGTTTCTAAGGTATGTCCATTCCAGAGAATCAAAGGCACTTTCAATGACAAGGGATATCACACACCAGCTGGAGTAGGACTGTTCTTTCCTGCTCACATAAGGTTAATCAGCTGGCAGATTTTGTTTTAATTAACTGGGGATATACCCCATATCTGCCCACTGTGGCCTGTTCAGGTCCACCCCCATGTGCCCTCCCCACTAGAACTCGGCCGCTCCCCTGGAGACTACAGCTTGCCCCCCTATGATGGAGCCTCCCCCACACACACACACACAGCTCATGGGGGGGACTGAGTTGCTAATCAGGAGGTCAGTGGCTCACAAGATAGTGGAGGTGGTGCTGGCAGGGATTACCTGTGGTGGTGGTGGCAGATGTGCAGTATCATCAGTGAACAGCCAGGGCACTCCCACTCCCATGTCTTTTTTACATATAAAGATTACCCGGAAAGATTAAGTATTGTGACCCTTAAAACAAAACACAAAGATATTTTTACAGTAAAATGGTAGTCTATTAAACATGTCTACCTCTCGGGTCTACCTCTATTTGAAAGGTGGACTCTGCTTTTGCTTTGCTCCCTGTAGCTTTCCTTTTTATTCTTTCTGATAGAAATATTGGTGAGAGTAATCTTGTACTGTGATTGGCTCCATCAATTCACATGACCAGGTGGTTATTTAAGCAGTGTACCAGGACAGGGTCAGGAACAGGGTGTGGGTTATGCCGGGATTTACCCATGTCTGGTGTGGTATGGTCAGGAGGCTGCAGGCTGAGTGAGTAACCCCAGAGTAAGCCACACCAAAAGTGTGTAAATCTCAGCATAACCGGCACCCTGGAATGGTATATATTGTGATTATTCTGGTTCCTCATTTGAAGCAAAAAAAAGGGGGGGGGGCTGGAGGCCATAACAGACTCTGTTTTTGTATTAAATGGGTAAATTTTTTTCAGAAAAAAAACAAGGAAAGGGGTCATTTCTAAAATGTGCAGACGAGCATGGGTATAACTTTTTACAGAGAGTGCTACCACTGGGGCCCTAAAGGCATAACAAAAGTTAGCCATTCAGTTGACAATAAATGTTGAAAGGGAAACCCCAATTAAAAACTGGAGGAACACTTTAGCACTTTAATAAAAGGAAAAAAGGTCTGTGCATGGACTGGTGGCACAAGGGTGTGAGAAGTACCAATATAAAAAAAAAAAAAATTGTGCGACTGCATGGGAAGGAGAGATTTGAGTAAAACCAAGAAAACAAATCTGGGATGGAAGGTTCATAACATGGTAGGGGTTGTGTCCCAAGAACCAGTCAAAACAAAAATGTCATCAGCAGAGGGTACCAAGAAACAGAACCCAACAATCATGGTACTGTGTGAAAGAGAAAAGAAACTAGAGGGTGACGAACTGAGAAGGAGGAACTGGTATCAAGGAGAAACATTCAGGGAAACTGAAAGGGGTGGAAAGGTATGGAACCTGGAGCTGTGTCCCAAGAACTAGATAAAAATATATATACTGTATACATCAAAATATGAAAAAAAAATTCTGTGACATGGCAGCATCAGCTGCATCATCATGGCTAAAAAGAAAGCAGACAAACACTGCACCGGCTCCCGATGGATCAGACAAACACTGCACCGGCTCCCGATGGATCAGACAAACACTGCACCGGCTCCCGATGGATAACCAGAAAAAAAAAGGCAACACGCAGACATGGTACAAGAGCCTGAACCAGAACTCAAGCCACAAGAACGAACAGATGAGCTAGACACAGACACTGCACAGCGCTGCAGTCACTCTAAACACACAAGATAAATTCCAACACTAGTGGATAAAGATTTACAGCTGGCTGCTGTCTGATAAAGACAATGGTCAGATGAACCATTTATAAATCATTATGCATCCAAAAGCACTTGCTTACACAGTATCAATCGGAATAAGTTGTACAAGTAGCACTCATACGAAAGATTTACAAAAAGAATTGGAAACAAAAAAGGGAGACTGAATCAAACTGTCATGCAGGGCAATAGATAAGGTTTATGTATACTGTGATGACCAACTTAAAGAGCTACAGAGAATCATATATTTTGTTGCTGAAACCGAGCTACCCAACACAATGCTGACGAAATGTATTCAGTTTCTCAAGGAACTGGAGTGCTCATCCATTAATTACTTTAAAGCAAACTGGGGAGCTTACGGCACCTACATGAATGCTGCTGGACTGGCTGAGATACACGAGGCCACTGCACAGACTTCGGTAGAAAAACAGGACACTGTTGTGAAGAACAGACCTGTGGTACGCTCGATACTGGAGAGGTCCACGGACAGTATATTAGTGCTAGCAAGAGATTAATAGTTTTAAGTGCGATACACAAGTGCCAACACACAATGTACAGTACTTTGTTTTATTGCAACACAGCTGTACCTGCATAATGGTATTTACATAGATTCAATGCACAGTAAGAGTTGTACACAATGCATATATTAATATGGAATACTGCACAAGTTAGGGAAACCATTTTTTGTACAGTATTATACTTATTATGATTGTTATATACTGCATAGATTAGACTTTTTTTTTTTTATAAGTTATTACAAATGTTATTTAACAAAAGAAAAACTCCATCAATACTTTTACATTCTCATATAATTCTAACATACTATAAATATCAAGTCATAAAATATACCTTCCTATATTTTCTCATTATTGAGAAGACATTTCATTATCTCAATCCTATTTAAGCAATGGAAACTTAAAAATACATTTTAGAATAAACATAGCTGCCTACATATCAGTAACCTTTATCCACTTAATATTAATATCAGCTTTTTACTTTAATATACTCACTGCTCTGTTCTTAAATATCCACTTCAGGCTGCACAAATTAGAGAATCATCCTGTATCCCAGACCTTATTCCAGCAAAATACTCAATACATAAGAGAAAGCTCAGAAAATGCACATTCCCTCGCGCTACGCTGGCAGCCCGGGTTCGGGAACGGACTCGGGTGGCCGGGGGTCGGTGGGGAGAGGGAGGATTGAGCGTCCCAATGGATGCTCTCCTCCCTCAGGGGTGGGTTACCAAGAGCGCTCTGCGCTCTGCATCCCTTCCGTAGCCGGTGGAAGCACCGGCATTGGGAAGGGATGGAGGCGGCTTCGCTCGTCGGAGCCGGGGAGGGGGGGACGCCGCAGCGCATGAGGGTTTGCATGCGCCAGCATTATTCTACCACCGGGACGTACGTCCCAAGCGCTGATGTCCCAGGGGGAGTGGGATGTAAGGGGAGAATACCGGAAAAAAAAACCTCTGGCAGCCCTAGATGAAGGCCGCTCCAGGTCCACCCGGGCCACCTACAGGACAGACCCCACGGTGCGAGGTGAAGATGAGGAGGCACTCTAGGGGCAGATCCCTAAGGTAGGTGAATCGGGGGACATGAGCGGACAGAAGGAGTGGGCACCGGAGGTAGGCAGGAGGATAAATAAGAAAGCATAAAAAAAAAAGGCACATTCGACACTACACCACTGACCTAATACTTTTCTGTGTCTTACTTAGCCTGAAAACACTTGCAGCGGGAAATTCAGACTGCGCCAGGCAGAGGCGCAAGCCTGGGCACAGTGCAACTGGGCTGAGCCAGGGCATAGTCCAGGTGATATTAAACGGTGCTGCGCCATGGCTCAGCACCATTGAATATGGCACTGGGGCGCCTGCCCTGCACATGGCGCAGTGGCACTGCGCCAGTGCAAGAGGCAGATGGGGAGCAGGGGGATTCGCCAGCGCAAGTGCAGGTGCGCTAGGTGCATCAACTGCGATATTCAGTGCTGGGCATGCAAATGGGGCCATTTGCATGTCATTATAGCTTCATTTGCATGTGGTGCACCGATCCCCAACGACTTGCGCCTGGCACCCTGCCAGGCTGCATCTGTCGGGGACAGACACCCTCCTGCCCCTCAGCAGGCACCATACCTTGTTGCCCGATTGCAGGCATATGTTGAACTTAACCCTGGTGGTTCAGTGGACCCTACCCCATCGCCCAACCATGGGCATAGGTGTAGAATAACCCTGGTGGTCCAGTGGACCCTATCCCCTGCCCGATCGCGGGCATATTATGAGAATAACCCTGGCAGTTCAGCAGTACCCCCTGCCCGCCCACTGAGCCCTCCTCGCCACCCTGCACCCCTCCGTCAGCCGCAGGCAGTAGCTCGCCGCCGCCGACTGATGATAGTATGGCCAGAAGACCTCATTGGTCCATGTGTGTGACAAGTAGATTGGTCAATAATAGTCCCAAATGAATAAACCATCTACATTTCAGGACTGTAGTATAGCACAGTCTGCACGCCCATTGGCTCATGGCGCAGTGACCAACAGGCGACAGCCGCATTATACGCAGTCAGTTGGCGGGCAGCTTGCGGGTGGGGAACTGCCGCCTCGCTGATGGGGGTGCAGGTGGCTGGCCTCAGCGGCGGGTGGGGAGGGGCACCACTGGACCACCAGGGTTATTCTCTTAATATGCCCACGATCAGGCAGGGAATAGGGTCCACTGGATCACCAGGGATATATCTGGATCATGCCCACAATTGGGCGAGGGGGCACGGCGCCCCCTGGGCAGGGGTCTCGTGGACTGTATCCTGGGCGGTCGGGTGGTCACCCACAGCAGACGGCTGCCGTGTTGCTTCCAGCAATGCAGCAGCCCACCTGTGGGTGTCCCCGACTTGTTCCCGGATTCAAGGGGCTCAACATTGCGCCCCCCGGTGTGGTGCAAGGCAGGTTTGTGCCTGCATATGCACCACACATTCTGGCCCGAATATCTGGATGTGCAACATATGCATGAACACGCCCTCCGCACTTGAACCGCATGAATTACTGGTGTGCCCTGGCGCATCGGGGGTTGCACAGTGCAGCCAGCCCTTTGAATATCACTAGGAAGTATAGGTGGTTGTATACGGCGCACTTCGTTGTGCCATGCGCAACCCCTTTGAATATCCCACTCTTGGTGTAGTACCCAGATTCCCTTTTGGGAATTTGGGATAAACTAAGGGAGTTACCTCACTGGTACAATAAGATCCCCAGTCGGGGCAGGCCAAATTAAACTCCCTAAATAGTCCCTCCTGGGCAGGCTTCCCGGAGAGGCTTCAAATGGGTCGTTCTGGTCCTTAACCCACAACCTCTGGGAACTCCTGCACCACACAACCCCAGCAACACGGTAATGGGGCAACAGAGTGTCCCATCCCCGTCTACACAATTCGTTCTCATAACATTATTTGGACCCACAATTTCTAGTTCAATGAATTGAGGTCAGCAATTTTTAGCATGCATCTAAGTCACTCCACCTGCTCTAGAGCAAACTACAGAATGACCTGGGTATATTCAGATTTAACCCGTCAAGGGCAGCCTTAATGGCAGTAATCATAGCAGTTAAATATTTTAAAAAGAAATTAGTCAGCAATAGTGGATTCCTAGTTAATAAAAATGAATAAGAAAAATGCAAAAATTCAGCATTTAAAACGCAAACACTTATGATTTGTGCAAATAAAACCCAGACACACAAGACTACAGACAGACATCCTCTTGGAGAAAATACCCCATATTAAATCACAGTGATCACTAAACTAGCGTTCTGCCAAAGCTCTGGACACCGGCACACCTCCAGAGTGTTACTTGCTGCTCTTTTCTCTTCCGAACAAATGGTCGAGAGTCCATTGTTCCAAACTCCCTCCTAACCAAAAGTCTCCCTTTGCAGCTTTCCTGTGTATTTAGTTGTATTTACCTTTCTGTGATGAGGAACAAAAATTACCAGCTAGCATCGTCTGGAAAACAGCAGAGAACAATCCCTTGTCTGAGCGCAGTAAATTTATTTGGTTAACACTATCCCCAGGCCCTTCTGCAAAGATGGCATACAAGTACTTTTGGAGCATTTAACACTCTCTGTGCACTCATCGATGTCTCTCACTCCTCTGCATCAGACACTTCTCTGATTCTCTGGTTCTCGGTTCAAAACTCTAGGCTCCTCTCCAATAAAGCAATTGGTGTGCGACTTGGAAAATAATTAAATAGATAAAACATTTAACTGCACATGTGATGCTCCGGTGCCTCCGTCTCCCAGGAATTATACTGTATTAGGCTGTGTTCACTAAATCCTATAGCCTCCGCACCCATTCAACTACTGGCTAGCCATCGCTCCTTATTAGTTTCTGGTCTGCTTCCTACACCAAAAAGCATCCTAAAATACTCGAACACTCAGGACAAATCTTTCAGTTGCTCTTATTTATTTTCAGCAGAAATACTTCTTGCATAGCCTGAAATTCAGTGCTTCAAACACGCCGACCAGATGCCGGTTAACTGGCGAGTCACCATCAGCGAGCATCCCAGTTTGTAATATTGTGTGGCAAAGAACAGCGCTGCTTTGGGCAAAGAATACAGAATCAGCCTGAGTTTCATACATTTCCTCTAATAAAAAACTTTAAAACTATAAGGCAGAGTAATCTAAAAAAAAATGATGCTTCGATCAGGAGCTGCAGGGAGCAGAGCAGCATCATGGCCCAGGATTGGTATTATGAATTGTGAATTGTATTATGTGATGTCATTAGTGCTTTTTGAAATACTTTTACTAGAAAAAAGTAAGACTATGTAAAGTCGAACAATAAACTGCTACTACTTACTGCAACATAGTACTGATGCAGGCATCATATTACAGGGATTAATGTAGTTTAAATGTGAGGTATTGACTGCTATCTCAGTTGAGTCTTCATTTAGTTGGAGGAGGAGGGTGAGACTCTAGCTGGCGAGTTGTGACTGTTTGTAATTGTATTTTGAGGTCTTTTCTTCGCTGCCATTTCTGTGCGTTTGTAATTGTATTTGAGTTATTTTCTTAACTGCCATTTGGATGCTTTTCCATTTAGTTTGGGCAGGATTGAGGGATTCTAGCGGACAAGTTTGTGAGTGGAGTGAGGTCATTGCCAGAGAACTCCTTGGCTGATTGTTTTTTGGACACAGCCTGTGGTACAGTCCCAGCCACCCACCCCAGTGTTTGCCCTACATTTACTGGGTGGGTCCCATGGGGCCTTGCAACATCCTGCATCCATACAGGAAGTAGCAAACAAGGGAAGCATAACAGAACACAACAGAAGTAAAACCTATTTGGGGGATACCAAATAGCCATCTTAAGCAGGCAGTTGATTGAGGAGGGATCAGACATGATGGGAGTGGTGCAGTGCAGTGTTGTGGAGCAGCTGTCTTCAGGGAGACATTCTGGAGGCTGCAATGCTGCCCTATCTGCAGGCACCCTTCTGGGCTGAGGGAGGAGGTTGCCCGTCTCCGAGCAGAGTTGGTCAAGCTGAAGGCGGCATACACCCCCACCCAGAGACCACCGGTCCACAACCTTACCTCAAAGGATGCCAGGAAGAGGAGCGATTGAAATACAGTGGGCCTGGGGTCCGAAAGCACATCCCAACTAGTCTCATACTTAACTCTACACTGTTTTGTAGGAATGGGAAAGCCCCACTCAGGAACCAGAGGATGGGATGGTCCTCCAGGATGGAGCCCCAGAGAAGGGATATCCCAGTGGGGGACTATTGTCCGGAGAGTGGAGTTAGGGCCACCTAGCAAGAGAGAGAAGGAGGTCAAGTGCCTCCCAGGAAGCGCTGCATGGAGGGATGGGAAGCGGATTGATATGATCACTACAGCAATAGCTACGAGGGAGAAGCTGGATGTCACTGTCCATCTGGGGACCAATGATCTAGCCAGGTGAAGGGTGGAGTTAGCCAGAGTCCAGGATGATTTCAGGAAGCTGGGGGAAACCTGAAACAGATAGCACACAGTCTCATTCTGAGAAGTGCTACCTGTTCAGGGCACAGGGGAAGCTAGCACTCCACATACATACCTTCAACTCCTGGTTGAAGGATTGGTGTGGAAGGGAGGGTTTTAGCTTCATAGGGACTGCAGATGATTCCTGGGCAGATGCAGGCTTATACAAGGAGGATGGCCTGCATCTGTCTGGAGAAGGGACCTGGTCTTAGTGGAGAAGTTTAAATGCTTCCAGTCAGAGCATTTAAACTGGCCAAGGGGAGAGCCAGGAGGATCAGGAGGCTTATGAACACCCTCCCATGGGAACATGCAGGAACATAATTTGACTACGGGAACAGCTAAAGCAGGAAGGGAGGGGCAAGCAGGTGAAGAATGTAGAGCAATTGATATGGGGGGGGCAAGATCACATAGGAAAGGAAACTGGGGTGGGAGAGGGAAGATGCTGGACAGGAAGAACAACAGCAGAGGGAAGGCAGACTGTAAAACATGGAAGATCATGCTAATGAATGCCCGTAGCCTAGGAAATAAGGTTCCAGACCTAGAGGCCTTGTTGGCAGATGCAGACCTTGACATAGCAGCAATAACAGAGACATGGTACTCTGCCAATCATGGCTGGGAAGTCAATGTACCAGGCTATACATTGTTCAGGGAGGATAAAAAGGGCAGGGGAGTGGCCCTGTACATCAGAAATAGTATAAAGGCTACAGAAGTTCAGGGAAGACAGGGGGATGCCAAGATAATGTGGATCATCCTGGAGCCAGAGAATGGAACAGCAATGTGTACAGGGGTGATCTACAGACCTCAGGCACAGAAGGAGGAAGTAGACAGGGAACTAGTGGAGAACATACACGACATGGCAGCTAAAGGGGAAATCCTGCTACTGGGGGATTTCAATATGCCGAATGTGGATTGGGCCACGCAGGTGGCTGTTTCAGCCAGAAGCACAGCCATCCTTGAATCTCTGCAGGGGGTTGGACTCAGGCAGCTGGTGCATGAAGCAACCAGGGACAAGTCAATTCTGGACTTGGTATGGACCAATGGGAACACAGTCAAAGAAATACAGGTGGAAGGGCAGCTGGGGTCCAGTGACCATCACATGGTGTGGTTCAGCATGGAGACATGGACTCTAAGCCACACAAGGGCAAGAGAATTAGATTTCAGGGAGGGCAGATTTCACTGAAATGGGTAAATGGATACAAGCAGTCCTGGGGAAGGGGAACATAATAGAGGGGGTGAAAACAGTGGGAGAAACTGAAAGGAGCCATAGTGGATATAACAAACCAATGCCTTAGGATAGTGGCCAAACGGAAAAGAAAAAGGAAACCACTATAGTTCTCCAAAGATGTGAGTGACAAAGTCAGAGCTAAACGGCTGAGTTTCAGGAAATAAGGGGAGTGAAAGGGAGGAGGAGGACAGGGAGATGTACCTTGAATGTCTAAGTGGAAGACTAGGTTTGCTGGCAAAGGCACCTAGCTTCACCAGAGCTTTTCTTCTAGGTTGCTTGAAAGGACAAAGCAAAGAACCTTACCAGAGCAAGGAAAAAGATTAAGGCTTCTTTTGGCTAGGCAAATTTACTGAGTGTTATTTCTTTTGTACTCACAGGGATTGTTACTGTTTGTTGCTAAAATTTTATCCCTTTATTTTTCTCAGATTCAAATTGTTGTTGATGGGGATACCTTCTGCTGCATTATTACAGGGTGTGCCTACAGGTGTGTGCTTACAGATTACTACTGTAATCTTCCAATTGAAATTGTCTTTTGCAAAGTATATATTCTGTTACCGCTTTATTTTTCTCTGTAGCAAAGTTTTTTGCAGGTGGTACTTTACAGGTTTTACAGTTTTATCTGTCATTAGGATAAGCTTTCAGGGCTACTGCATTTGTTGCTGGCTGACTGTTTCTGCTCTTACCTCCTTGTTTCTTTCATCCATGGTTGTTCTTTTTTGGCAGGAGAAGGGCCCGCCACCCACCCCTCGCCCCTCTACCACCGCACACTCACACTCTTTATAGGGTAGCATAGTCTTGACATTTCCTGTAGCAAAACAGGAAGGGCAGAACAGAGGGCTATCCACACAGTGACCTCATTTACAGGGGCACAAGTAATTTAACTTGTTATAACAAGTTATACACATGTAAACAAACACCACAAAATCAAACTTTTGCTTTCATTTTCTTCCTTCTAATTACTCTAACCAGGTTATAAACCCAGCAACTTATCTAGAATGGATATTACTAACTGCAGGACACTTTTCAGAAGGGCAACTTTACAGGATTTAGCACACTGTCATACATGCTGGGCCACTGGAGATCTAAGGGCTCAGCTCTAGGCAGCATGGGCAGAAATTGCACGCCTCAAATCACATATTCAGGAGGAAATATATTATAAGAACCACCCGCCATTTCCCCAACATCCAACAGACGCACCTCGACCGCAGAAGGTAGTTGGTCCGGGAGGTTGGTAGGTGGTTAGGAGAGGCAAATCGGGTCACCCCTTCACTCTGTGTTCTCCAAAATATCACCTTCACAAATCATATAAAAACTACAAACAGGTATCTACCTCCATCTCCAAAATCAAACAAAGGGGCAGAGGACACTGCAGCACAGGAGCTAGCACAACGAAACTCACCCAAAACAGGAACCAAAACAAAAAAGCAAAGGAAATCCAAAAAACTTCTGATCATCGGAGACTCCATGATTCGGGGAGTTGATGCCAATTTCCAGCCAGCGGTAATGGTCGGATGTCTCCCAGGTACATCAGCGTGGAGAGACAATGACCCATTGCTAAAACTGTACAGAAAGCAGGAGAAAATACTGACGTCCTGGAACACATAGGGACTAACGATTGCCAGCAAGTCAGTTGTGGAGACCAAGGAACACCTAACCAGGCTGGGTGACTATCATCCATTTCATCTGGCATCTCCTTCTCAGAGATCCTGCCAGTCTGGGAGAGAGGAGCAGATGGACGGAAGGTCAGAGAAGGGGAGACAGGGGAGCTAAACATGTGGCTGAAGGCCTGGTGCCAGGAAAAAGAGACAAATTTGTAGGGAACTGGTAAGAGTTTTAGGAGCGAAACTTCTTTAAATTTGATGGACTGCATCCGACTAAGGAAGGAGTCAGTGCATTGGGGCAGAAGTTTGACGTCTTTGCAGAATATTTAAACTAGCAAATGGTGAGAGGGGTGCAGCATCCAATGCGTATGGGAAAAACACCCCTCCCCCCTCAGCTAGTGATCAAACAGGAGTTCAGCATGTTTGTAGTTCATTTGCATCACCAGGTAAAGAAAAAGGTCGGCTCCCCATACGATGCACAGGAGAAACGTCAGACCTCGCCAAACAACTAACACACTAAAATCCAGCCAATGGAAAATCATTTTACACAAATGCTTGCAGTCTGGGAAACAAGATCCCAGACCTGCAGGCAATGATGACAGAGGCTAAACTGGACATTGTAGCCATTAGCGAGACATGGTTTACCAGTAAGCACACTTGGGAGACTTCAGTACCTGGCTATGTACTGTTCCGAAGAGACAGAGGTGCAAAAGGGGGTGGAGGGCCCTTATGTCAATAAAAATATCAAAGCTACAGAAATTCAGAATACAGATAAGGAGCCAGAAGAACTGTGGGTCACCCTGGAAACAGGAAATGGGACAGCCATATGAACGGGGGTTGTCTACAGGCTTCCAGACCAGGGGAGGACATAGACACATTACTGTTAGAAAATATACAAAACATGACAGCTAAAGGGGAGGTTCTGATAATGGGAGACTTCAACATGTCAGATACAGATTGGTCAATACCAGCAGAAACATCTGCCAGAACTAGGCACACAGTGAATTCCCTGGCGGGGAGGGCCTCAAACAACTGGTACAACAACCCACAAGAGACAAGGCTATCCTAGATCTAGTACTGACTAATAGGAAAGGATCACAGATCTCCAGGTAGAAGGTCACCTGGAGGACAGTGACCATCACATGTATGGTTCAATTTGGCCACTAGAACCAAATCATCCCATTCCAAGGCAAAAATATGGGACTTCAGAGGAGCCGACTTTGATAAGATGGCCAACAGAGTTAAGCTAGCCCTGGCAAAAAGAAATACAGATGAGGGGGTACAGGCAAAGTGGGCAAGCATTAAGAATGCAATACTTGAAGCAACATCCCATTGTGTTAGAGAGAAAAGAAGTGCAAAAGAAGAAGGAAACCACTTTGATTCTCAAAAACAGTCACAGAAGAGGTCAGAGCCAAAAGGCTAGCCTTCAGAAAATAAGGGAATGCAGCGGGATGATGATAGGGAGGCATACCAAACTTCCCTAAGGGAAGCGGGGAAGGCAGTAAGGCAGGCAAAGGCCCAAACCAAGGAAACACTAGCACAAACAGTAAAAGAAGGTGACAAGACTTTCTATGGATACATTAGTGAAATGAGAAAGTCCAGAGGGGGTATTGCTAAGATCAAAGAGGATAAGGGGGCATGTGAGAAGGACCATGTAAAAGCATCTCTCCTAAACAGATACTTTTGCTCAGTATTTACTGAAGAGAAGGTAGGGCAGGGCCCATAGCTCAGCACAATAGACATGGGGGGAGGGAGCTATACACTAGTCCCTTCACTAAAGAAAGGGTCCTACAAGAGCTTGACAAGCTCAGAGTGGACAAGGCAATGGGACCCGATGGCATACATCCCATTGTACTAAAGGAGTTAAGGGTGGAACTAGCAGAGCCATTATCAGAACTGTTTAGCGAGTCTCTGAGCACAGGAGAGGTCCCAGAAGACTGGAGAAGGGCTCATGTGATCCCATTCCACAAGAGTGGTAGCAGGGAGGAGGCAGGGAACTACAGACCTGTCAGTCTTACCTCAGTAGTGGGCAAGATTATAGAGGCACTCCTTAAGGAAAGGATAGTGCAACACCTGGAATTCACAGGAGCACAGGATCCAAGACAGCATGGGTTTACAAAAGGAAGGTCCCATCAAACTAATCTCAGATTTCTTTGACTGGGTAACCAGAGTGGTGGACCAAGGGGGAGCAGTTGATGTCACCTACCTTGGCTTCAGCAAAGCTTTCAATACTGTTCCACATGGAAGATTGATTAATAAGCTGGGTAGGCTCAGGGTGTGTCAGACATTGGTCAACTGGGTGGCAAACTGGTTTAGGGCCAAAAAACAGAGTGGTGGTAAACAGTATACAGTCAGAAGAGATGCAAGCCACAAGTGGGGTACCACAGGGATCAGTCCTGGAGCCAGTCCTCTTCAATATCTTCAGTGACATTGCAGATGGACTTGTGGGTAAGGTTTGTCTGTTTGCAGATGACACCAAGATCTGCAACAGAGTAGATCATCCAGATGGGGTGGGCAGAATGAGAAGAGCTCTGGATAAACTGGCAAAATGGTCGGAAGAGTGGCAACTGAGGTTTAATGCAAAGAAGTGCAAGATCATGTACATAGGGAAGTGAAACCCTGAAGCCACCTATAGGCTGGGAGGGGAGCTGCTGGCAGTCACAAGGGAAGAAAGGGACTTGGGCATCATCATCACAAATGACCTGAAATCATCCAAGCAGACCACTAAAGCAGTAGGTAAGGCTAGGGGGATGTTGGAGGCAGTCCAGAGAAGGGCAATCAAAATGGTGCAGGGACTGCATCAGAAAGCATACAAGGACAGATTAACGGAGTTCAACATGTATACCCTAGAGCAAAGGTGGGAGAGAGGTGATATGATAGAAACATTCAAACACCTTAAGGGCATTAACAAGGTAAAAGAGTCCAACATGCTTTTTTGCCTTCCTTCCTTCTTCCTCGCCTTGACTGGTTTAGTCTGCAGTGCTGCTCATCATTCCTGGAACACAATGACTGAGGATTGAACTTGACACTTTAAAGGTGATCCCTAGGTGTCTGTGTAGGCCTCAATGAGACTGTGCTTGGAAGTGGCTGGGCCTTGACAGAAAGAGAGCACAGTTAGCAGCGGCATGTGAGGAGGATCCGGGATCTGTGGAGTGCACTGTTACTTCGCCTGCACAAACGCAGTGAGTTTTGAGAGCAAATGTGAGTTCACTGGGTTGCCAGAGGGAATAATGGAGAGTTACCAAACCAAAACTACTAATAAGAGGCCTACAGAATACCCCCCTCCCCACATTGCTGCCTGAAGCAGCTTCTCCTGGGCCATAGCGGTAGTTCCAGAGGCACTAAGAGGTACTGGTGACCTCCCTCCAGCACAGCTTTTGCCAGGGGTTCTTCAGACTGGGACTACAATTATTTGACCTCCGATTTTGACAGCTTGTTTTTGCTGTTGGGGACTGTGCCTGTACTGTAGGGATTCTGGTGCATGTCTGGCATTACTTTAAGGGGACTGTTTGCGCTTGCTCTATGGGCTTAGTGAGATCTGTGAAACATGCTAGCTAGCCTGCATTTATTGTCAGTGATTGTACAGCCTTTTACCTCATTGTGTACTCTGCAGCTGTTCCTTCGAGTCCTGTTAAACCATCCTGAGCATAGTCGCGTCTCTTACAGGCTCCATCTTGTCTTCCCCCCCTTGTCCCAATTGTGATAGGGGTGTCCTGACTCTCTGGCTAGTTGGAGCATGTGCAGTAGAGGGCTGGCTTGAGACCCACAGGCCTACCAGGTCATGCATGCACAGTTCGATCCAGGCCCTTCCCACTGCATTCTAATGTGAATCCTTTGTTCTCTCCCTTTTATAGGCCTCCAGAGTATCCAGAGTACCCCCCTCCCCACTCTTCACATCGCTGCCTGAAGCAGCTTCCATGGGCCATGGTGTAGTTCCAGAGGCGCTAAGAGGTAATGGTGACCTCCCTCCTGCATAGCTTTTGCCAGGGGTGTTAGACTGTCCCGCCCGAGCCACCCTCCCATCAAAGCTTGACCCTCATTTTATTGTCCTTTCTTGTCATGTGACTTCCTGAATTCCCTACTTCACCATTTGCAGCTTATAGTCTTTCCCCACCAGAGAGAGCTTCCCTCTTAGTGTGCCAAGCCACTCTATACCTTCCTACTCTCTACTACTCTCGGTCACTCGTGCTTATCCTGCAACTTAGCTGCCTAGCTCCCCTGTTCTAGAAAACCACAGTGCACATCCCTCTGTTACCTTACCCTGCCCTGCATACCACTTCCTACCCCCATCTCCTGCTTGCCTAACCCCTATACCCACAGTAACCACTAGGAGTTGGTATTTTTCCCCCCTTTTCCGCTCCAAACCCAGCCTTATCCAGCCCTTGGGTAACCTTGGACATCCTCTCCGCAAGGCTCTAAGACACCCTCCCCCGGTGTACTCAAACCTGGGACCTCCCGCACCAAAGTCAGTAGCACTACCACTACTCCACAGTGGCTGTCACCCTCACTGAAGGTCAGCTATCGCCCTCATCTTTTACCATAACCTTAGAACTATGGGCGCTCACATCCTCCTACTAGGTCTTCTCACTCTTACCCTCCTAGCTCAAACCTCCCCACCAACTTCAGCACCCGCCTACTACATCTGGCACCTCACCCCTAGGCTACCCCTCTATGACCCAGCCCCCCCACCTTGAACACACCCCTAACCCCCCGGCACCCACCTCCTGCTTACACCCCCGCTCCCTCTGCCTTCCCGGGCCCACCCTGGACCCACCTCTTCCTTGCCATACCAATCCTTCATGCTCTACCTATCCCTGCACCCTCACCACCAGGTCCTTGCCTGGGCACCGAACCATGGGTCTCTGCCACCACTGTCCTGTAATTAGGATGATCACATTGCTACCGTAACTGTCTGGCAATGTACACCCCAACCCCGGACCTATATCTGCCAGCCCTCACAAACCTTGTACCGCTACTGGTTTTCGCTTTGCACCCCTGAACATATGCAGCCTCCTAAAGAGAACAGCTGCTCTCCAGTGCTGGGTCACTCAGCATCAGCCTGGCATTATTGCCCTGGTAGAGACTTTGCTCTCCAAGTCCACCCCCCGATTCTGCTATCTCCCTCCCTGGATACACCCTATTCAGGGAAGACCACATAAGCAAACACGGCGGTGGGTGCGCAATATTCATACAGGACACCATTATAGGTCATGCACTCCCTGCTCTCAAACTTGACTATGGTGCCCAAGCCCTCAAGCTAAAAATCATCCCTGACCCCGCCAGAGGCCCTCTCCTCCTCAGTCTCCTACATACCCTTAAGGATCCAGAACTCAGCAGTCCAGTCCCTCATAGACTACCTCACATCCCTCCTGCACAAAGTTGAGCAAGTCATCCTTGGTGATCTTAATGTTAATTGGCTTGCTTCCACTGCCTCCCAAACCAGGGACTCCTACGCTGCCCTGGATATGACCCAACTAGTCTCCCAGCCCACCAGGTTCAACCGATCTAGTGGAACCAGACACCCTCCTAGAGGTTATCTTATCAAACCGCCCCTTCAAAATCTGGGACATCACTGTCCTCCCTGACTCACTTAGTGATCAGTCACCTGTCTCTGGTCATCCTCCTCACCAAAACCAGTGTCCCAGGCTACACTTTGTCGGTGCCTATGCCCCAGTGGCCTACAAGGGCTGAAGCAGCACCTAGCCCAGCTAGACTGGTCCCCTATCCGACATGCCTCATATCGACTCAGCTCTAGACCTCTTCACAAGTGCCTTCTGCAAGGCCTTTGATCTCTTCACCCCCCCACCAGGATCCGTACAAAGAAATGAAACACCCCCTGAATCACCCCTTCCCTCATCCAGAAACTTAAGAATAAAGATAATCTCTGGCATATTGCTGTAGACTCAGGCAAGTCATCTGACAGATGAGCCTACAACGCAGAGTGCAATAAGTGCACCTGTGCCATCAGATGGGCCAAGGTGGAGCATTACCAGGCCACCCTTGCCTCCACCTTGGGATTGACCCGGACCTTCTGGGATAGCATGAAAGAGCTAAATGGAAGAACCGCTCCCCCCCCCACCATCCCAGCTCTCCATTGACAGCGCTACCACCACTGATCCACTATCTATAGCTGACTGCCTCAACACCACGTTCTCTGATCCAAGCTCCATCCTCCCCAGTAGCTTCTTTGATCCAATCTCTCTCCCTACCCTGCATCGCCTCATTCTACCTGCGCACTTATCCCCCACAAAACCAGGCCATACCTGCTAAAAGCCCTTAGTAGCAATAACCCCAGCAGTGACCCCCTTGACTCCAGGATCCTCCGCCTGGTCTTGGATGTTGTCCTAGTCCTCCTGATGGACCTACTCAAATCAGTCCTTATGCCTTGGTCAGTTCCCCAGTGCTTGGAAAACTGCTGAAATCACTCCTATACACAAGAGCGGTGATCGATCTGCCCCCAACAAACTATCGGCCAATCTCCATCCTCCCCTCACTCTCCAAAGCCCTCGAAAAAGTGGTGTCTATCCAACTATTCGAGTACCTGGCCAAGTATGACATCATGTGCCCGGAGCAGCACAGCTTCCGCCCAGGACATAGTACAACCACTGCTCTCCTGGAGCTCTCCCAATACCTGCTCTCGACTCCAGCAACCTTGCTGGTGCAGTGTTCATTTACCTCTTCAAGGCCTTTGACACTGTCACCCCCTCCTACTCGACTTTCTTCACAAACTCTTTCTCCACTGGACCTCTTGCCTGGTTTTCCTGCTACCTCACTGCTAGATCCCAGCGTGTAAAGATCAATGGCTCCCTCTCCAACATTTGACCAGTTCACTCCGGGGTCCCTCAGGGCTCCATCCTGTGTCCTGTTCTTTTCAGTCTCTACCTCAACACTCTCCCCAGCTCCTGCGATAGCAAGATGCTCCTCTATGCTGATTATGCGGTTCTCTTTGCCTCACACCCAGATCCCTCCACTATCCAATCATCCCTCCAACTCGCCTACAACCAAACTGAAAGGTGGTTCCTTGATCACAGACTAGTCATAAACCTAAAGAAAATCAAATCAATGCTCTTCTCTCACCACCAATATAAAGCTAGAAGTGTCCCCTCCTGATTACCCCCAGCTCTCAGCACCCATTAGAGCAAGTGTCCACATATAAATACCTAGGCATCACTTTTGACACTGCCCTCACCTTCCACACCCACATCAATGCTCTTTCCTGTGCCATAAACTCTCGTATCAGCCTACTATATCGCCATAGGGATTGCCTGCCCCATGCTACCCTCCGGCTGGCCATCACCTCCTCCGTCCTGTCACTAGTACACTACAGCTTGCCCATCTACACTGTGGCTGATAACACCACCCTCTCTAAAATCCAGCTCTCCATCAATAAGGCCTGTAGGCTCCTGACCAGAGCCTCCAGCCACACCCACACCTACCTCCTCTATTCCTCCACCAACCTGCTCAACTTCGAGGAGCGTCTGCAGTAGCAGACCTGCCTTCTTGCCAAGAAATCCCTGCATGGACTCCCCCCCCCCCCCCGGAGTCTCCACCTCCCAACGGTGGTCATCCTAGTCAGTTTCCACCCGCTGCTGTTAAAGCCACCTTCCAAGTACCCAGAACCAAGACCTCCCTCACCCAGAGGTTCTTCTTTTAAATCGAGCCCCCACCTGGTTCAACTCCCTCCCAACCTGCATCACCAACACTGTCAAAATTGGTCCCTTCAAAACCACCCTCCAGAACCATCTCTTTAATGTCTGCTGCTGTAGGTGCAACTAACTCTGTCCCTCCTTATCCCACTGCAGGACTTTTCCCTGCCAGGCCCCCCTATTTTGACAGTGTCCCCTGGACAGCTGATCAATTCCCTCTACTCCTTTTTACCTACCCCTCTAGGTTTATACAAGGATGTACTCCACTGAAACTCCAGAGGATTTAATACATCTTAAATTGTAAACCTGTAATATATAACAATATGTACCCAAGTGTACTCTATGTTCTATGTCTGCACCTGTATGGTTGTTCACTGTTGTAGCATGCACAATGTACTATTGTCTGCCCTCCCTGTGACGAGGTGCCTTTGTAAACGAGTCTCTGACTCAAAGATTGTAAATCTGACTTGTACAAATAGATAAATAAATATAAGAAAAACAGCAAGACAAGAGGACACAGCATGATATTAGAGGGAGGCTGATTAAGGGGTAATGTGAGGAAGTTCTTTTTCACAAAAAGGGTGGCAGATGCATGGAACAGCCTACCTCAGGAAGTGGCGGATATGAATACAGTGCAGAACATCAAACAGGCATGGGATAGGCATAAGGGAGCAATACAGACGCGTATGAATAGATAGTCCATTGAAGGAGCAAAGGCCGATGGCACATTCATAAGGTAGAAAAAGAAATGATCAGACTGGATGGGCCTTGTGGTCCTCATCTTCCATCAACTTCTATGTTTCTATGGAAGCAGGGAAGGCTGTTAGGAGGGCAAAGGCACAGACAGAAGAGGGCTTAGCAGAGTCTGTAAACAAAGGGGATAAGGCATTTTATAGGTACATCAGTGAAAGAAGAAAAACTTGGGGGGGGGATTGTGAGGCTCAAAGGGGAGAAGGAGTGTGTAAGGAAGGGGATCTGGATAAGGCAGAAATACTGAACAAATACTTCTGCTCAGTATTCACTAAGGAGGGGGAGGGTCAAGGACCACAGTTGGGTTGCAGAGGCAATGGGGGGGGGGGGTAGAGGTGAACACCAGTCCATTCACAGTGGAAAGAGTTCTGGGAGAACTCAGAGCTGAAGGTGGATAAGGCCATGGGGCCACATGGCATCCACCTGAGGATATTAAAGGATCTGCGAAGGGAACTAGCAGTAGCAGCACCTCTGGCGGCCCTGTTCACAGAGTCGCTCAACATGGGTGTTGTTCCAGAGGACTGGAGGTGGGCACATGTAGTCCCACTGCACAAAAGCGGCAGTAGGGAGGAGACTAGGAACTACAGGCCAGTCAGCCTCACTTCAGTGGTGGGAAAGATCATGGAGACACTGCTGAAAGAAAGGATAGTGGCACATATGGAATCTAGTGGTGCTCAGGATATGAAGCAACATGGATTCACAGCAGGAAGATCATATCAAACAAATGTAATAGTTTTTTTAATTGGGTGACTAGGGAACTAAATCAGGGAGAAGCAGTAGACATTGCCTACCTAGATTTCAGCAAAGCCTTCGACACCGTCCCACATAGGTTGATTAACAAGATGGGTAGTCTGGGCATGGGAGACAAGGTGGTGAACTGGGTTAGTAACTGGTTAACAGACAGGAGACCAAGGGTGATGGTAAATGGGGTACAATCTGGGGGAGAGGGGGGTGACCAATGGGGTACCATAGAGATCAGGACTAGGACCAGTCCTGTTTAATGTCTTCATTAGTGACATTTCAGAGGGGCTGGAAGGAAAGGTCTGCCTGTTTGCAGATGACACCAAGATCTGAAACAGGTTGGATACTCCAGAAGGGGTGCAGAAGATGAAGCGGGACCTGGAGAAGCTTGAAACAGAGATATGGCAACTGAAGTTCAATGCAAAGAAGTGCAAAATAATGCACCTGGGGAGAGCTACAGGTTTGTGGGGGTGGGTGGGGGGAGACAGACTGTCACCAAAGAGGAAAGGGACCAAGGACTTATGATCTCTGATGACCTTGAAGTATCAAAGCAGTGTACAAAGGCGGCAGGGAGGGCCAGTGGCATGCTGGGGTGCATAGACAGGGATATCACTAGCAGGAGGCAGGAGGTGGTGATGCCATTGAATAAAACACTGGAAAGGCCTCACCTGGAGTACTGCATGCAGTTCTGGAGACCACACCTGCACAAGGACATAGGTAAGGTGGAGACTATCCAGAGAAGGGCAACAAAGACAGTGCAGGGCTTGCACCACAAAACATATAAGGAGAGACTAAGAGACCTCAATATGTACTCACTGGAGGAGAGGAGACAGCAGGGGACATGATTGAAACTTTCAAGTACCT